>JAGTXR010000622.1:0-26398 GCA_022606575.1 Glossosoma conforme | reverse complement strand
AAACAAGACCCAATTGCTTGCAATAGCGCCTTTAGAGATGCAGATCGTGCACTTACTAGATCAGAGTATTCAGAGGGTTGAGAGTTTCAGATATCTACGGTTCACTGAGAGCGCTGGTCTACGGATATGTATAGAAGACTGAATGACAAAAACATACCCATAGACAAAACATTATTCAAAGGGAGTTACAAATAATTTATGATGACTTTTAAAATAATGGGGGATTTCAGCAGATCTTGGCCCCTTATAACAAAGAACGATTTATAAGATTTATATGCTTAAATCAGACAACAGCTTATTACAGAATGTTTAATGTGTAAATACAAAAATACACCCGGAGTCTTCTGATGATGAAAAGTTACAACCAATTTCAAAAAAGAGTCGCATTTATAAAACTTTTAGTGACCAGCGATGACGAATGAATAGTCTATTACACCCATGCCTCGCTTTACGGCCTAGATACGTTCCACGAAACTTGGCCGCAAAGTGAAAAGTCGTATAAGGAATCAATTATTCCAATACATTTTTTTTCCTGGATAGTCATTTGACTCATTGGCATTCTCCGTTTGTTATTGTTACTGTCCTCAATCCATGTAATCAATAGTTTTACCATTTTTTCCATAATTTGGCCGAAAATCAAAATGTTTCGTAATTGAATAACATTAACGCTAAATGCCGTATAAAGAGCTGGCGTATAGCGAGGTATGGGTGTATATGCTTATAATTTTTTTGTTAACAAATACGTAAATGTTTATTTTTTCCATTGTTTATTTGAAAAATAAAGGATAATAACCAACTTTATTTTGAAGTTTTTTTCTTGAAACGCAAATCCGAATTTTGTATGAACTTCAAACCTTGTATAACACAGATTTTACGCATTGACTTGCACTGCTCTTAAGTGCGAGGTGCGGATTTATCTGAATTAAATATAATTTTGTTTTGTATTACGACATTCCTTCGTCAAAAAAAATATTTTTACCATGTATTGAGTTGTGGGTCATTCTACACACGTTTCAAATTTGTCACCGAAAATTCTTACTCATGTGATTTTATTCATTGTCGACATTACTTCCTTTATTAGCCCTAATAGCCCATTAGCTGACTGTACATTACGAAATACGTAAATGATCTGGTTTTACACAAAACAATTGATTATCTCTATCATGTGTGAAATTTGGAACACCTGGGTTTTGTTTTATGCTGAACAATAAAATGCAATCGAGGTGAGTGTGATTTTTTTTTGACGTTCCCTTATCCGATGAATTCCACATATCCAATATATTTTTGGATGTATATAACCACATTCAATATGGTCAGAAATGTAGTTGACATCTTTGAATGGACTAGATCAGAGCTCCGCAACCTTTTCTCATCTACGGCACACCAAAGTTCTTCTTTGGATTCTACGGCACACCAAAGTTCTCACCTTGAATACCGCGGCACAGCAAAAGCCAAAAATAGATATTAATTTGATTAATTTCACTTTTTTTAAATTTCATTTAGAACCTAATTAAGCAAGTACCACGTTGTATGTCTACATACATAGGCGATAGGCGCTGGGAGCTTGAGGACCGTTGTAAAATTATTTATTTATAATTATGCCTTATTTGATCGCGGCACACCTGTATCGGCTTACGGCACACCAGTGTGCCGCGGCACACCGGTTGCGGAGCACTGGACTAGATGACTAATGTAAAATATTATATCTCACATTCTACTTTTATTTTACTATATATAATTTTTATTTTACAGATAAACCACAGCAGAATTGTTGCATTATTGTTTCAAATGCTTTTTGTCCGATATTTTTACAACTTTTAAATACACGATCTTAAAAAAATGAGTTCTCATCGTTTCCTTTTATCTCCCCCCCCTTTTTTAAAAAATAATAATGGATTTATTTTATTTAGTTCTGAAGGTGAATATAAATGCAGCACTGATCAATCAAAACACATAAAAAAAATCGACCTTAAATATTCAACTTTATTTTTCATTGACCATTTCGTGTCTTTTTATGAAATCTTATTTCGCACGCAAAGAGTTAAATTAATTATAAATATTTATTTATTTATTTACCCCACATGGAACACGTAACAAAAGTTCTCTATTAGGGGACTGCAGTTTCGACTAACTCGTAGCCTTTCTCAATCCTTCTCTAGTTAAGAGTTAACTTAAAAGAGTTAAATTAAATTTTAGTTTTGTTTATACTTACTGTAGGTGTCGGATGTGGGAGTGCCAATTCTTTAAAAAGACAGTCATGCGTTGTTTAATTGCCTAATCGCGCGGACTGGATAGTGTTAAGGAAGGAACTTTGGAAACTGCCAGTTCTTGGTAGACACAAATTAACCGTGTATGGATGTAGGGAAGTGTAAAACGAGTTTGTCATTTGTGGGTGGGTGCAGGTGGAATTAGTTCTTTAAGTTCCCAAGAGCAGTGACCATGGTAAAAACGGTATAAAAGAGTAAGTGAACCAATCTTACGTCTGTGTTCCATTGATTGGAGGTTAGACGTAAGTGTGTCATTGTTCATCAAACGAATTGCTCTTCTTTGAACTGATTCAATTAAGTTTAGAAGGTATTTTGGAGCTCCAATCCAAAGGTGACTGCTGTATTCAAGGATAGGTCGGATTTGTCCTTAATATAGAAGAAGTTGTTTATCGTTAAATTACCTCAGTGATCTATATAATACACCTAGTTTTTTAGAAGCGAGACCTTCGAAGGCTTCATACTTAATTGACGTAATATTTGCCATTATTCGAGATTGATATTCCAAGAATGTTGATGGAGTTTGCTTTTGGAAGTCATTGTTTATTTAACGAATTGCTCGTCTTTGTCGAACTTTACTACTCGATTATTTAAATTTATTGGGTGTTTAGAGGGAATTGATGAAATAAAAATGCTTGTGGTATTGTCAAGTCGAAGAAAAGATCTAAATATTTAATACAAAATTTACATAGCAGATCATCATCATCATCAGCCTGTGTCCGTCCACTGTTGAACGTAGGCCTCCCGCATGAGTCTCCATCCTCTTCGATCCTCCGCCTTCCGCATCCAGGTAACTCCCGCTATTCTTCTCATATCGTCAGTCCATCTTGTAGCATAGCAGATCACTTTTATATATATATATATATATATAAATATATAGTAATTATAATAAAGATACTAATCATATAATAATCACAATTAAAATACATACAATAGTCACTTAAAAATTAAAAAAAAAACGGTTTCGCCGCATTTCGTTCCCAGTCAATTTGTTTAAGGACTCATCGGTAACGACGTGTGGCGCGCGGGACGTCTGGTGCGCGGGTAATTTGATGCACTGGATGTCCCGCTAACCTAACCTAACCTAAGTTATTTCATTAACGAGACCTATGGATCTCTGGATTCTACCATCACTGGACAAATCATTAGGTTAGGTTGGCGAGACATCCAGTGCACCAAATTTCCCGTGAACAGGACGTCCAGTGCGCCCCAGATCGTTACCGATGAGTCATTGAACGAATTGTCTGAGAACGATAGGTCGTTACACCAAATAAAACTCGGCCAGAGAGCAATGCATTAGAGAAAAAGGTAAATCATCAATCGACAGCACGTGTAAGTGCTGAATAAATACAATACTGTACCAACAAATATACGATACATCTATGGCTTAGTATTTTTTTTTATATGTAAACACATACAGGAGAATACCGACAGATGGTGACAGTAATGCTGAAGTCTCATCTGTGGACTCCATGGCGCTTATCGTGTTACATATGGTTAAATACTGCAGTGGAGAGAAGATCCGCCAAAATCCTTAATTATTACAGGAATTCTCGATGAATGGGTGGTCGTCACGGGACGACTTTCGTCTACCGCCAATTTCGATTAACAGGCTATGACTGGCATTTTACGGGTGAGGGATCAAATTCACACCGCCCGACGGTATTTTAGAGCTCAGAAATCTATTCAAAATCTTTTTTTTTTTTATCTTCATCGTGGATCGAACCGACGACCTTTGGCTTGCCAAGAAAACGCTTTAACCACAGAGCTATACCCGCCAGTGATTATATCATCACATTATGATATCAATTTGGGGCATATGGTCACTGTATAGAGCGACCAAAACACATATTAATATCGGATCAAATCCCAAAGTAATCTAATTTTTTTTTTAATAAAATGTTGAAAGACGAAATCATAGCGAGTTTCCATAAAAATGGATGACGCGTGAATGACGGGCTGTTATCAAACGACGTTGGCAAATCGACACTCAACGTGTGATAATTATTATTATCATATCAGTATTTGTATAGCGCTCTTTTATGACCGAATGATCATTTCGGCAGCGCGTCTTTGCCTCTCTGAGTAAAAAGGTGGGTCTTGAGTCTGCTTCTGAAGGATGCCTCCGCTTTAAGCTCTCTTATGCTTTCCGGTAGCGAGTTCCAGGCCATTGGTGCCGCGTAGCTGAAAGCCCGATTGCCAATGACCGTACTAGGACTACTTCCCGTCAGCTGCAGGGTGCTTCTATTTGCTCTAGCTGATCTGACTGTCTCTCCAAGTGATGCTTGTGCGTACATAATAAAGTTAGCGTCATAGAATCCACAGATGAGATTTATCCATCACCGTCTGTATTTTTTCACGTTTGCTTAAAAAGTAAGATTAAAAAAACTACAGTTTCAGCTCTTCTGTGGTAACTGCTCACTAGTTAGAACAAAACTAAGCCATTCATGTGTCAAAAGTATCAGACATTTGTTAAAAAAAATATTTATTTGATTTATAGTAAAAACGTCAGTTATTTAATTTATATTTAAATTAAAAAAAAAGCAAAAACCATTGCACCCCATTTGAGTAGCTCGATAAATCTAAAAAATCTAAAAAAAACACATTTTTTGCCAACTTGTGGTAAATTTAATATTTTTAAGGACATCTCTCAACTACAAGTAAAATTAAAATTTGGAACACAACGGTTAAAATTTTCTTTACACGGTGATATTTTTTAGTGGTAAATTTTTCATGAGAAAACAAAAAAAAACACAAAATTTCATTTTCTACTTTGAGAGATAAACTTTTTTGTTTTATTTTTTTAAATCATCATGATTTGGGTATTGTGGGTTTTGGGTTTAGCCGTGTGGCGAATTGTTTCGATCCAACATTTCAACCGCCACTGTAGGGTTCTTCTTCAGGGTTGACGAATTTGCGGAAGACGAAAAAGACCCCTCCAATGCCGATCGAAATATTGGATCAACTATTTTGTTTTATTTTTTTAAACATTATGATTTTGGTATTGTGGCTTTTGGGTTTAGCCGTGTGTGTGGCGAATTGTTTCGATCAATATGCTCAATATGTCCCTCCTATACTCCAAATCAACTCTGCAATGATATTTCTTTAGCATGGAAGTGTTTTGTATGTTTATGCTCTAGTGCGGAGCCGCTCTCCAGTCGGACCATATAGCCACAACAATTGTGAAAATAAACATTCTATTTATTTTGCAGTCTTGGTTTTGCAGTTTAGCAGTTTTGGTTTGAAAATGGGAATTGTTTTGATTTATTATCATTTTCTTCTTATGTCGACAGTCTATCTTGCAGAGGGTCTATTCAACAGATATTGCCACTTGAGTGTGCATGGATCTCTCCATAGCACGCTGGGTGACCTTTATTTATGGGCAAGACTTGCTGTTAGATTCCACGTCTCTGCGCCGTAAGTTAATACAGGGAGTATGCATTGGTTAAGCGACTTAGTTTTAAGACATTGCAGAATTTTCGCTTTAAAAATGTACTTAAGTTTTCCAAATGCTGTCCATCCCAATTGTATACGCTGTCGATATTTTTTGAGAAGTTATTTCGTCCTAGTTGTATTACTTGTCCCAGATAGACATAATAAGAATAGCGCGAGTGGCCTGGATGCGGAAGGCAGAGGATCGAAGAGGATGGAGACTCATGCCGGAAGCTTACATTCAACAGTGGAAGGATACATTGATGCATGATGATCGTTTTCTTTTTTTGATTAAGTATCAAAGACTAAAAAAAAATTATATGAAAATGGAAAAAAAACTCTCAAAGTAAAAAATGACAAAAGTTCATATAAAATTAAAATAAATCAATATTACAATTACATACATTGTATAATTAAAATTAAATTCAAATTACTTATAATATCAAAATAATTACCTAGTACATCCAATAAATACAATTTCAAAAATTAAAAAAAAAACAAATCGTAGTTTAAAATTATAAAAATGTTAATTTGTCTAGCGGCTGGTAGGGGTGGAACATCCACGGTGTCAAAACAAGCACTTAACAATACCTATATGAAGCAAATACTCAATAATTGTTTTTTCATCTCAATATACATAATACAAAAGATTATTTGCTACATAGTTGGAGCATATAGCCACCGGAAACCCATATCTTTCAGCATATGGTCAACTTTCAGCATATGATCTTTCAACTAATGATCTTTCAGTGTATGATCTTTCAGCTTATGATCTTACAGCTTATGATTTTTCAACATATGTTCTTTCAGCATGTGATCTTTCAACATACGATCTTTTACTATAAGATCATCAGAGAAAACATACTAAACGGGTCACAGGTTGCTGTGGCGGGTTTTATTTTTATTTTTTTAAGGATGTCGAATAATCAACTCGACCTTAAAATATAATCAACGTTAAATAATTGCATATATTAATAATAATTATTTGTTAATAGTGTTATTGTGTTAATTACAAATAATTGTTATTTTAATTCATTTGGAACAGATTATATTATAAATATATTGGAAGCGGCAAGAAGATCTGACGGTTTTTTTTGTCAAAACAGCGAGGAAAACCATCATATCTTTTTGCCACTCCCTTAGATATACTTAATATATAAGTATGTTGTGGCTTGTGGGCTTAACCGTGTGTGGCGAATTATTTCCTTGCAATATTTCGAACGCCATTGCAGAGGTTTTTTCAGGGTTGAAGACCTAACTGAAGAAGACCTCTGCAACTGCGGAGGAAATATTGGAAGGAAATAACTCGCCACACGCGGCTAAGCCCAAAAGCCACAACACCAAATCTGGCCGTGAAAACCTAAGAAGTTATATAAGTTGGTGTTATATACACGCGGAAAAAATAATAAAAAAATGCACACTTTATTTATAGTGGGTAAAAAAATATTAAAAATCACATTTGTACAATACCTAATGTTATAAATAAGAAATTAAAATATTACTATTACACATAAAGAATGTCATTTAATTATTTCTTTCAATAATTATCAATAAGTCAAGGCATTACTTCCATTTGTACAAAAACAAAAAAAAAACTAAATAAATACATTAATTCATTTTTATTAATTTTTCATCACTGGATAAAAAAATGGATTGAAATAAAAATTTAAAAGTAAAATAAATACTTTGAAATTTACAAAAATATATATAATTACGGAAAAATAAAAAAACGCGACCACCGACACGAGCGATACGAATTGCACGATTGTTCAAACATTAAAAAAAGAGACAGAACCATACAGTTTAAACAATCTGCAGAGCCGTCTTTTTGATTTTCTTTATGTATTTTGAATACAGGCGGACCTCGACTTTCGTACACTCGACTTTCGTACAATTCGCTATTTCGTACATTTTTTACAAATATTTTTATTTTATTTTTTGGCGAAAATTCAAAAATGTTTTGTTTTCGTGCAGTTGTTTCGGACATTTAACTTTCGTACACATTTTCAGGAACCAATCATGTACGAAGTCGAGGTCCGCCTGTATAATAAAAACCACACGGTTGCTTTTACTCAGTTGAAGAGTTTTGTGAAGGGAAAACATCTATTTGTAAAAAACTTCTGTAAAATTCTACAAAACCTATTTTGTAAAAATAATTCTTCGTGAGATGTGCCGACGTAGAAACGACCAAAAAAATTATGGAAATCGATGCAGTGTAAGAACGACGTAAGTGTAACCGTAACAGTAGTAAGTAAGAAAGTTGAAGCGAGCGATAAGCGACTCTGCTGCGAAGTCGGCAAGGGTCAGATTGATACAGCGCTGCCACAGACTAAGCGACTAGCCTAACGTGTGAATCCAACAACAGTAATTGACAATTCGTTATGTACCATCGATATAAAACACTCCACCAAACCAATACAAATAAAATGTATGAACAAATTGTTTTTTTTTTTTAATTTTTTCTTACATTTATTAATAAAAAAAAATTATGTTATTGCATGCAGAAGAGCACAACCGGTCGAGACCAGTGTACTCTATGACGCTCATCCAGGGAGGCAGGACGCTGCATGCGGGAAACGTATATTGTGTTTGAGTGTGGGTTGGGGAGATTGCAAGTGTATATTTATCTGTTTGTTAAACAGATCCAGATTGTAGGAAGGAGAAAACACACACGCTGGAAGAGCATTTCAGAGCTTACCGGTGGCATTAAGGAAGGAACTTTTGAAATTGACAGTTCTTGGTCGACACACATTACATGTGTATGGATGTTCAGCAAGTGTAAGACGAATTTGTCAGTTGTGGGTGTGTGCAGGAGGAATTAGTTCTTTAAGTTCCGAAGAGCAGTGACCGTGGTATCCACCATAAAGGCGCGCCTACGACAAATCTTTGCTTAATAGTTTTTTTTAATCTTTACTTATTGGTTCCGCATCAAAAAAAAATACATAACGCACGTAGTTTACATAAATTACAAGAACTTTGGAAACTGCCGGTTCTTGGTCAACACACATTAACCGTGTAAATTAAAAAAAAAAAAAAAAAAAAAAATTCATACATTTGCTGTGCTGGTAACCGACACAAGTCCTTACCATCCTAATTAGTGATATTACTTTATTTATTTCTCATAGTAATCATTTTAAAAAATCTATACTTATATACATACAAACGACTTTAATACAATTGTTAAAAATATTGTTCCGGGATGATTGGTTTGATTGAAACACACAAGACGACAGAAGAAAGGCCAAGCATCCAATCTCCATAAAGAAAAAACAGATAAATGAACTGAAAATATACCTCGGATACAACAGTGCCAACCTCTAGGACAGTGGTTCTCATCCGGTGCACCGCGGTGCACTGGTGCACCGCGAGCTTGTTGCAAGTGCACCGCGGTGCACTGGTGCACCGCGAGCTGGTTGCAAGTGCACCGCGGTGCACTGGTGCACCGCGAGCTTGTTGCAAGTGCACCGCGAGAAAAATGAGTACAAAAAAAAAAATCAAATGAAATCGTGAATCAGACCAAAATATTAATGACACAGTGAGTACAAGTGGAAGAAGTAATGACAATATTATAAGACATCATGCGTCTCATACAAAAGAAAATATACCCAGTAAAATCAGAAAAATTAATCGACAGTATTCTGAAGATTATTTACGTTTCGGTTTTACTAGTATCAATGAGGAAGGATATCACATTACACTATGTATCGTATGAGGAGAAAAACTGTCCAATAGCGTAATGTATCTCGACAAGTTAAATAGCCACTTCATTAAGAAGCACGCCGATATTACATCCAAAAGTAAAGATTACTTTGAAAGATTGTTAAGCATGCAAAAAAAAACAAGCTAAATATTTTGAGAAAACTGTTAAAATTTCCTATAAGGCACTACTGGCGTCATACGTGATTGCTCAATTGATCGCTTTTCAATTAAAACCACATACTATAGCAGAGTCTCGAATTTCACCTGCATGTTGTGAAGTAGAAAAATTATGTTTGGTGATGAAACAAAAAATAAAATTATGAAAATTCCTGTTTCAAACGATACAATAAAAAGAAGAATTTTTAATATGTCGGATGATATTGGAAAAACAGTTACTGATAAACTTTTCAAACGACATTTTGCTTTACAAGTCGACGAATCGACTGAAATTAGCAGTGAGGCACAATTACTAGGGTTCGTTCGTTTCATAATCGAAAATAAAATAGTGAATTAATATCTTAACTGCAAAGAACTTACCGAACATACGACTGGACAATATTTTTTTGATTATATTTCTTTATATTTAAAACAACTTAAAATATCGTGGGAGTCATGTGTAGGAATTTGTACAGATGGTGCTCCTTCAATGGTAGGCTCAATTAAAGGATTTGTTACCCTTGCAAAGAAAAGAAACCCTAATATTATATCTACGCACTGTTTTTTACATAGAGAATCTTTAGAGTCGAAAACATTACCAGCGGCATTAAAACCTGTACTAGATCAAATTGTAAATATGGTGAATTTCATAAGATCACCTTTAAAGCCACACATATTTAAAAAACTTTGCACTTCTATGGGAGCTAAATATGAGTCTTTGCTTTTTCACACTGAAGTCAGGTAGTTTTCTAGGAGTGAAGTTATTTCTAGATTCATAGAACTTAAGAATGAGTTATTAATCGTTTTTCGAAATGAAGGTATGGATGATTTTGTTAAATGTCTTCAGAATAATGATTGGTATACTAAAGTAGCATATTTAGCAGATATTTTTAATTCCTTAAATAACGTTAGCACAACCATTCAAGGAAAAACGAAAATAATTTGTCATCGATTGACGAATTGTCAGGATTTAGAAAAAAATAACTCTGTGGAAAAATCTAATAAAAGAAAAAAAAATAGATATGTTTCCTTCACTCAACGAAAACACACCCGAAGAAATTATTTCCGCGATAATAGATCATTTAACTTTATTAGAACAAAATATCGCACATTGTTTTCCTTCTTTAAATATAGAAAATTATTACTGGATACGAAATTCATTTGCTACAATTGATACACCGTATTGTGGATTTTCATACGATTTCTGTCCAAGATGAACATCCAGTTCTTCACATGAAGGCACTGAAAATTTTGCTACAATTTTCAACATCATATTTATGTTAGATTGGTTTCTCAACAATAACTAATATAAAAAATATAAAACGACAAAGACTTACAAATTTAGACGATGAAATGAGGGTAGCCATATCGAATATTCGAGCAAATTTTTCTGATATATGCATAAACCAACAAGCTTAGGTATCCCATTGATTGATTTTTGATTGATAATATAAATTACATTTTATTAAGCATGGACGTCATTTTGGGTGGATAAGAGCCGGGAGAGAAATGACTCCCTTTCTAGATTACATTCACCTTCAAATCTTTATACAAATAATTTTAATAAAACATGTATAAATATTTTAAAAAATTTAAAGAAAAATTTACGAATTAAATTTATATTCAATATTAAACATTTTTTTCTATAACTTAAATGAAAAAGAAAATATGTCAAATAAATTGTATGTAATTTAGTATGTAACTATTTTTCCAAAATAAGTATGTAACAAAAATGATTCCCATATATTTTTTTGACCTCTTGATTCTGGTGCACCGCCATTTTTTTCAAAGATCAAAACTGCACCGTGACTTCAAAAAGGGTAAGAACCACTGCTCCAGGATATATAAAAGGTCGACCTTAGATGCAGAGATGCTTCGAGACGAGGCACGAACAATGGCAACTGACCAACACTGAGTGGCGGGAATTTATGCTGTGAATATGCTCCACATTTTTTTTATTTTTTATGTAAGCACATACAGGAGAATACCCACAGATAGTGATAGTATTTTTTTTTAGGCCTAAGGCCCCCGGGCCAGTCGCCTTGTACCAGCGCTCCTTGGAAGCACTTACCAAGGCATTGTTTTCAGAGCACTTTCTCGTTATACAAGTAACGGGCTTTGGTGAGCAACACCACACCGTGTGATTCTGAAGCCTCATCTGTGGAATTCACTATGAATGGGTCGTCTTCACGGGACGACTTTCGTCTACTGCCCATTTTGATTAATAGGCTATGACTGGCATTTTACGGGTGAAGGATCCAATTCACACCAACCGGGGGTATAGATGTGGATCATTTATAGATAGTTTTTATTTAAAATTTATTTATAAAATTTTATATACTGCCATCTCTTGTGTGTCAATCGATCTATTTATTTTCACCTGAAAATATAAACGTAAATATTATATTGAAATAATATGAATAATATTTTTATTTATTTTTAAATTAAATGCTTCCAAAATGATGTCAATATTTGTGTTATTGATTAATTTAAGAGCTACAAAGGTTTGTTTCTTTGATTTGTATATAAAAAAAACAAATTTGGTTGGTTTCCCGGCTAATTTGACCGGAAATCGAAAATTCGAAAACGCATCGGCTAGAGAAAAACTTTATGTTTACAAAACTTATCTCATAATAATTATTTAAGTTGTACAAAACATGCCAAACTCTCTAATCCCTAAGCCCAACTTTATCCTTCGGTTCGTCTCTCCCAGAACATGCCTCTATTGACTAAGTGCATGCTCGTGTAAGTCTCTAGCATTCTCTGCCTCTGCCATTGATTCTTTATATACAAGTTATATAAAACACTTCACATAAAGTGTAAAACCCAACTTTGAACATTTGAAGCTATCCAAGAACGCACTGAAACCGTATCAAATGCAAATACAAAATTACATAAAAATCCATTTTTAAAAAACTAGATTTGAAGTGTCAAATCTAATTTGAATGTTTATTCAGTGCAAAATTTCTGCTTACACCCGCATGCAGAGACATTCCTTAACTTGAGTTAACTAACCTTATAACCACACTCGTAGAATGCAGTAAAGTAGTGGCTTGTCATATTTGAAGTCTTAATTTATAATAACTTAAGTTCTCGGTGACATGGCACCATCGTCAGGAGCTATTTATTACAAACTTTAAGTTCAGTTTTTAGTGAGTAGCTTCTGACAAAGGTGCACCGAAACTGGTAGAGCGATTATTAATTAAAACCCAACAGTTTCATACAGTTTCACTCATTTTATTCTTTAACTTAATACGTGTTTGCAGAGACGTTTCTTAAGATTTGTGGAAAGTCGAGGAATGAGGATTCCTCACTTCAATCATTCTTAGCAATAGTAGCTATTTAAAGTTGGCTACCTGCGTATAATAACTCATACCGCCAACTTATGCAACTCCCTAGATTTTGTAGCGCATCTGACATGTTTGTGGAGGGCGGAGTCCATTCAGCGTATAATAACTCATACCGCCAACTTATGCAACTCCCTAGATTTTGTAGCGCATCTGACATGTTTGTGGAGGGCGGAGTCCATTCAGCGTATAATAACTCATACCGCCAACTTATGCAACTCCCTAGATTTTTGTAGCGCATCTGACATGTTTGTGGAGGGCGGAGTCCATTCAGCGTATAATAACTCATACCAACAACTTATGCAACTCCCTAGATTTTGTAGCGCATCTTACATGTTTGTGGAGGGCGGAGTCCATTCAGCGTATAATAACTCATACCGCCAACTTATGCAACTCCCTAGATTTTGTAGCGCATCTGACATGTTTGTGGAGGGCGGAGTCCATTCAGCGTATAATAACTCATACCGCCAACTTATGCAACTCCCTAGATTTTGTAGCGCATCTGACATGTTTGTGGAGGGCGGAGTCCATTCAGCGTATAATAACTCATACCAACAACTTATGCAACTCCCTAGATTTTGTAGCGCATCTGACATGTTTGTGGAGGGCGGAGTCCATTCAGCGTATAATAACTCATACCGCCAACTTATGCAACTCCCTAGATTTTGTAGCGCATCTGACATGTTTGTGGAGGGCGGAGTCCATTCAGCGTATAATAACTCATACCGCCAACTTATGCAACTCCCTAGATTTTGTAGCGCATCTGACATGTTTGTGGAGGGCGGAGTCCATTCAGCGTATAATAACTCATACCAACAACTTATGCAACTCCCTAGATTTTGTAGCGCATCTTACATGTTTGTGGAGGGCGGAGTCCATTCAGCGTATAATAACTCATACCGCCAACTTATGCAACTCCCTAGATTTTGTAGCGCATCTGACATGTTTGTGGAGGGCGGAGTCCATTCAGCGTATAATAACTCATACCGCCAACTTATGCAACTCCCTAGATTTTGTAGCGCATCTGACATGTTTGTGGAGGGCGGAGTCCATTCAGCGTATAATAACTCATACCGCCAACTTATGCAACTCCCTAGATTTTGTAGCGCATCTGACATGTTTGTGGAGGGCGGAGTCCATTCAGCGTATAATAACTCATACCGCCAACTTATGCAACTCCCTAGATTTTGTAGCGCATCTGACATGTTTGTGGAGGGCGGAGTCCATTCAGCGTATAATAACTCATACCAACAACTTATGCAACTCCCTAGATTTTGTAGCGCATCTGACATGTTTGTGGAGGGCGGAGTCCATTCAGCGTATAATAACTCATACCGCCAACTTATGCAACTCCCTAGATTTTGTAGCGCATCTGACATGTTTGTGGAGGGCGGAGTCCATTCAGCGTATAATAACTCATACCGCCAACTTATGCAACTCCCTAGATTTTGTAGCGCATCTGACATGTTTGTGGAGGGCGGAGTCCATTCAGCGTATAATAACTCATACCAACAACTTATGCAACTCCCTAGATTTTGTAGCGCATCTTACATGTTTGTGGAGGGCGGAGTCCATTCAGCGTATAATAACTCATACCGCCAACTTATGCAACTCCCTAGATTTTGTAGCGCATCTGACATGTTTGTGGAGGGCGGAGTCCATTCAGCGTATAATAACTCATACCGCCAACTTATGCAACTCCCTAGATTTTGTAGCGCATCTGACATGTTTGTGGAGGGCGGAGTCCATTCAGCGTATAATAACTCATACCAACAACTTATGCAACTCCCTAGATTTTGTAGCGCATCTGACATGTTTGTGGAGGGCGGAGTCCATTCAGCGTATAATAACTCATACCGCCAACTTATGCAACTCCCTAGATTTTGTAGCGCATCTGACATGTTTGTGGAGGGCGGAGTCCATTCAGCGTATAATAACTCATACCGCCAACTTATGCAACTCCCTAGATTTTGTAGCGCATCTGACATGTTTGTGGAGGGCGGAGTCCATTCAGCGTATAATAACTCATACCAACAACTTATGCAACTCCCTAGATTTTGTAGCGCATCTTACATGTTTGTGGAGGGCGGAGTCCATTCAGCGTATAATAACTCATACCGCCAACTTATGCAACTCCCTAGATTTTGTAGCGCATCTGACATGTTTGTGGAGGGCGGAGTCCATTCAGCGTATAATAACTCATACCGCCAACTTATGCAACTCCCTAGATTTTGTAGCGCATCTGACATGTTTGTGGAGGGCGGAGTCCATTCAGCGTATAATAACTCATACCGCCAACTTATGCAACTCCCTAGATTTTGTAGCGCATCTGACATGTTTGTGGAGGGCGGAGTCCATTCAGCGTATAATAACTCATACCAACAACTTATGCAACTCCCTAGATTTTGTAGCGCATCTTACATGTTTGTGGAGGGCGGAGTCCATTCAGCGTATAATAACTCATACCGCCAACTTATGCAACTCCCTAGATTTTGTAGCGCATCTGACATGTTTGTGGAGGGCGGAGTCCATTCAGCGTATAATAACTCATACCGCCAACTTATGCAACTCCCTAGATTTTGTAGCGCATCTTACATGTTTGTGGAGGGCGGAGTCCATTCAGCGTATAATAACTCATACCGCCAACTTATGCAACTCCCTAGATTTTGTAGCGCATCTGACATGTTTGTGGAGGGCGGAGTCCATTCAGCGTATAATAACTCATACCGCCAACTTATGCAACTCCCTAGATTTTGTAGCGCATCTGACATGTTTGTGGAGGGCGGAGTCCATTCCTTTCCAGCATTATTGCGACACCGTGTTGCCGGCTTCTGGAGCAGGATAAGGAGGTCCAACAACATCATCATCCTGGCTGCTTCTGAATGGCTCAACTCCTCCCTGAGCCATCGATGGATGGAGATGGTGCACCAACCACCATGAAATACTATTTTATTTTATTTTAATTTTTATTTTATCTTCACTAAATTAAAACTTTGTTCAATGCTATGTATTTAAAAATATGGCAGATTGGGTATTGCACAACCCACCCAATCCTGCTGGAATAAAAACTTTATTATTATTATAAGAAATTTGTCTATATATGTGTCTTAAGTTGGTTACCTTAAGCTAAATAATAATTCTGCTTACGGGTGTTAGAATGTAGGACTTGTAAGTGTCGGATTAGCATTTTCAATAAGGTCGGACGATTAGCCTGACACTCGCGAGGCTTCCGGGTCCTAAGGGACGGCTCGACTCGATTAATTTAAATTTCATACGATTTCAAACGCGTGCGATTCCTTAAACTGTTATTCCACAAAGACTATGTTTAATTATTGTTTTCAAATATTTATTTAAGCTACGTTATTTCTTATTAGTATTTTCATTTAGTTTATCAACATTAACGCCTAGGCCTCATAAACACTCACCATCTCACTTCATCTCATAATAACACGTATATTATGCTCACGCGTTGTCTCTTTCTATCTATCCACGATGATATTAGTTTGATATTCAACAAGGTATATGAAAATCCATATCAAAGGCTTGATACAAAAAAAAACATCTTTACCCTCCCCTTACTGGAATAAAAACATCCGACAACACATGAAAATGTCGTTTAAAAACCAGAAAAATGAGAATATTCCTTAAATATTGCTTTGATTGACTATGGTTGATGTTGAAATGTGTCAATTTTTGTAATGTAAGTATGTGAAAAAGAGAAAAAAAAAACATCGCAATTAGCCGCTATAGCAGGCACAAATTTATCGTGAATGTTGACCCGTGCGCAGCTGAATTAATACTGACGGAACGTTTGCGAAGCCGCAGATGTGCCCGGACAACAAGGTTGTCTCGTCTGCGCAGCCGTTCGCGCAGATGCATGACACGGGCGCTTGATTCTATCTCCGATTATTCCACAAATGATTTATTTGCATCGCTACAAATGAATAACTATACATTATTATAGTTTTATTTAATGCTTAATAATATTACAGAGGAATACAAAAATTGTTCACTCAGTATCTAGTATATTTAATATGGATGTTCTCATTATTAGAGTCCATCTGTAGTAAATACATATCATCAGAAAGAGAGGTAGAGCGTTTGCTTACCATACATAAATCGTCGGTTCAATCCCCGGCAAAGAAGAAGCATGGAAAGCTTTACTTCTAAGCATACTCCTCGGTTTGTTTTAAAATTGAATCGTTCCCAGGATATAATTTGAAACTAAAATGGTTAGATATATATAACCATATAAAATATAAAATCTGTTTAAAAAATACGATGTCATATACTAAAATAATTCAAACTAATATTCGGTCTCGCATTGAAACACAGTAAAACGATTTTGAAATGTAAAATGGATGTAGGTTTTTTTTTACAAAAGCCGTTGATACATCATCACCCAGTATGTATTTTAAATATTGCATCAAATTCGATTAAAAATTACAAAACAAAAAAAAAAAACGTTGAGAATTTGTGGGAAATAAAATACAATTGTTTTTACTCCCGATTCGGGACATATGGACATAACAAATCGGCTCCAAAGCTCCCTAGTTGGGGCACTTAATGGATGTCATAATTAAAAAGCGTATTCAACTGGACATATGCGAGTAAATATGTATTAGAGACATAATAATTTGTCTTTCTTTGACTTCCGACATTATTCCATTCAGACAACATTTTCAAGTCACGAAGTCAAAATTGTAAAATACAAAAAGATACATAATGGTGTCACGACCTATCATTCACAGAAAATTCGTTCAGCGACTCGTCGGTAACGACATGGTGCGCACTAGACGTTGGGCGTACAGGGCAACTGATGCACTGGATGTCTCGCTAACTGTACAAATAGTTTACCGACATTTCGTGAACGAGACATATCTCTGGACTCTACGATCAATGGACAAATCCTTTGGTTAGGTTAGCTTAGTCCCTTGCGCCAAATGTGCCGTGCACTCTTTCCACAAATTTTGGTCGCAACTCTGAATGGTCGCAAGTCAAAAAATTAACATTGATAAAAAAAACACAAAACGACACATTTACTAAAGATCACACGTCTAGGATATTTTTCCATTATCTTTAATTTCGCCTCTTTCTCCTTTCTCCACTTTCAAGAAATACAGGCGGACCTCGAATTTCGTACATGATTGGTTCCTGAAAATGTGTACGAAAGTTAAATGTCCGAAAGTAGAGGGACGTAGAAAAAAAACTCCAAAAATTGTACTTTAACGTCTTAAACTGCCGGCAGGTACATGTATGGCGGTACCCAGCACGCCCCGAATTTTACGACAAAAATAAAATCTCTAAACACATCCTTATTGAAATTGTAATAAAGTTTATTTATAAAACTTACCAAATAAATGAAGAGCACGCCAGTCGTGCAGTCACTTATCCAGAATCATAAAATTAATTGTTCATTGTGCATTGTTGATTGTTCATTTAAAACGGCGCCTCTTAAGATGTAATTTTTGTATGAGCGGCGCTCCGTTCACAGAAAATTATGCGTCTCAAGACGCTTTTGGTAGTTAAAGGGTTAAAATGTTGATTTGTCAAAAATTACAAACTAAGTACATATTAAATAAAAATTATATTCTCTTAATAAACTTGTCAACGGTTAATTGTATTTTACTACTTTTTTTCTTTTCTTCATAGAGAGTTCTGTAACATGCAGTACTATTATGGATCGCCCTACGCACTTGAGATATGCGTTCTCCATTGGGATCACATTTTTCCATAATATTCAAAAATGTCTCGAGATGCGTAAAAGCTTCGTTCGTGTTTTTTATTGTTAAGGTATTGATGATTTTTTCTGGTTCTTCTTCCTCACTTTCAATTTGTATACTATTTTCGTTCTCTTGTCGGTCCATTAGAAATTCATTAGTCAAGGGTTCAGAATGAGATTCAATCATCTCATTAACATCTTCAATGTTAACATCTAGGTTTAGTTTGTTCATTAGGTGAACTATTTCAAGTGTGATGGTTTCCGGAGTTTCATCAAAATTAATGAAATCACTCACCATTTGTGGGCATTGTTTCTTCCATGAACCTTTCATTGTTGACTCTTTTATTGCGCCCATGCGTCTCCAATATTGTTTATTGCGATCCATATGTTATAATTCTTCCAGAAAACTTTTAATGTGGGCCCATCTTCCATGTCAGTTCCCTTGATGGCCTGATACATTATCGACCGCATATAATATCTTTTAAACGTAGCTATCACCGTTTGGTCCATGGGTTGTATGAGACACGTAGTATTGGGGGGAAGAAACACAACATTGATTTCTGGGTATAAATTTTGTAGAGATTTTGGGTGTCCTGGAGCATTATCTAAGATTAATAATGCTTTAAATGGTAAATTATTTACTTCACAATAATGTTTTAGTGCTGGTGCGAAATGTGAAGTGAACCAATCTTTAAATATTAAAGCAGTAACCCAGGCTTTTTTATTGGATTTCCAAATGACTGGAAGCAATTTTTTATCTTTCCCTTTCAGTGCTCTAGGATTTTTTGCTTGATAAACTAACATTGGCTTCAATTTTAAATCACCAGCTAAATTTCCACTAAGAAGCAATGTCAATTGGTTTTGGAAGGTTTATGACCAGGGGCAACTGATTCGTCCTTTGATAAGAATGTACGATTAGGCATCTTCTTCCAAAATAAACCAGTCTCATCTGCATTGAATATTTGACTAGAGCTATATTATCCATCTTCAATAATTTTTGGCAATGACGAAATAAAGTCTTTTGCAGCATCTTCATCCGCATCAGCTGATTCTCCAGTGAATTTAATATTGTGTAAAGAAAACCTTGTTTTAAATTTTGAAAACCAGTCGTTACTTGCATGAAACACCGTGTTAGAATCTTCGTTAAGTCTAGCCTTCCAATCTTTATGCAAACCAAGTGCCTTAGCTTGAATCATTGAAGTGCTCATATGGATGTTTTCTTGATTTTGATTACTTATCCAATAACACAAAGATTTCTCCATTTCATCCATCACTATGCCGTACCTTTGGAAATAATTTTTGATGTTATATTTCCATTTTTTTAAATATTAATCTTTAATTTTATCTTTATTCTTTTAATATCGAACATATCGTAGACCTTCTTATATCATACGAACGGCCGATTGAAGCATAAGACTCTCCACTTTCAGAGCCGTTTTATTATATCCGATCTTCGTTTCTATTGTATGAAGTTTATGGGTTCTTGATTTTTTTTAGCATTATCTACTTCACAGTTTTTTCGTTTCTCACTCATGTTAAAACGGGTAGGAAATAATTAAAACAAAACTCGCATAACAATGTACCCGCACGTGCGCTGATACACAAGACTAAATGTATTGAGGTCAGACGGGAGTGCTACAAATTAGTACATACAAACGCACGTTCGGACTCGCTCGCGCTCGTATGTTAATGCATATGTGCGAACAGAACGAAACATTTTTCTTAGTACGGACCTCGTTCATATTCATTACATAGTGCGACAGGGAAACAACTGCACCAAAACAAAACATTTTTGAATTTTCGCCAAAAAATAAAATAAAAATATTCGTAAAAAATGTACGAAATAGCGAATTGTACGAAAGTCGAGTGTACGAAAGTCGAGGTCCGCCTGTATTCAAAATACATAAAGAAAATCAAAAAGACGGCTCTGCAGATTGTTTAAACTGTATGGTTCTGTCTCTTTTTTTAATGTTTGAACAATCGTGCAATTCGTATCGCTCGTGTCGGTGGTCGCGTTTTTTTATTTTTCCGTAATTATATATATTTTTGTAAATTTCAAAGTATTTATTTTACTTTTAAATTTTTATTTCAATCCATTTTTTTTATCCAGTGATGAAAAATTAATAAAAATGAATTAATGTATTTATTTAGTTTTTTTTGGTTTTTTGTACAAATGGAAGTAATGCCTTGACTTGTTGATAATTATTGAAAGAAATAATTAAATGACATTCTTTATGTGTAATAGTAATATTTTAATTTCTTATTTATAACATTAGGTATTGTACAAATGTGATTTTTAATATTTTTTTACCCACTATAAATAAAGTGTGCATTTTTTTATTATTTTTTCCGCGTGTATATAACACCAACTTATATAACTTCTTAGGTTTTCACGGCCAGATTTGGTGTTGTGGCTTTTGGGCTTAGCCGCGTGTGGCGAGTTATTTCCTTCCAATATTTCCTCCGCAGTTGCAGAGGTCTTCTTCAGTTAGGTCTTCAACCCTGAAAAAACCTCTGCAATGGCGTTCGAAATATTGCAAGGAAATAATTCGCCACACACGGTTAAGCCCACAAGCCACAATATACTTATATATTAAGTATATCTAAGGGAGTGGCAAAAAGATATGATGGTTTTCCTCGCTGTTTTGACAAAAAAAACCGTCAGATCTTCTTGCCGCTTCCTATATATTTATAATATAATCTGTTCCAAATGAATTAAAATAACAATTATTTGTAATTAATACAATAACACTATTAACAAATAATTATTATTAATATATGCAATTATTTAACGTTGATTATATTTTAAGGTCGAGTTGATTATTCGACATCCTTAAAAAAATAAAAATAAAACCCGCCACAGCAACCTGTGACCCGTTTAGTATGTTTTCTCTGATGATCTTATAGTAAAAGATCGTATGTTGAAAGATCACATGCTGCAAGAACATATGTTGAAAAATCATAAGCTGTAAGATCATAAGCTGAAAGATCATACACTGAAAGATCATTAGTTGAAAGATCATATGCTGAAAGTTGACCATATGCTGAAAGATATGGCAGTTGCTTGGGTTTACGGTGGCTATATGCTCCAACTATGTAGCAAATAATCTTTTGTATTATGTATATTGAGATGAAAAAACAATTATTGAGTATTTGCTTCATATAGGTATTGTTAAGTGCTTGTTTTGACACCGTGGATGTTCCACCCCTACCAGCCGCTAGACAAATTAACATTTTTATAATTTTAAACTACGATTTGTTTTTTTTTTAATTTTTGAAATTGTATTTAATTGGATGTACTAGGTAATTATTTTGATATTATAAATAATTTGAATTTAATTTTAATTATACAATGTATGTAATTGTAATATTGATTTATTTTAATTTTATATGAACTATTGTCATTTTTTACTTTGAGAGTTTTTTTTCCATTTTCATATTATTTTTTTTTAGTCTTTGATACTTAATCAAAAAAAGAAAACGATCATCATGCATCAATGTATCCTTCCACTGTTGAATGTAAGCTTCCGGCATGAGTCTCCATCCTCTTCGATCCTCTGCCTTCCGCATCCAGGCCACTCGCGCTATTCTTATTATGTCTATCTGGGACAAGTAATACAACTAGGACGAAATAACTTCTCAAAAAATATCGACAGCGTATACAATTGGGATGGACAGCATTTGGAAAACTTAAGTACATTTTTAAAGCGAAAATTCTGCAATGTCTTAAAACTAAGTCGCTTAACCAATGCATACTCCCTGTATTAACTTACGGCGCAGAGACGTGGAATCTAACAGCAAGTCTTGCCCATAAATAAAGGTCACCCAGCGTGCTATGGAGAGATCCATGCACACTCAAGTGGCAATATCTGTTGAATAGACCCTCTGCAAGATAGACTGTCGACATAAGAAGAAAATGATAATAAATCAAAACAATTCCCATTTTCAAACCAAAACTGCTAAACTGCAAAACCAAGACTGCAAAATAAATAGAATGTTTATTTTCACAATTGTTGTGGCTATATGGTCCGACTGGAGAGCGGCTCCGCACTAGAAAATTTGTACACATTATATATTGTGACTTTTGGGTTAAGCCGTGTGTGGCGAATTTCTTTAAACCAATATTTCGACCGCCATTACAGGCGTCTTCTTCGGGATTGATGATTTAGTTGTGGTTTAGTTGTGAGTTTGTCAGTTTTCTTTTACGAACGTTATTAATATCTCCCCATCTAATACGGTAGGTATGTATTCTTAGAACATACCTACGATTCTCTGGACTAATGATACTTGAGCATGCAGTTGCCATGGAGAAATCAGTAACGCTCGTAAAAAAAAATCTGACACAATCTCACAACTAAATAAATCATCATTCCTGAAGAAGACTCCTGCAATGGCGGTCGAAATATTGGTTGAAGGAAGTTCGCCACACACGGCTAAACCCAAAACCCACAATATCAAATCTGGCCGTGAAAACCTAAGAAGTTATTTCGGCTACAGTATTAATTTCGGCTCTGGGCTGTCACCCACTACGTGTTCTCAATCGTCAGTCGTCATCTGACCGAGGCCCGAAGCAGAAAGTTCCGTCTCGGGCAGATAGCCGAAATTTTTAAACCTTTTACCGAAATGTATTTCAACGTGCTTCTCAAAAAAAATATGTGTTGCTTATCTGCTTCTTATATCTCGACCACCGCTCTGATGACGATCCCGGCGACATGGAGCAGCTTACACGGCATTTGTTCGTTGACACGACGCAGCAGCCGTGCCCCCTGCTCCACCCAAACGACCCCTCGACGCCCCCTAACGCCCCCAATGCCCCCTCAGCGCTCCTTTCTCTATGTCTGCTGGGCGGATATTCGCATAATTGGATTGTACGTGTTCGCATAATGCAATGAATTATGCGTTATTTGCGTTTGAGATGCGGTATTGATGTAACGGGGTGGCGAGCAACATTTCGCAATCAAAAATTCAACTGAATAATTGTAGCGCGTCCCCCTTTGTGGGATTACAAGCGAATGTAAAGAAACGCTTCAAATGATGAGGTTAGCTGGGTGTTAGCTTATTATAGCGGCCAACATTCGGTCCAAAAAATCTGATCTTTCAAATTATCATCAACCACAACGCAAATTGTTTTTCTGCGTAAAATTTCGTACAAGAAAAATGATTCATATGAGTTGCCATGGAGATATAAATAAAATAAAAAATGGCCGACATCGGCACGTCACGAGATCTTCCGCCAAAGATGTTGCGCGTCGATGCTGTTTAACGAGCGATCGCTAAAGATGCATATAAACCATAATGCACGTTTTGTAGAGAATTTGATTACGATTCTGATGGTGTTAGAGAATGTTTATAAGTTTTATTTTTAAGTGCGATTTATTGTTTAAAACAAGAGCGACGGTATAGACGTCTTCACTGCACGGCGTCTATACCGTCCTAAAGAAACGCTAAATATTGTTATTACAAATGTGATCACATAGAATAATCCTTCAACCATAAGGCAGTATTTTCTTTCAGCGCACTCATATATATCAGACTATTCAACCATATCGCCTCGAATATTGATATATGCCACTTGAGAGAAGCCCAGTTTCGACATGAGCTCCACGAATTTATTTATCAACGTAATTTCTGTTTAAAGAGCTCCGGGACTTTTTAAAATTATTGTTATTAGTCATAAATACCTATTTACATATTGTTTCTAATATATCTTATTTCAGGATCGCATTATAAATATTTGTATTTGTAATGTTTCTGGACGAAATAAATAAATTGATATATTGAATATATTGCTGCCTAAATCGAAAACATATATAACTCGAAAAGAGATGATTTTTATCATTATCAGCGGCAATAACACATTCTATTAACACGGCTATCGTTATACCACTGAATTCTTCTTCGTAGTATCAATCCGGTGGATTTGTTTGCAGCAACAAAATCTTGCATCTCGATCTCCACTCCTCTCGATCCTCTGCAGACACCTTCAGCTCAGCATAAGAGCTACAACTTATGTCCTCGAACACTTGCTGCAAATACTCCCGGTATACATCTTTTTTTTTTATACGCATCAATTCATTCACAAAAATATCGGCAGACGCGGGATTCGAACCACGAGCCTTGGAACCGACCTTTGCTGTTTAATTGAAGTGATGAAAAATTTGTGTATTTTAATTAGAAATAATATGAAAATAATCTTGAATCAATCCTTTAATGTATATTTTTCAGTTAAAAATTTCATGCCTTGAGGCTTAAGTAGTAAGTCTTCTTCGTAGTATCAATCTGGTGGATTGGTTTGCAGCAACAGAATATTGCATCTCGATCTCCATTCCTCTCGGTCCTCCGCAACCCTTTTCAGCTCAGCATTAGCGCTACAATTCATGTCCTCGAATACTTGCTGCAAATACTCCCGTCTAGGGCGCCCTCTACAGTTTCTACCCTCAACCATCCCCTCCACAATACCGTGAAGGAGACCATCGTGGCGCATGATGTGACCAATCTATCGGGCTCGCCTCTCTGAGATGGTTCTTATTAGTTGCCTACCTTCCTTGATTATTCTGAGAACCTCATTGTTCGTGACGTGGTCTCTCCAGGTAGTAAGTATAAATGAAATAATAATCATGTTATGAAGTAAACATTTATTTATTTATATTTATGTACATACACTTATTAAAATAATAAACATGTAATAATAGTACGGATAGTATGCGTCAAGACTTATTGATATGGATTTACAGTATACAAGTAATGTATAGAATACTATAGTAAAGAGCTGTAGAATTGATAATATTAGATTAATTCTACCTATAAAAACTGTCATGATATTAATTTGGCCTCTAAAACACCATTTAGGAGCGATTGTGGAGCGTCAAAGACATTTAATACTGTATTGGGAAATCCTTTTCGCTTCACCTTTATTCTTATCTTAAATTAAAACTGTTTTACTATTCGTACTATGAGTATTAATTCAGAGTCAAACCGTGAGTTTCAGTATATCATAAAAAATAGGAATTGTGATAACGGCTATATCATTGAATATGAACATGGAATTTGACTGTCAATAGTTAACTAAATTGCTTTTTTTTTGCAATATCGCGTTTATGAAATGCGCCGACACAAGTCTGCGGGGATCGAACGAGAAACACAACGGACGGCAATCACGTCCCAGACCTCGAGACGCAACGTCTTCCACGAAACGCACACGAACCACGTTGCTACACCCTCCTTCACGAGCAACTACTAATTAAAACTAACATATTTTTACCAGATTATTTTGTTGTCGACGGCAAAATAATTTGTTTAGCCGGCGGGTATAGCTCAATGGTCAAAGCGTTTGCTTTGCAAGCCAAAGGTCGTGGGTTCAATCCCCGACGGAGATAAAAAAAAAGGGTCCGTGTGGACCACTTTGGGAACCACTGGTCTAGACCAATGTAATATAAATTTGTAACAATTTTGTATAAATTAGGCCAATGTAATGTAAATTCACTGCATTGAAAAATAAGTTTAGAACAATGTAATATAAATTCTTTACAATTTATATAAATTTAAGCTAAGGTAAGATAAAATCACTGCAATGAAAAATAAATTTAGAACAATGTAATATAAATTCTAAACAATGTTGTATAAATTAAGGCCAATGTAAAGTAAATTCTTAACCATTTTGTATAAATTAGGCTAATGTAAAGTAAATTCGTTTTCTGAGCTCTAAAATACCCCGGTTGGTGTGAATTTTATCCATCACCCGTAAAGTGTCAGTCATAGCCTATTAATTAAAATTGGGG
>JAGTXR010000066.1:1800000-2070743 GCA_022606575.1 Glossosoma conforme | reverse complement strand
CATGAAGACCACTAATTCATAGTAAATGCCTGTAATAATAAGGATGATGCGTGAATCTCGAGCTGTAGTCTATGACGTTGGCGGATCAATAATCCACAAGCAGCCCTTAGCTATATGCACCACGGTAAGCGCCATAGAATTCCAGAAGAGACTTTAGAATTACTTTCACCATCTGTCAGTATTCTCCTGTATGTGCTTACATAAAAAAAAATCCGAAAATGAATGCTTAAATAAAATCAATACCCTTAAGAAATAAGAACAGATATAACGATTATTCAGAAGACTATAGAATATTTTTTATGCATTTTTTTATGTAATTTTTAGTAATAAATATTTCAATAGTTAAATTTCCATCCATTTAAGCAAGGCTATCTTCTTATTTAATTGAAGCATAAGCAATTATATTTCATCTTGCCGTAGATATTATAGCAAACCCAAATGCATGAACTTTTACGAAACTTAATAGGTTTTTTATATTTTCAAAAAATTTATAAGTCTAGAGTCTAGACCAGTAAATACTTTTTTAGTAGATGTTAAATTAACCAAGCGAGATTTCATCTAAATATAAAACGTATAAACGAAATTAAAGTGTACATTCTGAAATTCAGTAAAGAATACCGTTAATGCGTCACATAATATTACAGCAGTTGCATTAATAAAGATATTTTTTTAATGTGAAAACCTTACAAATATTTTTGAACAATCATGAAATAGCTTTTAAAAAGAAAATGTTTCGTTTGCATATTACACTTCAATAAATTCCATTTAAATTAAAATAGCTTCAATTTTAACAAAATCAGTTTTATCTTACATATTTTATAAGCTTATTAAAACTTATATATTGAATAGTTGTATTTAAAAAAATATTATTAAGAAATTAATAATTCCCAAATACTGTGGGTATATTTATGACATTGAACTACAGCTTCACACATTCTCAATTACAGAAAATTCCCAACCCTAAGAGGAGATAAAAGAGTTTAATAGTAGCGAATTACACTAGATGCACATACTTGCTGAAAAACACTTTATAAATGAAGTCCCGCAAATAAACGTTAGAATCAGAATGTTTTTAAAATATGCGGTGGGAATTTTGCTCTCAGGAACATTTAATTTGGGCCTAGACCGACTACAGTAGGTACAACTCGACGAACTTCCACAGTACTGTGCGGCTAATTTCAGATCGTTTCAGGAGAAATGAAGGACGAGGCGCCTGAAGGCCGGACTAGTTTGCGGGCTGTTCTGGATTTCACAAAATGCTGAAATACTGCCGACCAAAAAGTTAAGCTGATGTTTATTTTTTTTGTGTGATATAATAAGCCGCAAAACCATATTATAAAAGTATATTGTGATTAATTTAATCAGTGCATAATTAAGTGTTTTATGCACTTTTTGATGGAAAATTTATGATTTTAGAGCTGTAAGTTTCTTTTGGCACTTGAATTTATATTAATTATTCTTATTGAGTGTCTTAATTGAATAAATTATAATTTTAAAATTAATTTTAATAAAAAAAATTAAAAAAAATAGTTTTCATTCATAATTTTTATTAAATGATTACATGTTTCGGCCTTCCTGAAGACCATCTTCAATAATGAAAAAATAAAAACAGGCAGTGGCTTAAATAGGTTTGGACAACTAATTAGCTCCTACACACATATTCACAGGTTACAAAATTATAAAATTTTAATAATATACTTTAATATTTTTTTTTAAAATAAAATTAATTCTAAAATTATAATTATGCAGTTTCACCAAGTATTGTCTGTTGATAACCTTAATGTTATTATTTGAATATGTTAAAAAATAAAATAAATGAGTTTAATTAATGATAAGAAATATAAGGAACAGACTTAAACGTTTCAGTTCTAAATATAAATAATCAAGTGATTTTATTGGCGAATAAAAAAAGATACATTTATTTCGCCAGAGCCGAAATCTACTTTCATGACTATTGGCTTGAATTATGTGAAGTGAATTATTTTATCTACAATATTTTGACAATAATTGCAGAGAGTGTCATTTGTATTGTAAATTTGATGTGCTTACACTGATTATATGACCTAAGTATTGGCGGTGCGAAAACCATGATACATTCATTTTATTTCTAACCTAACCTACCTTAATTGTTTTTTTTTTTTGTAAAAAGTATTGAAATATATAAACACGTGTTATTAAAAAGCAATATATTTGCAAAAGATGTGTTTGTGTAAAACTCAGTTTAGTTCATAACCAGCCGGCGGTCATAGCTCAATGGTAAAGCGTTTGCTTTGCAAGCCAAAGGTCGTGGGTTCGATCCCCGACGGAGATTAAAAAAAAAGGATTTTTAATCGATTTCTGAGCTCTAAAATACCCCGGTTGGTGTGAATTTGATCCATCACCTGTAAAATATCAGTCATAGCCTATCAATTAAAATTGGTGGTAGACGAAAGTCGTCCCGTGAAGACCACCCATTCATAGTAGATTCCTGTAATAATAAAGGATGATGCGTGAATCTCGGGCTGTAGTCTATGACGTTGGCGGATCAACACTCCACATGCAGCGTTTAGCCATATACACCATGGTAAGCGTCATAGAATTCCACAGATGAGACTTCAAAAAAATTACTATCACCATCTGTCGGTATTCTCCTGTATGTGTTTACATAAAAAAAATAAAAAATAACCAAGTTTGTGTAATATTATATACTTTTAATTTTGCTGTTGTACAAAGCCCCAGTAAAATTTTATTTCAATATTGTCACTTTCAATGATTTTCAATGCATAAATTTTCATCAGCAAAACGATAAATAATTGTGTTTCAAACATTTTAGCCAAAACATGGTATAATGCGAAGTTTGTGAATTGTGACTATTGTGTATTGCATGACTTAATTCATATGTAATTCCCAAAACACTCGATTTCAGGGTGCACAGCTGAATTTCATGAAACTCTATGCAAAATTGCGACGAATATGCGGAAATGCTCTCAACTCTTAATGTGGAATTATTATATGTGGAAATCCTATGAGGAAAGTCATCACAAACTGTACAACTCATATGGCGCTTATTACTACAACTGTTACAAAATTTTACTAACATTACATCATGAGACTTATTTCAAAACATTTTGACTAAGCTTTACTCAATGTTTGATGCAAAAAATGTCTCTTTTTGTACATTTAAAACTAAATATTTTCAGATTCATGTTGTTTTTTATTTGTATTATATAATATCGATAAGTTCAATAACATTTTATCACCTTTTTATCAAATTTTTGATACAGCTTAATTAAAATACTTAGAATTTGATGTGACAAAAAACCAAGTGTTTTTACCTGGTAAATTTTATCAAAGTTTCAAATATTTGTTTCAGTGATCTGTATAAGTAATAATCAGAAGATACAAAATCAAAGGACTACGGTGCTTAAAAACATGCTAAAAAAATGATGCAACCATAATTATACGGAGAGCGGCAAAAAAAGCTGACGGCTTAAATTGAAACAACGACGAAAACCATTAGATTTTTTAGCCGCTCTCTGTATCATAAACAAAAACTACTAAGTAATATAATATTTCAGATGTAAAGAAGTCTCGAGCCATGGCATGAACTCGGTTTTTTTTTGCCTCTTCGCATGATATAGCCTGTGTGTAATTTATCAACCGTCTTTTAAATATTTTTTATATGTTCAAAAAAAGTGACGAATTTCTGCACCTTTGAAATGGAAATGAAAAAAAAAAACTATATAATTTTGAGCAATAATCTTACAATACCAAGCAAGAAAAAAATGTTTCTTTAATATACTGTTGTTATACGTTTATTGCATGACAAGCAAATTCTAAAGGCGTACGGTTTTTCATATTTTAAAAGAAGTTAATCAATTTTCCTAAGCCTTTATTTTTATTTTATCGAAACGGATAAACTTGTACCATAATTTCATCTCCTGCACACCGTTAAGGACTGAATTTCATTGTATTTTCAGCAAGCCTTGACATCGCAAATTCGTCACGGGCACTCTCTAGGGGGGAACCACCGGCTTAGGCAGTCTCATCCCATTACAATACAAGTATTCGCAGTATAATGCGAACAAAGAAAAAAGTTATTTTTTGTAAATAAATTGTTATCATATTTCCTTAAGATAAGCCCGCATGTGCAGATCTCCTGGGCTCACCAAAATCTTTCGCAGGTTCTTTTCGAGTTCACTGTTTTATGTTTTGTTTTAAATGCGCCCGAAAAACATAACTGGGTGTTTTTAAAAGATTTACTTGAATCATTGTTGTAATAGTAAATATATATAAATTATTAATTATATTATAAAGAAATAATTGGTTTACTTACTTATATTATAATATACTCTTATAATGTGCAAAATAGGATGCATACTTTCTTTTACAATTTATTTAAATTGCCATTTTTTGTACATTTAATAATAAGCGTTTTGTACAAATAACATGTTCGCGTATATATACGAGTAGTCTTAATATCCCTCGTCGAAATGATGAGTTAAGCAAATCCTGTTTCTTAAACAACTTAATTTATTTAGAAAAAATAATTGATCGATCAATTAATCAAGCCTTAACTAAGACAAATATCTTTATATTGTATGTTTATTACATTTAACCGAATACTGCTGTCTCTTAAAATGCCATTTATTTTCATTTTCAATACATTCTAGAGATATCCTGGATTTGTTAACATATACTTTGTTATTTTTGAGTTCGATTGAGTTTTTAAAGACGAGTTATTTTAGAGAGACGTGTTTTTCTTAGATGAGTGTATTTTCAATTGATATCGCTCGCGTTAAGCAATAATATTATCATACATTTTTTTAATACAAGATTCATTCGGTAAAATACAATTCATACTTCATAAATTTGGTTTACTGAGTTATATTTTTTTGCTTACTATTTTGTTACTGCTTATAACTTCTTCTTCGCAGTATCAATCCGGTGGATTGGTTTGCAGCAACAGAATCTTGCATCTCGATCTCCATTCCTCGAAATTTTACTTGAGATGAAATCATTTTTTTTTGCTGATACATAGGATGTCTTTAAGACCTTTAATGTGGTATTTTCCCCTTTATTTCTACATCCTAATGCCGTTGACCATAAAGATTCATCCGCCTTAGCAGAGCATTTACTACCTCCAGGACAATAGAGTGCCATAACCAGCTTGACCTGATGAGGTTAGCTGGGTGTTAGCTTATTCCGGCCAACATTCGGTCCCTGTCTATATTGGCCGACTGATGTCGCTCACCCCTTACCACGAGAAACTCCTTATAACATTTATGATATAATCACTCCTGGTCCAATGCAATTGAAGGACTCGGCATATTTATACATTTGCCAAGAACCCATATTATTTTCTAAGGTCTAAAACATATGCTTCTATAAATTTTATAATAAAAATATAAATATTAAATATACTTTATGTTTGTATTTACGATGAGAAACGAAAAGACAATCGTTAGAAACACTTCTGTACATTTTACGTGGTGCCCGCTAGAAACGAAATTTCGGACTCTGATGAAAAATTAGCCTGAGGAGGATATCTGGCTAATCTTTTCAACACAGCGACAAAAAATAGCCAAACTATACATGTATCTATTATCATAGACCAAAACATGATTTAATTATCAATTATTATTCTTGATACCAACTACTTTCTATACGTTTGAAAGCTTAAAAGCCTCAAATCAAAATATACGTTAAGCTTTCCAAATTTACGTAAACACGCATTAAACTTTTCACAACTCAATTACACAAATCCACATAGTTGCATGTATATCTATTTACTTTCTCTTTAGTTTCATCTCAACCCATGCAGGTAAATGGGGCAAACTCAGTATTAACGCTGTGCAACATACTCGGCCTCATAGCTATCATCAAAGCTTACTTAAACACCTGTTGGCCTTCCAACACCGGAAACTGAATTAAAGCCTTCGTAGGCTTGCAATTCTCATGTGCCTTAGAGAGAAATTTCCTGAAACGTAAAGTATTCAGGAAATTAAATCCAATTATAGTTTTGGAAAATATAAATAAATGAAAAACGTACTTTTTTGCATTGAGTATTTGCATTATGATAACTGTTATTTACTTACATTAAAGTTGTATGCAAGGGTGCTTTTATATGTAAATTAAATAATTAAAACCTATCTACGTAAAAAATATCAAAAAAAAAAAATGCAATTTAATTAAATCTATTCAAATAAAGATATGTTTTTTGATCATCTGTGATGATATTGCTGTAAAACTATTAAATTATTGAATTAAAACAATATACACAACCTATTGTATTTATTGTTTTAAACTATGAATTTAATAAAGAAAAAGACTTATGTTTTCATGAAAAGAGCACACTAATTACTTATATTTTTACATAACACGAGATGTTTGTAAATTCTCGCTCGCTATCATTAAGTAATTAATACTAGAAAAATGATCTTTTATATTATAGTTTTGGAAAAAATAAATACATAAAAAACGTACTTTTTTGCATTGAGTAATGAGACCAGTTACTATAGTTTTGCGTGTATTGCAAATATCATTAGTCCTTTAAAACAATTACCTGCGATATCATCCACTGAAATAAGGACTAATGTGTCTTAATGAATGTGTTTCTCGAATTCACGTTTGATTTTCACCTATTTTATTTACACAATGATTACATTATTACAACTGAACAATTTATTTCTACCTAATTTGAGCGTGTGCAACAATGACTTACTTCAATATTCTTTAGTACATCAAACGTTTTTTCCCTTAGTGAAAAGTAGCTAAAAGTCTAGAATTCACGTTTTAAATTTTTGTTGATTCATAAATATCATAATATTATAAAATAATAAATACATGATTTTTAATGAATCCTAGAACTACTAGTGAAATTAAATTAAAATAAATGTATTTTTTACCGTAATATCTTTCATATGTTATGACGATATTTTATTTTTTGACTAACTTATTTGATTTTGTGTTTTTTTAATGTTTCATTTTAGTATAATAAAGAAAGGTTTGTTAATTATTAAATGTTGCGTTTGTGAAATCGAAATTGCAATTAAAATTTAATCTTTCTTAGAAAACGCTAATTCTTATTGCCGTTTCAGCATTTTCCTTTGTCTCTACACAATCCTTTTCGAATGTTTGATGAAATAAGCATAGGCCTAATCGAATTTGTATCATAATTAATTCCCTGGAGCTTTCTTTACTTTGTTAAAAACTTGTTACTACCGCAGGAACCTAACTTCATCAATCCTTCGGTGAGCTTTTGTTAAAGTTAACATCAGCTTTTATTAATGGGCTTTATTTATTGTAGCTCCGTCTCCCTCAAAAGTTAACTAAATATTTGTATTTCGAGTAATGATGTAGAATTTTAATAAAACTTGAGCTATTAAGTTTACACAGCAAACATAATGGAGAGGCAATGCTTGCGATTGAATTTTATTGAAATGTGAATTATTTTAATATTCGCTTTTATGTACATTAAGCTCATGACATTTAATAATTCATTTATTGAAAAGATATTTTTTATGTTAACTCAGATTAAATATAATGACATCAGCATGATAGAGCCCTTGCTGACTGGTACCGAAAACCTCGACATACAATCTTTCGTCTCTTTTTTCTGTTCACTTGTCATACATGTATGTGTCACCATATTAGCATTATGGACTAGTTACATAGAATGCTAATTTCAAGCTGGGCGACAGCCTCAGTGCCAAAGAGCGCAGGCAGTCGTGTCACGTGACGTAATAACATATTTTAAAGAGAGGAGGATGTTAATAAATTTATAATAAAAAAAAAATGCCTAAAACGCATTTTTTTTTAAATTTATTATAGATCTTTTGAAATTTCACCAGAAATAAAGACACTAATTTCAAGTAAAACGCAATTGAACGCCACATGCGAAAAAAAGGTTTGTGTTTTGTTTGCGAATTGGGAAGATTACAAGTTGAAATGTTTCTCGAAGAGATCCATATTGTACAAAGGATAGAACACAGTGGAAGAGTATTCCAAAGTATACTGTTGTCATTTTAGAAAGGAATTTTGGAAAATGCCCCTTTTAAATTGTAATTTAAATTATTAAGATACAAATCTATGTTTATCACTTACCAACAATCACCCTATTTTTAAACCTTAACGATTAATATATAATTTTAATATCACAATAATCACATCAGTGACTGTTTACTTTTAAAGTCTGAATATGAACCAGTGAACTAGAAACTACAGTTTCGTAATTGGTACTGGAAAGATGGGTACCAAAATAGTCCTCTCATACAAATAGATATCCAAGAAATATCCATCATAGTAATAGAAATTTTGGAAGTAAAGATAAACTTTATATAGTTTTTGTTTTAGTTACTTATGCAGAAACAAAACTAAATGGTCATTATTCTTACAGCTTTTATTACCATTAAACTACAATTAGTCGCAAATTTTTCGCAGACTATTACGAAGGTATGCTAAGCTTTGCAACATCTGTTATATAAAAAATCTTAAGTAAAGTTACTCTACTGAATCTTCGAGTCAAGCCACTACTTTTAAAAACACGGTAGCACTATTTTTTTCTAAAAAAAAATGCCATTCATATTAAACTTTTTTGTATTTTATAACAAACAAGCCTTTAACTTTATGATTTCAAAGTCTTTCAGAAAACTTTGTTTTATTTTTGTGATTATCAATTGAAAAGTAGGTTCATATTTAAAAAAGACCATTCTTGTATAAACTATTTCATGTTTACTGTTATTTATTTACATTAAAATTGTGTGGAATGATGCTTTTGTATGTAAAATAAAGAATTAAAACCCATCTACGTAAAAATATGAAAAAAAATATATAGATAAAAAAATTACATTTATTAAAATCTATTTATATTTAGATTTCTTTTATGTAGACACATACAGGAGAATACCGACAGATGATGATAGTAATTCTGAAGTCTCATCTGTGGAATTCTATGACGCTTACCATAATGCATATGTATGCGCTGCATGTGGAGTGTTGGTCCGCCAACGTAATACTTATTATTACAGCAATTTACTATGAATAGGTGGTCTTCACGGGAGAAATTTAATCATACCACCAATTTTAATAAATAGGTTATGACTGCCATTTTACGGGTAAGGAATCAAATTCACAGAAAACGGAGTATTTTAGAGCTCAGAAATCGATTATTTTTTTATTTCTTTTATAATCTCCGTCGAGGATCGAACCCACGACCTCTGGCTTGCAAGGCAAACGCTTTGACCATTGAGCTATACCCACCGGCAATATGTTTTTTTTATCATATATGAGTTAAAAAATACACTTTTCCATTTTATAATATTGCCGTAGAATTATTGAATTTTTTAATTAAAATAATATAAACAAACTTTTGTATTTTTCGTTTTACAATATTAATGAAATAAATGAAAAATACTTTCTTTTTATTCCCGAGCTCTTTACTATTTTTACATACCACGGGATATTCATGAACTTGCGCTATCAATAAGTAAAGAATATTAGAAATATGATACTTTATTTTGAATATTTTTTATTCCCGAGCTCTGAATCTCAATCCTTATTAATAATAAATTTTATAGATAGGAAGACTGGAAACTCAAATTATAAGCTCACGGTTTGCTTTTAACTTATTACAAAATTATTTTATAGCATCTCAAATATTATTTTCTCTTACAATGAAGCACAATAAATCAAAGTAAAGAGTTTGTTCATTGATTTCTAATATCATATTTCTTGCAGTTTGTTTCATTCATTATTTGAATTTAAGAGCAGACAAGTTCTGGTTGAGTCTTGGCTAATATGTCGGAATGTGCGAGTGTAGTGGAAGTGTAGTGAAGTGATCTGTGGATCGTAATTGGATTGGAAATATATGTCTAAGCTCTACACTATGTTTATAATTAGCTTAAAAAATATGTGTTATACTCGTAAATCGTTTCATCTTAAGCCAACGTTTAATTATGTAGCTTATTTCAATCACTTAGAAATATGAATCCTTAATTATCAATTCTTAAATTTATTTTTATTTACATTAAGCATTTTCAATTGGTCTTTAAAGCAAGCATAGAGTCTATGTGTAGAGACTTTTGTAGCTTAATTTATAATAAAAATATTTTTAAATCTCTCCTTTGTCAGACTTTTTTATATAATCCTCCAATCCATCAATTTTTAACTATTTCATTGGCTTCTCAGTAGATTCAATAACATGTCATTGGTATGAAATAATTTTAAAGAATGCTAAATCTTACCCAACACAATTTATCTTTTTTTTTTTATTAGTTTATTCAAAATTAATTTTACACTATCATTTACAAACCACAATAAAAAGGGATTTGGTGGTAATTACATAATAAAACGTAAGGCTACCTTTTTTGGCTTTTTTTTTATTTATTACTTCTACCTTTTTCAAATCAATTTTAAAGCTTGTAATCAGCTCATAATGATATACTTTTTCGTGATATTTAAATCTACAAAATTTGTTTATATTTTTTTATCTAACAGCCATTGAAATAAATTTATCAGGTCAATTGAGAGTATAAACTTATCTGCTTTGTGTGATTTTTCTCAGTGTTTTTGCTGAATTTCAGCTTCTACAGTCTCAACTCGAATTTATAAAAATATGGTCATGCTTTGTATGCACCGTTTCGCTCTGCGAGAAAATTTATCTGACCCAAAGCTGCAATGAAAATTATGATAAATCTACTACGTACTTCATTTTACCGAGTGCTGTACTCTTTATGCATAACGTAGCACAGTGAAACTTTATTCAAAGGAAAATCTAACGCATTGTTACGTTAAACGAACACAAAAATATGAGTGTTATGTGACATATTCAATCAAGTAGATAAATAATTTATCCTTCAATTATTTATAACCTGTGTGATATTTGTGTAACTCAATATTTAAATGATGTTTTCTTTTTACATTTGTTACATAATTTAAGCATATTGTTACTAAAAAGTGACACATCCATCTGAGAAAATACGAGTATATTGTAAAAGTTACGAGCGGTATAAGAATTGAAAGATGCGGACGCTATATCATTTTTAATATTCAAACACATACAGGAGAATACCGACAGATGGTGATAGTAGTTCTGAAGTCTCATCTGTGGAATTCAATGACATTTTCTATTGTACATATGGCTAAGCGCTGCATGTAAAGTGTTGATCGACCAACGTCATACAACCTGAGATTCACGCATCATCCTTATTATTTACAGGAATTTACTACGAATGGGTGGTCTTCACGGGATGACTTTTTTCTGCCACCAATTTTGGTAAATAGGCTATGAATGGCATTTTGGGGAGTTCGAAAGTATAAGATGGTTGTTTAAGCCAGAGAAATCTACATAAGGGGTAATTATGTGATAAAGGTTAAAAAAATTATATCTCCAGCAGTACAAATATGCTTGAAATGATCAGCATTAAAATATTGTTAAGGTTCAACAGTCACACCTTCATAAAATTGAGAGCAGTGAGACGAATCACGATTTTATGCCATCTCTTTGATGTGCAAGAAGGTATCGTCTAATATTTCACAGAACAACATTATTCCCCTACTTATTTACGTAAAGGTAAATCTTTCTATGCCAATCGCTCACAGTCTGGAGAACTTGATAATAAAGGAAAATAGAACATTAGAAAATAAATAATTTTTCAGTTAAAAACTTGCAAGGAAGAAAATGTTTTGTAATAAGGACATACTTGAAATAGCTACTATAAATTGTCAGTAATTATGAAATTAGGATGTAGACTTAGTGGCTTTCTCTTTTAATTGTTTTATGATGTATTTTTCAGGACTAGTTAAATACCTCCATCACAATAAAAGACATATATATTTCTTTAACGCAATTATTCTGAACATTCTTTAAATATGAAAATAAAATATATTTATAATTACTTCAACTGCTTTCAATTAGATTGATTTTATAATAAAAACTATAATTTCTTTAAGCTCCTACCCTTGTGCCGTCCTGGGAGGCCGTCGAGTACTATACATTTAATGTACTCGGCAAAGCTGCGGAAGGTGGAGCTAAAATGGGATGAGGCCAAAAAAATGGCGTTAGACAGAGCTCTGTAGGGACATTACGTGAATGTCATATGCTCTAGTTATACTGAAATGTTATATACAGTTATACTTATAAGGAAATGATACAATTATGGTTTCAATTTATAGGAGAAGGAATGATTATTTAATTGAGCTTTGATATGTTCTCCATATGCATCAAAATAGCATTACAACGGCTGATTTTTTGTAATTCTTAAGATTTCTCTTTCTTGAAAGGCTGCCAAAAAACATGAAATGTACTCAGCAGGGCTTTGGGAGGCAGAGTTGACGATAAATGAGACCATGCCGCGGGAGCTTTGACCAATGAGCTATATCCGCCGATAAAGAAGTAACCTGACACAAAGCTGAAGAAGATCATGGTGACTTATATAAATATGGAGACAATTCTTAGCACCTATACGTAGCAGCTATGGATATAAAAGATGAAGCATCGTCATGATTTTGGTAACATGTGTAATCTGGATTTCAACTATTTCAGAAAGTCATAAAATATATTACTTTTGATGAGCACCCCATTAAAAATTTGCCCGCCATGTCGCAATGATTATCTACGCAGAAGTCCGTTTTATATAATTCTCTTTCTAAATTCCCTTAAAGTAATATTACTTCATTATTTATCCGAGAGTCTCAAGATAGCCCAAAAGAGGCTTTATTTGTCTTCTTTGAAAATAATACACAGCGTGATACTTTGTGATAAGGAAATGTTAAGTAGAATTAGGCACCCACCTTTGTAGATCCAAAAATAGGATTTCGAAACTCAAAGCACACCATTTCATAGATAGTAATAAATCGTTGACTGATCTTATATCTTTTGAACTGAACACTTAAGACTATCCATTTATAAATCCTGTATACACTCGTATTTATTAATTCTTGTGTAAAACGGATATTTGTACATATAATTTTTTTGCGCGCATTTATTATTTTCACTCATATAAATCTATTTAAAAAATTATTTTTAGTAAGTAGTACAGGCAGTGGCCACAATTGTTCAGAAGACACTCGGACTAGATTTATTATTCGCTAACTGATTTTAATCTGAATGAACACTTCATCAAGGAGCCTTAGTTGTCCTCTTATGAAATTAGCGTACTGATTATTATTATATAAATACAGGTATATATCCAAATGAGTGAATTACGTATTTTTCTTTATAAGTGGTAGATAACTGGTCACTTTATTCTTTATAAGTGATAAAAAAAGACTAGAGGCCTTTGAGATGTGGTCATAAAGAAGAATTCTCGGAATATCCTGGAGAGACCACGTCACGAACAATGAGGTTCTCAGCATAATCAAGGAGGATAGGCACCTAGTAAAAACCATCTCAGAGAGGCAAGCCCGATAGATCGGTCACATCTTGCGCCATAAAGGTCTTCTTCACGACATTGTGGAGGGGATGGTTGAGGGCGGAAACTGCAGAGGGCGCCCTAGACGGGAGTATTTGCAGCAAGTGTTCGAGGACATGAGTTGTAGCTCTTATACTGAGCTGAAAAGGGTTGCGGAGGACCGAGAGGAGTGGAGATCGAGATGCAATATTTTGTTGCTGCAAAACAATCCACCGGATTAATACTACGAAGAAGAACTGGTCAATTTAATGAAACATTTCTAAATATTTTATTATTAAATATTATATGTGATGAAAGTACATTTTATAATGAATTATTGAGTACCTTTTATCGTAAGCAAAATAATATGTTAGGTTAAACAACATGAAAACTCAAAGATAACTTTTATCCAATTCATCTAAAACAGTGATTGTCAACTCGAAAAATGGTTCGAAAAAATCTTACAAATTTTTGTAAATTAAAGGTTTGTAAATAAGTTTCTGTAAGTTAAAAAATAAATCAAATAATAAAACGCTTATGAATATATTTAAAACATTAAAACAAACACAAGCTGAAATGGAGGTCTCTCTCTGGGGTTTTGTGTGACAGCAAGATTCCAGTTAGGACCAAAGGTAAAATCTACAAAACTGCTGTAAGGCCAGCTATGCTCTACGGATCGGAGTGTTAGACTCCGCTGAAACGTGACATGGATAGGATTCATGTGCCAGAGATGAAGATGCTTAGGTGTGGGCGGTGTAACTAGAGTGGACAGAGTTAGAAATGAGGATATTCGGAGTTCATTTCGAGTGGCCCCCATACCTGAAAAGATAAGGGAAAACTGCCTAAGATGGTATGGGCATGTGACACGGAGATATGAGAACCACATGGTTAAGAGAGCCCTCAACATACCCACGCTGAGAAGAAGACCTGGAAGACCACAGGCAACCTGGACTGCAACTGTAAACAAGGGTCTGAAAACTCTGGGTTTGACCGAGAATGCAATGCAGGATTAATATATAAATATATATATTTTTAAATATCCTTGCGTAGTTTTATTACTCAGATTTTATTATACGTGACAAACTCTCTACCCAATACGATGTTTATTAAAAAGAACTATAGTGTATTTATGTGTAAAATATTATCATTCATAATAGAAGTTTCCTACAGTCGACAACGGAACTGGTGATACCTGAGGCCACCCTGCGGCTGAACATGTGGAGAAGGACAACTTAGGGGAATACTTGGATTGCCCGAAAGAGAACTTAGCCCCTGGACACAACCAGGGGTTGAATATATGGAGGTCTTTTAACAGACTTTGGACCAGAGTATGCAAGACGAGTACACAAATAAAAGCCTGGTAGTTTTACATCGGACCTACTGAATGTGACTGCGGCGTGGAGTAGACCCTGTCAAACCTTCTGGAGTGTGCGCTATGTCCGAGTAGCTGCATCCAGGAAGACCTAATGATGGCCGGGAGAAACGCCATCGAGGTCACTCACTTCTGGGCAGACAGGATCTGACCCTGTTGTTTATAAATTCATAATTAAATAGAAAAAAAAAACGATGAGGTGCTCAAGATACGAACTCTCGATGACGCGTATCAAAGTCAGCACTTTATCAACTTCGCCCCCTTCATCCTCAAGGTGTTTATATAATTCGAAGAGTCCAATCATTGACCACCAAATATTTTGCGCACCTGTTCTCCAAGTTTATTATTTTACTTGGTTAGGTGGCTAGATTTGCAGTCAAAAAGAAGGATGAGAGGCAGCACTTATATAATCAGGACATATATGAGAAAAATAATACTACTGAATTTCAGGTTACTAACGACTGAATTTCCGTCACGGAACTCGTCGTCAGATCCCAACTTAGGAGTCTGTAAGCCCTTTAGCCCGGTAAGCCCATCTAAGAAAAAGCTGCTAGAAGACCAACTAAAAAGTACTAGCTGATTACCCATACTCTTAAGCTTTTTACATGTTATGTCATCGCCAATAAAAATACTCGGTAACGTCGTAAGTAATTTTCAAAATTGCTTTAACAAGTAGTTTTCATACATAGTATTATTTGTATAGATATCTTTTATTTGCTTAATAAAAACAACACAAAAAAAGATTTTGGATCAATATAAATATCTTAATTCAATAGAAGTAAAGGAAAATAATGTTACTTAATAATTAGATGCATACCTGGTCTTAACATTGAACACTTTGAAAACACAAAAAAGAAGACTGGGGTTTTGCACTCACTGAGTAAGCGGTCTTTTGTTTATTAGCAGTAAGTACTAAATATGGTTAATATTGTAATATATATAACAACTTCTTAGGTTTTCACGGCTAGAATCGATTTTGTGGCTTTTGGGCTTATCCGTGTGTGGCGAATAACTTCTGTTCAATATTTCGACCGCCATTGCAGGAGTCTTCTTCAGGGTTGACGGCTTAGTGTTTTTAGTTGACTTATTTGATGACTAATTCATCAACCTTGAAGAAAACCCCTGCAATGGCGGTCGAAATATTAGAAAGAAGTAATTCACCACACCCGGCTAAGCTCAAAAGCCACAATGTCACTGTCATAGAACCTTTAAAAGTGAATAAATACGTAGTTTATGCTATATGTATTATGTATAAAAATAATACAAATTAATAAGAAGGTTGCGTGGTCGGGGTCACCACTGTTAGTTCTGCTAACTTATCGTCGATGGAAGAGATGTAGCGTTGAGATTCGTCGGCGGCGGTTCGTGAGGCCTTTTAATGTTGAAGGCTGTAACGTGTCCTGATGTGCCGGGGTCTGAAGACTGACTCTCATTGGCCCTCATGGTTAGACACATGTCCCCATTGTGTTGCCACAAAATAATGTGTTCTAATTTCTAATAAAATAGAGGCGGCGTAATTTGTCGAATGGATTACCGCGATGGGTACAAGAAGTGGAATGGTGTACAAGGTCAATGATTCGAATGCTAACGTCCACCGATTATTATCCTTTGATCAATTGATAAGATAAATATCATATAAGATTGAATTTGTAATGATTTTGTAATTGTTTAGGTTTTTGTCTATTTACAATACGTCTTTGTATGCTTGCGAAAAACTACAGCAGTTTTACAAGTATTATTTATAGTATAACAATATATTAAAGTATTAATATATTGTTGCTGAAATCATACAGACCTATGTTTATATAGCGGCGGATATAGCTCAATAGTCAAAGCGTTTGCTTTGCAAGCGAAAAGTCGTGGGTTCGATCCCCGACGGAGATTAAAAATTTTTTTTTTTCAATCTGAGCTCTAAAATAAAAACCCCGTTGGTGTGAATTTGATCCCTCACCCGTTAAATGCCAGTCATAGCTAATTAATACAAATTGGTGGTAGACGAAAGTTGTCCCGTGAAGACCACCCATTCATAGTAAATTCCTGTAATAATAAAGATAATGCGTGTATCTCGAGCTGTAGTCTATGACTTTGGCGGATCAACACTCCACATGCAGCGCTTAGACATGTGCACCATGAGATGAGACTTCAGAATTAATATCTACATCTTTCAGTATTCTCCTCTATGTGTTTATTCCTGCATAAAAAAATACATATAATTTTGGAGTGTTCAAAATGCTATGCAAAAATTTAAATTATACACATCTCAAGTATTCATCTATAAATTTAAAAAACATTTTGAAGACAGCGAAACAAGGCATGCCTCAGATTTTCAATGATTATGATCTTTTGAAAAAAATATTATACAGTAATCAATATTTCTTCATCACAAGAAAATTAATTTTCATAAAAAAATACACTTTTTATATAAACAATTTCAAGACAAGTAAAAAAAATCTAAAGACTTCAATACACAATCCGCTTTCAGAAAAAATAAATTAAGTCGTTAACAATGTAATGTATAAAAACGCAAGTTAGCGTAAAAAAATACGTTCTATGAATAAATTCTGATCCCAGACATAAGTTCATTATCCGATCGCTGTTTTGTACTTTGATGTATTTTTTTGCTGCGTTGTGATTGACTCAAAGAAATACAGCATATATTTCAAAATAAATATACCATTAAACAAAATACGTGTACGAGAGCAGTGGTTTTTATTCACGTGAAACATTTCAGCGGGTCGAGGTTCTAGCAACTCCATGTTCATCTAGCTGTAAAATTAATGTTCAGCCAATAAACAAACTGCATAACAGTCTGCATATACTGTTATTCCGTTAGCGATTCTCCAACTTTTTCATTGAATATTATTTCAGTAAAAAGAACATTGTATCAAATCGTTAGTAGTATTATTTCATTTTCAACCAAAAAAAAACTTTTTTTAGCTTAAGCTTTTTTGGATGATCTTTGTATTCATTAAATTCTGACTGTTCCTATAAATTGATGTATTTATTGTGTCTTCATCAACTGTATCAACATCAACGTAGTGCATCTTCAACATAAAAATTACAAGACCGAAATTATGCAAATAATTTTGGTAGTGAAGTTCTATCAAAACAATTATATTACAAAAATTAATGTTTTATTTTGATTGAACAGCATTTATAATATATTTTGATAGTATAATAGTGAAATATGTAACAAAATTCTGCCTTTAATTGTTCATGTTTTAAAGGGTTACTATCAAAAGTAACTGTGTATAATTAATCGATATTATAAAAAAACATGCATTTCTTTAAAAGCTGTCAAAAAAAAATTTATGCGGCTTACCATAGAATTTACCATAAATAATGTAATTAAATGATATGTTGAAATGAACCTTTATTTTACGAATATCATTATAGATCGGGTTTCATTAGACTTTAAACATTTAAAGACTCTTATATTATATTATATTATATTATATTAAGAATGCATTCTTTAACCCTAACAGTGGTGTCAGATGCTCATATTTAAAATCGATAACCTCGAGTCTTGTAGAGATGGCAGCCATATTATCAGCAGTATACTCGTATTTAGACTTTTTTAAATAATAATTTTGTAAGATGGAATGATTACATCAAAACCTGAACCATTTGGTCTTAAAAAATAACTCAACAGAACTAAACTGCAGGCGGTGGATATTAGCGGTCATCAAGTACGGTCAGCGTACAATGTTGCTTAACTTAGGTGATCAAACGATTATCATTGTTTCGATACGCATCTGAATGTTGCTTAATATTGAAACATGATAATCTTTTTTATACATCTTAAAGTCGAAACGAAACGATGAAAGATATATTTTTTGTACAATATCCCCTAAAGAGTAAAAATAATGCTTTTTCATCAAATAGGATTAAATTTTTTCTTAAATATTTGAATTATTTTGAGAACCTTCCATCCTGCACATATGAAATGCATTATTAGAGTAAACTCCACGTAATCATTTCACGCAGAATGATTTCATTGTGGTTTTATTTCATGCCAATTAATTATTTTACAAATTCATTGTTTTAAAGGCAATTAAAGTGACTCATTTTAATACCAAACTCTCTACGGAAAATGGAAATCCACTACGTCAGAGTTAATAAGACCTTAACTATACTACATTACATATATTTTTATGCAGATTCATGCAAAAGAGCAATAAATTATGTTTTTTGACCGTATAGTGAATTCTATGATATTCAACGCGTCTGCTGTATGAGAAATGACTCTATAGTGAAAGTAGATAAAATTGAAAAAATAAACAACATGTCATAATACATATAAAAACAGGGTAGCTCTATAAACCCTTTCGCTTTCGAGAAGATTCCGGCTACCGTTAACATCGGTAGCCGTGATATATCGTTTTGCTATTTTCAGTACTCACTGTGACATCTACGGTAGAAACTTGGAACCGCAGTCATTCCCTTAATCAGCCAACATGTATTCTTTTCAGGAATCTGTACAGCATGTAAATAAATATCGTACGGTTTCGTCATAGAGGCGATTTTTTTGTAAACCACATGTGGCAATGCCACCACATGTATGGAGTTATATAAAGAACGTTTGTTAAATATAATATTTTTTTATGCATCATCTGATAGCTAAAATATGAAAAAACTAATGTGATATGTGAAAATAGGTCAGATAATTACATTCATGCTTCAAATACTACTTTAAAGCAAAAATGAAATGGTTTGAAAAATTATTTCCACAAAGCCGTAACGAACGGGTTAAAATTCTAAAAAGTTCAATATATACAAAAAATATATATTAGAGTCAACCAAATCCAAGGATGGACTTTCATCTAGTACACTGGCATCCAGTTTGTAACACGTCCTTTTTACTGACTTAAATACTCGAAAAAAAATGGCAATGTTATCGAATACGATAGCCAATTTATGGAATAAATCTCATACTTTTATATTGAAATCGATTTATTATATTTCTAAATAATAGTGTCATTATAAGTAATGGCGCTGTACCGTTTAATTTAATTTCTAATCTACGCAACACGACCTATAAGACAAACGAGAAAAATCATGGATGAATATGTCGATTTTTGACAACCGAGTTTGATATAAGTTCTTGAATAGGAAAACGAAGAAGATCTGTGCAAGAACAAATCACTTCGTGGACTTTAAAGGGTCTGCGAAACGCACATTTAAAATCCCTGATTTATTTGATCGATCTTCATTGCAAAATTAATCAGCCCAAAGTGAAATTTAAATATTTTGCACGCAATTATATAAAACCAAACGACGGATAATTAATGTAATTTTAAATGCATTTTATTGAGACATTGATATATTGTGCGTTTATAATTAAGTTAGCGGATTAATTTTCAATGTTGCTTTTTAATTGGAAATATTATTACTATACTTTACTATTTTTTTAGATAATTTGTTCCTGATGCTGATGATAATGATGATGATACGAGGGTGGTCCGTACAATAAGTTTTCCATGATGCTACAGTCCTGAAAAGCGCTGTTATGGTGGATCCCGCGATTCTGTAGTGAATCTTGGTTCCCATACTCCAAATCCCTTCGTGATGGATCTTCCCTTCGCTTCGCCCGCTAGCTGCGCTCGGTGATCCGTTTCCTGTCAGCGACTCTGAGTGCTTCCATTGTTTAGACTGTTCTTCGGTTTCGGGTGTGAGGTAGTGCACCCAAGTCTCGTCTCCAGTGACGATGAAGTCGAGGTATTCCTCGCCATGAGTTCCGTGGTCTTGAAGAAGTTCTTAGGCCGCTTCAACGCGTTGACGTTTCTGGTCTTCGGTCAACATTATCGTATATGCCAAGAATTTTAAATAATTAATACCGTTGAAAAAAGTGGATTTATATAACATGATTTTTCAATATTATTTACATGAAGTATTTTTTGATGTCATTTTAAATCATTGTACTGCGTAGTTACTAGGATAAAAGCCCCTTGTGTATTGAAGTCATTAAACAGACTAGTGCACACTGAATAAATTAATTCATCACTTAGTACAATGATTGATGTCCAAATCTGTTGAACATCAAACGATATTATTTGATTCATGTTAATTTAGGTATATCTATCATAGTTAACCCCTTTATACCCATCGTAAGTCTGTGTAATTATAAAAAAAAAAAATTTCAGCATAATATTCACATAAAGAACAACATAGCATGCTAAAATAATAAAAGAAATAAAGTGAATCTTACTTTCATTCACGCTAAAATGTTAAAAATATAAATATTTTATTTGTAGTTATAAACGATTCATAACATTGCAAATGATTAATAGTGTAATTAAAAAATACTATTATAACCGTGTACATTCGCCGAATCAACGTAAATTGTTAGTCAAGAATACACTTATTAGTTTGTAAGTAATTGAAAGTACTTATTTTTTATTCAATATCACTAAACGTATATTATTTATATATTTTTTATGTATACACATACAGGAGAATACCAACATATGATGAAAGTAATTCTTTAGTCTCATCTGTAGAAATCTATGACGCTAACCATACTGCATATGGCTAAGCGCTAAATGAGGAGTGATGATCCGCCAACGTCATAGATTACAGCCCGAAATTCACGCATCATCCTTATTATTACAGTAATTTACTATGTGGTCTTCAAGGGATGACTTTCGTCTACCACCAATTTTAATTAATAGGTTATGACTGCCATTTTACGGGTGAGGGATCAAAATCATCCCAACCATGAGCTCAGAAATCGATTAACAATTCTTTTTTTAAAATCTCCGTCGGGGATCGAACCCACGACCTTTGACTCGCAAAGCAAACGCTTTTTTTCATTGAGCTATACTCGCCGGCATAAAATATAATTCTTTATGAGGGACTTCCTCTCTAAATTATGGCTTATTTTTTGAAGCACATAATCGAATCATGAAATATGAGTATATTTTTGGAGTAGAAATTTAGGTGTTACTTAAATAGTATATAGTTCATTTGGAATCGAGGTAACCGAGTTTTAGAGTGATATGGTGAAAAACGTTCAATTGGGAGTGGATATCAAAACTAAATCTGAGGTAAGGTGGTCTTGTATATACTTCTGAAATATATAAACAAGTTTGAAGCAGTTGAAATATAATCCCCTAAGGTATTGTGTGCCTACTTTGACCACCGGAGCACAATAACTTAATCCAGGTCAAATTTCAAAAGGCTGTTATTATAACTAAATAAGCCCACGTAAATATCAACTACTGAAACTCTACTGAGTTGGCTTCGGGCCTTTCAGACAATCGCACTTCCTTTGAGCCTAATTTGAACCTCAAACTATCGAGTGAATGATTTCTGAATGGAACATGATAATTAAAAAAGATTTTCAATAACCGTATTCGGTTTCAGTGCGAAAAACAATTCCGAGAAAATTTCCACATACAATTTCAATTACTGCGAATATACCTGTACGTATTTAATATTTCAATACTTCAATCGTGTATTTTTTCATTTATATAATTTTAAATGAACTCAGAGAAGATATCATTATTAAGATACTTATTTATTGATATTACGGCTTTAAGGTTTAGCCGTGTGTGGCAAATTACTCCTTTCCAATATTTCGATCACTATTGTAGGGGTCTTCTTCAGGGTTGATGACTAAGTGATGAGTTGGTGTCTGAAAGTAGTTTAGCCGTCAGCCTAACGTACCTCCACGAGCAGCATGTCGGAGGATCGTGTACGGTGGGTATGTTCTAAGAAGCGTAGCTCCACGAGCGTTATGTCGGACTGTGGTTGTCCTTGCTTGTCGTGGACGTGGAAACCATGCTGTTTTGAGAATCAAACCGTCATCACTGTACTTATTTATTGGATTTGTGTGTAAAATGAAACCTTTACAAAAATACGTATGTATGGGGTAGTGTGTTTATATTTCTTGCAGTACGTTGTTGAAATAAATACAAAATAATTTTTAGACTTCTCAATATCTGAGCGTCAATAAATAAGTCATAAATATAAATGATATATTTGATATTTCTACTTGTTTTCATTTCCGAATTAACATTTTATTGCTTTTAAATTGAGTGGTATTTGGTGGACTTTTTATATTATCAATAATGCAAACACCGGTTTTCATGAAAGTGAAATACATATCACGTGAACGTTACAATCATGTGAAAGTAACTTTCACTTAATTAAGTAGCAATGAAATGAATCCTATTTTTTTAAAAGGACGTTTCCTATTTTTGTACTCCTTGTCAATTGGCTGTATATTAATCACAAAGGCAGTTTAAAAATTGAGAAGACATTCCTTTTATGAAGCTGAACCAAAAGAAGGATGTGTTTTATTCATTAAAAAATAAAATTCCAGTAACACATTTACTCTTATTTTGAATAAACTCTTCATTCATTTGACTATAATACAAACAATGATCAAATCAATCCATTTATACTCTCCCTTCCCAGAAGTACGTTTTTTTTCTTTTGAAAACAGCCAATAAATTAAATTCCCTCGATAAAATTCAAATGGCGATGTTCCCTGCATCGGCTTCATCTAAAAAAATAATAAAATGCCATTTGGTAATAACCATTCTGTCTCTGATTATTTCTCGGCTGGGATATATCTGGATATTTTATATTATGTATATTTTGCTGTCACCATGAAAAACATTTTCAGCGTCAGGAATTGACCAGCTTTTTCAAAAGCTTTAAAAAATATATTTTTGTTATATGTTGAAGTCAAAACAAATATTGACATCTTTCATATATAAATGCACCGAAAAAAGCATTGAAAGTGTGTTTTTAACTTATTCCATGTAAGCTCCCTAATTTGGAGCATTTAGTCGTTTCAAACTGCCATTCCAAAGTTCTGTCTGTCACCCACGACGCATCTTATATCAGCTTTTACCGCACCTTCACAAAGGACATTATATGTAAAAAGTAATGTAGGCTACAATCAGGGGTTTGAAAATGAACCTCTGCAGTTCATGTTATATGGAAGGCTCCTTATCTTGCTTTTCGCCTTGTCCTTACTCACAAGATGAAAATCAACATACCCTAGTATTTTACGAGAGCATCCGTTATAATATAAGCAATAATATCAAGTATTTGAAATCATATGCACCAAGTAAAATTTGTGCAAACGCAAGAAAATTTATTCATTAGCCATATTTTAGGTTGTATTTTGAACCCAAAACGTGATCTTTTTCTTTCTTCGTAGTATCAATCCGGTGGATTGGTTTGCAGCAACAGAATCTTGCATCTCGATCTCCAATCCTCTTGGTCCTCCGCAACCCTTTTCAGCTCAGTATAAGCGCTACAATTCATGTCCTCGAATACTTGCTGTAAATACTCCCGTCTAGGGCGCCCTCTACAGTTTCTACCCTCAACCATCCCCTCCACAATATCGTGAAGAAGACCATCGTGGCGCATGATGTGACCAATCCATCGGGCTCGCCTCTCTGAGATGGTTCTTATTAGGTGCCTATCTTCCTTGATTATCCTGAGAACCTCATTGTTCGTGACGTGGTCTCTCCAGGAAATTCCGAGAATTCTTCTGTACGACCACATCTCAAAGGCCTCTAGTCATTTTTATCACTTTCAGATAAGCACCATGTCTCACAACCGTACATTAAGATGCTCCAAACAAGTGTTTTGGCAAGTTGCTTGCGGAGCCCTAAAGTAATATTCTCTGATTCAAGAATTTTGGCTTTTTTATTGAAAGCTAGCCTTGCTTGATGTATTCGACTGTTGACTTCTCTTGTTGTTCTGCCATCCCAGGTGATCGTACTTCCAAGGTATACAAATTCTTTTGCATATTTTGGGGGTACTCCTAGCATTGATATGTTAATTTTCTGCTGCTCATTGCGGCTTTTTAACAGCCCAAAAAAATCAAGAGTAATGAAAGTTTTTACATACCTTAAATTTAGAATTGTAGGAAATATTGTAATAATAAAAAAAACAGTAATATGGATTGTTAAGAAGTACTGTTTTCGTGTTATTATGAAAAATAGTGCACAAATGTATTTTATACTAGTGATTTTCCTCGAAGATGTATCGCTTAGTCTTTAGTATATAGGAAATGTCCTTCTTTATTATATAGTGTTATTAAAAAAGCTGAGCACAACTTCGTTATAAACGTAACAAATAAGCTGTAAAAATAATGATTAAGGTTATATTATACGTAGATTACTAAAGCAAAAACTTACTAAAGTAAAATTTTATTTTTATATTGTAAGAAACTTCTTGTAAATTCAGACTGTAAGAGAGGAAACATTGGTTACCCAAGTCTCCAGTATCTCGGTATAAAATGATGCGACATGTCCCTTGTGAGAAAAACAGAAATATCATTAAGACCCACCGTCTGGGTTATCCCCACTCCTGTCGGGATCGCAATCAGATTTATTGAAGCGTTGTGATCTCGCGATCCGGTGGAAATAGATTGTTCTCTGAAGCGGGTGGCAATGTGGACTTATCCAGAAATGGGACATATGTCAGTTGAAAAGTTATATTGATGCTGATGACATTGATAAACATTTGTATGGATTAATATGATGAAATTAAAAAGTCCTTTGGTGACTTACACATTCCCAAGGCTACGTTACTTGTTACGGTGTATACAGAAAAGTAAATAAAATAAAAATACCAACGTTCAAGTTATAATTTTCAAATTATCTAGAACGATCAACTTAACGATAAATTCAATAAGACGAGTGTGTCATGTATTTATTTGTTCAGTAGCTTATTTAAGGTTTTGGCAGTAAATTACGTGAATTGGCGGCAAACTAAATAAAGAGGCAATATTTTAAATAAATTTGTAATATCTTATATTATAACAACATCATTTAAATAAATAATGCGTTTGATTTTTAATAAATATATATAATCGTGTCGGAAACAACAGGGTCAGATCCTGTCTGCCCAAAGTGGGCGACGTCAATGGCGTTACTCTCGGCCATCACCAGGTCTTCCTGGGTGAAGCTATTCGGACACAGCGCACACTCCAAAAGGTGTGACAGGGTCTGCTGCACGCCGCAGTCACATTCAGTCGGTCCACTGTAAAACTGCCAGCCTTTCATTTGTGTCTTTGTATTGCATACTGCAGTCCAAAGTCTGTCAAGGGACCTCCATATATTCCATACCTGGTTGTGTCCAAGGGCTAGGTCCTCTTTCGGGGCAATTCAAGAATTCCCTTTAGTTGCGCCTCTCCACATGCTCAGCCGCAGGGTGGCCTCAGTTATCACCAGTTCCGTTGTCGACTGTAGGAAACTTCTTCTTGACTTGAGCCGTGTTATCTTTTGATACCCAAACATAGGGTTGAGTGGATTTTGAATTACATTAATTTATTATGATTTAAATTATTATTAATTTTAATTCGGACATGTGACACAATAATGACAGATATTCACACTTCAAAATAAGTTTAAAATATTTATATTTTATTTATAATTTATATTTAAAAAATATGGTAAATTTGGTTGCCACTTCATCGCCCAATGTTTGTAGAAACAGCGCAACAACCATATCTTGAATATCTCCTTAAACTATAGAAATATATCGATCCTTTTTGGTTTGTTAATATTTTAATTTATTCATAGATGTCGTTGTGAGAAAATCTGAATTAATTTTGAAATACATCTTTCGAATATTGCGAAGCGAGAACAGCTGCGCTTATGGCGATCGTCTACGTAGAGCGCACATTTGTGCTTACGGCGATCGTCAGGTTAAAGAAACAGAAATTTTCCTGGATGCGCAATTGAAATCTTACAAAATTCATCCTGATTGGAAAAGCAGTATAAAACTCCCATATGTAATGTACAACAAACACACCATACATTAATTTTCATTTATGTTGATGATATTTAAATATTCGTTTGTGTATAATAATTATTAAGAAAAATAAGTTTTATAATATTATATAAAATATATCACCAATTTGAAGGTAGGTTGGTTTTTGTTTTCTGAATCAACGCAAGCGTTTGATGATTTTGGAAGTAAGTAAGTGATTCTTTCAAATTTAAACATTTGCCGGGAAAATCCTTTTGTTAACTTGCTTAAGCTAACAAACCGAGTCAAAGGTAATTATGTCCTCAGCGAGGAAACGTCCCACTGTCCATACCTGTACAATGTCTTGGAAGTCCCCGGACCGACTCTACTCAAGCAAATTAGTTTTGTCTAAAGTTCATCATATAACTTGTGAATGCATATAACAATCATGCCAATGAAAGAGCGACAAAAAATATGTAATTTATTATTAATTAATTTTTTAATTTTTATTAGAATATTATTTTATTATTTCAATATTCTAATCTACTTTTATAGATCATTGACTATATTACAATATTATTATTACTTAAATATACATATACTAAACATAAAATTCTTTTTCAACGCGTCAATCAAGCACAAAATAACGGCAGAAGCGGGATGCGAACCGCGGACCTTGAAACCAACTATGCCCAGGTATTCATACCGCTCGGCGAATCGCGCCATTGCTATGCCCAGACTAACTTGCGATGAAACTAGTATTTATATCATTGTTATTATCGTACGACAGATGTCGCCATAGTATATATTCAAAGTATGTATATTTTTATTATTATTCTATCAGTATTCATTTATTCACAAGCTTAATATTATTACTTTTTTATGTTTAGTATATGTATATTTAAGTAATAATAATATTGTAATATAGTCAATGATCTATAAAAGTAGATTAGAATATTGAAATAATAAAATAATATTCTAATAAAATTAAAATTAATTAATAATGTCTCCTTGAGACAATATCAAGAAGGTAAAAATTATCCATCAGTAACACAGGTAAATGATTGGTTATAAAGTCCGAGTCGGAACTATAAGTAGTCGTTTCACATCCATTCAGTCTATAGTTTGGTTCGAGACCCGAGTGGTACTTACTAAAATAAATAGACTGCCGGAAAGTAATAATATTAAGCTTGTGAATAAATGAATACTGATAGAATAATAATAAAATATACATACTTTAAATATATATAATGGCGACATCTGTCGATAACAATGATATAAATAGTTTCATCGCAAGTTAGTCTGGGCATAGCAATGGCGCGATTCGCCGAGCGGTATGAATACCTGGGTATAGTTGGTTTCCAAGGTCCGCGGTTCGCATCCCGCTTCTGCCGTTATTTTTGTGCTTGGATTGACGCGTTGAAAAAAGAATTTTATGTTTAGTATATGTATATTTAAGTAATAATTTATTATTGTTTTTTTTATGTAAGCACATAGAGGAGAATACCGACAGACGGTGATAGTAATTCTGATGTCTCATTGCTGCATAAACGAAAATAATAAATGTATATGTTTGCAAATCGGTTTAATTGAAAGCTTTTTTTTATGTAAGCACATACAGTAGAATACCGATAGATGGGGAGTAATTATGAAGTTTTTCATCTTATACGCTTACCATTCCACATGGATAAGCGCTGCATGTGGAGTGTTGATCCGTCAACGTCATAGACTACAACCCGAGATTCACGCATCATCCTTATTATTATAGGAATTTACTATGAATGTGTGGTATTCACGGGACGACTTTCTTTATCACCAATTTTAAATATTAGGCTATGACTGGCATTTTAAGGGTGATGGATCAAATTCACACCAACCAGGGAATATTTTAAAGCTCATAAAAAATTAAAAATACTTTTTTGTATCTCCGTCGTGGATCGATCCCACGACCTTTGGTTTGCAAAACAAATGCTTTGACCATAGAGCAACACCCACCAGCAAAATAAAATTATATATCACAAAAATATGCACTCTATGGGGGCATATGGTTTGCATAAATTCATGTCGTTTTTTGTCAATTACCGTGATTATTCTTTTGTCTCTCTACCTAAAGCTACACTTCTTTTATTTTTCATTTGTCCATGCCATTCCCTCTACTCACCCACAGTTTTACAAAAAATAATGGCCGCTTATCTTTTTGCATGTCCCAAGACACCTTCGCATCCTAAAGGATTGTCAAATGCGTTGTATGCGATGTGTTTAATTGCAAAAAATTGTTTAAAAATTTATAATTTTATCCGAAATTAGTGGTCGAAAATGTACAAAATAAAGTACATCATTATCATCACCATGTCCGCTTCCCTAACTGAAGTATTAAAACACCACTAGCCGCAGCCACAAAGCTCTATCAGCTTCCTTAGTTGTTGCCACATGCTTTGTCAACTCTGCCTCTCGTAGCTTCACCAAATAAATTCTGTATATAATTCCTGACGGACTTACAGGACGGCGAGAGCCTGAAGATTCGAAAAAAGGCATCTGTAGTAAATGAACTTCTGCGGCATTTGTAATAAATGTCCCAGCCAGGTACAACTTCGTCTCTTGACCGACTGAAGTATTTGAGACTTCGTCGTCCACTCTTTTAACTCGACATTGTTAACGAAGTCAACCCATCGTACGCCCAGTATTCTACTTATACATCTGTTTTCAAAACCTATTATTCGGCTTCATTTTTTGGTGAGATGCCAAATTTCACAGCCGTAAAGAAGAATGGGTAGGTGATGTAGGTAATGATGTAGGTGCAGTTTATATGACATTTTTTCCATAGCTCTTTTATTATATATTATATAAGTTTATTTTAGGTTTCCCATACTTCTACTGAGAATATTATGTACCCATAGTATGCCAAAATTATAAGACTCCTTGACTCCACAAAAATGATCTTTTGGTTTGCATTTTCCTGCTACAAGTCTTAGAGCATAAGGTCACCATTATACAGCTAACATATCTCAACAGGTCGGTAGTGTAATAATGTTTTTGCTGGAAAATTGTAATACATATTAAAAGAGGCCGAGTTTTCAACTTAATATATTATAATTCTATATATACAATACATTATATTTTTTTGAACTTATATAAGTACACATAATAGTAAATATTCTGATATATAAGATATCCTGAAAGTGCAATTGTACGTGAAATATTTTTATGTTTTATGTTTTTCCGAGATTTTCATGTAAAGTGAAATGTGTTATCTCGTACTAAGCTCATGAAAGTGAAACCCTCCAGGCATTTCATATTTGTTTTCCTTTACAAGGCTTTAAAGTTGGTATTTAAAATTCTGAAAAATCTTAAAATATATTTTATTCAATCGCAAGCCACGTGATGAACTTCTAAGAACATCTGTTTATAAATTAAAAAGAATAAAATAATATGGGTAGAATCATAAGGATATTAAAAATAATATTAGCAGAATTATATTATGTTTAATATACATATAAATAATAGTATAAGATGAGTGTACACAAATTAGACTCATTTTTATAAAAGCTCAGATTATAGACGAATTCCAAATAAAAACAATTTAAAAAAATATTCTATGGATACTTAAAAAAAAAAAATCTTAATTGCGATGAATATTCAAAGCAGCTACGTTTTTAAACCAATGAGCACTTGAAAATTACATCTTTGCCTTTTCGCAAAATATAACAAAATAAAAATACATAATTTCACGGAAATGCCTTTTTTGTAAATGTTGAAAACATAAATATTTTTTTTCAGAAATAAATAGTGGAATTAATAATAAAACGGCTTCTTTATATATATTTTTTTATTAATTAAAAATCAAGATAAATTAAAAAATATATAAAATTGAAACATAAAATATTCATAAATTCTTCTTATAAAAAATATAACGTGTTCTTCCGTTTCTGTATGCAAAATTAAATTATCGTTAGATCTTAATTATTCTAATAAAATTTCAAAAGCTTCGTTTGAAATTAAAATCATTTAAAAATAAAATATTATTACTCGACAAAGAGATAGGGAGCTTTTAAAGCTATTTCTCGCCAGCCAAAGGATGTGCATAAATAATATATAAGAGGGGATGAATAATGGAAGCCTTTTGATGTTAAAAAGGAAACTGAAAGTTTAATGGCGGACAAAGTGGGATCAACGAATCACTTGTAATTAGGGCACTGTAAAAAATCGCCTATAGGGTGCATATCAATCACAGATTAATATTCATATGTCTAATATACTGCTCAATGCACTTTTAAGGGCATTGAGCATTATATAGCTTGCCGGAGGGTATAGCTCAATGGTCAAAGCGTTTGCTTTGCAAGTCATATGTCGTGGGATTGATCCCCGACTGAGATTAAAAAAAAAGATATTTTAATCTATTTCTGAGCTCTAGAGTATCTTTTATCGATCCCCGACTGAGGTTGATGTGAATTCGATCCCTCACCCGAAAAATACCAATCATAGCCTATTAATCAAAATTGGCTGCAGACGAAAGTCGTCTCGTGAAGACCACCCATTCATAGTAAATTCCTGTAATAATAAGAATGAGGCGTGAATCTCGGGCTGTAGTTTATGACGTTGGCGCATCAACACTCCCATATGCAACGCTTAGCCATATACACTACGGTAAGCGTCATAGAATTTCACAGATGAGACTTCAGAATTACTATCACCATCTGTCGGTATTCTCCTGTATGTGCTTACATAAAAAAAAGCATTTCTCTTAATCACTCATTAACATTTTCATAACTAAGATACCAGATTGGAAAAAGGCATATAATAATAAGAGACAACCTACAGAGGCATATTGACCCCCTTGGTCTCCACACATTTCACTTCCTTAGTCTTGTATTGCCATTATATCAAATTTATTTTACATATACTTTTATGCATCAGTACGATTGTGCATGTTAATAACTGACGAAGCTCTAACTGAAAGCAAAACCACGTTATTTTTATGTGAATAAACACTGCATATTAAGACATAATAAAAAGTACGCATTTTTTTAAGACAGCCATATTTTTTGTGAGACTAGCGATTTTTCATATCTGTATTCTGTGCTTTTTAGTGATGCACGTGTATTGTTTTTATCCAACGTCATACACTACAATCCATCATTTAGGTATCATACATGTTTATGAAGACTGAAAGAAAAGTGTTCAGGGTACGATATTCGCATACCACTTATTTTTGTGAGGAGGAAAAAAGGACTGGAATTTTATTAGTGAGGCATCAAAAACCAATCGGAGGTATTTAAAGAGATTATAAATAGGTTTATTTTTAAGAGTTTTTTTTTCAAATTCTAATTTAATTTTTTAAATTACTTTTTAAAACATTACAATAAAGTGGTTATTTCGCTTTTGAAGAATAACTATTATGTTATATATATAATGTTTATAATAAGACTAAAAAATAAATAACATTGAAATTTAAAGAAATTAAAAAACGAGAGACTGTTTATTGAAATAAACCATGACATTACTAACAAATTCCTATGATGTTCGTCGGGGATCAAACCCTCGATCTTTGATTTTGTAAAGAATTGCTTTACATCTAAGTCATATCTGCCAGAAAATATATGTGAAAAGGACTGTGATAACAATATTCTCATACAATTTTAGCAACAATGTCTTACATATTTTTTTAGATATTTATGATTTCTGGCGATTGAGATCGCAAGCGAGCAATTTGACTCCTCAACCACACCCCTCTGTAAAGTATGTGGGCTTATGATCTATGAGGGGTGTGTTTTAGATTTATGGCTAATTTAACTTTGCATGGAGCAAATGAACAACGCTGCTGCGCATTTGTGTGATGGAACACAATCAGCTGTGGAATGTTAGCCATCAACTATGTACAAGAGAAGAAGGGGATTGTATTGTACTGCGCTATGAGGAATTGATTGTCTTAGGCCTGAAAGAGACAAAGCGGAGCAGATTTTATGAAATTCGTACTAGAGTATTCTATTTGGTACACACCTCACAATTAAAACTCAAGGAACACTTATGTAAAAATAAGATCTGCTATCTCTCTACGAGACCGTCGAGCTAATTATCCAGCTTCCTCAAATAAATCGATTAAGGAATCACTAAAAATATGCGTCTTATACAGATTTCATCATTTTAACCCTTTCGCATCGGTTTTCAGCATATGCCGTCATAAGATTCCCCGACCGTTGACATCAGTTGAAATGATATATCGTTTTGCTACTTTCTTAGAATAGTTTTAATGCATCATCTGATAGCTAAAGGATACAAGAACCAATGTGATATACGAAAATAGACCAGATAAGTACATTTATGCTTCAAATACTACTTTTATAATTGACAGTATAATTTGTATTCAAACCGAGTCGTAATGAAAGGGTTAAGTCTTCGAAATTTTGCCTCAGAGGTCATCGGGAAGCATAAATGTTCCTAGGTGGTCTTTCGAGTGCACAGATATCTTGGAGCAAGACATGGACATTGGCAATTGAATGAACTGGGTGGCCGCAATTTTTGTGACTATATAAAATGGTTATGGTATGATCTTTCTTTAACCACGTCTGCTAGATGTTAATCTTTTTCTATTTATTTACTTATTTTTAAGATAACCATTAGCCTGTTCACGTCGACTGCATATCAAGGCTGCCCGCAAATGATTTTATTCAATAAATATTAAAATTTTGTTATAATCTCTTATTCACTAATATAGGAGATCTATGATTGTATGAAATAGCAAATGAAAAAAAACTGCTTTATTTTTAATAATTTAAAAACTTTTTTTCTTTATGGGATCAATATATGCGAGGTTGCATGTACTAAAAGACGGCAACTTCTTCGAATTCTTAACATCAAAGAATGTATTTACCACAAAATAGGATGTAAGGAAAAAATTAGGAAATTTGTCTTGGCATCTGATGGGATGCGGGCGTATGGGTTTAAGGTGCGTGTAGGTTTGTTAGTAGCGCCCCGGGATAAAAGCTGCCGCAGGGGAAAGCTCAGAATTATGATTTATCATGTTACGTGAAAGGAAGGGAAAGGAATTCGCACTCTCGGGTGGCAGAAAAGCTCTTTCGGCAGTCATGGAGAACCAATCAGTACCAACGAAGACACTATGTTTTATAAAAAAAGTAACAACAAATAGAATACAGATAAATGCCAAACATGTAAAGTAAATATAACATACTTAAAATCAGTAAGCTACATAAATAACTCAAAGTAACATGCAAAATACGGCAAAAAGATAGACTTAGAAAAACTTCTAATATGGAACAAATAATATAATACAGAATACGAAAAATATGGAAATGTAAGTAAAACGTAGTAGACTTCAGGTAATGTCAGCATAAGAGAATGTTATGTAACTGCTTGGAAACGAAGCTTAGAACAACATCGTTGGCAGATCAATCAACTTCTCATAACAAATTTCTGAGGCTATTTTTTAATCTGGAAGCAGTCGATAACTATAGACAGTATTTTAACGTGAGTAGAATCACGTAGTGCAACGTTTTTAGGAATGTTTATTTACTTTAGTTCCAAGTAGATGACCACTTACATGGAGTTACCATGCAACATTGTTACTGAGTCAAATGCAGTTTTATTCATTCAGGTATTACGCTCGTTAATGTACTATTGGGTAGATTTATTATCAAAGTATAATACAAGTAGCAAGGCAGCTAGTAAGTTTGTCAATTTAAGGCTATTAAGGTGTTAAGTATATCCTAATGTGAGCGTGTTTTTTCACTTATGTTAACAATTCATATTTTTCAATGGTTAAATATCACTTTAGTATAATTCACGTGGGCTGTCTTCCTGAAACGTAGCTCTGGGTTGTGATGTGGTCTTGTACAATGCAATAGGTGAAATTAATTACCAAGGGTGGTGTTCGTACATAATAAGCTTAATTGAGAGTTTTTGGGGTTCGTCAGAGCTGGAGTTCTAATGTTTTACAAATAACCTCTATTCATAAGTTATTGGCAATTAAGCATTTAATTATCCATATTATAATTCAAACCTTTATTAATTTGATACATGTGTTATACAAGTACAATAGACGACTCAGATGACCATGTAATGTTTCTAGAGAAGATGAATTCAAATCTTATAAAACAATTTCCAAAAAAGCACCAGTTCGTTCACGTAATCTATACCACTCATAGATTGAATGATTGAATATAATTTTTTATATTTTATTATTATTAAATAAAATTACATTTCATGTTTTGTATATTACATTGATTTATAAATTACCTAAAGATCCATTCAGGAGTATTATGAATTCGAGCAATATTAATGTGCAATAATGTTGTTAGTTATTCAATACTCACCTTATCATTATTAATTAAATAGACATATACTATACATAAAATTCTTTTTTTAACGCGTCAATCCAAACACAAAAATAACGGCAAGAGCGGGATGCGAAACGCGGATCTTGGAAGCCAACTATTCCCAGGTATTCATACCGCTCAGCCGACTCGGCTATTGCTATGCCTGGACCGACTCACGTTGAAACTAGTATTTATGTCATTGTTATCATCGTATGATAGATGTCGCTATAGTATATATTCAAAATATGTATATTTTAATTTTAATTATAAGCCTGTATTGTTTTTCCATTTTTCCATATTTCTTTCAACACATAATTTGAAAAAATGACGTTTCAATTGTCTGACGTTAACATTAAAACATACTGTAGTTGATGTACGGCAAGGTTAAAAATTACCTATGTTACAAAAATTAACGCACCTTATTATTGTTAAATGCAAAAAAAAAATGATGCAAAAATGAATTTTTGGTTGATTCGTGTGGACAATTTTAATAATATTTTAAATGATTTTATGTACTTGTATGTACTACATTAACAGTAAAATGTTATCTGAGCATACTCCTTTAACATCACGAACTTAAATAGTAAATACTATGTCCTTTAATTAAGGTGGCTTATTCATTAAGGAGAGGCAGTCTCAGGTAAATAAAACTTCATAATGTATTTACTTAAAAACATTATTTTGTGATTTTTGACCCTTCAATATACAACACTATTAAATTAAGGATGCGGAGTTGATATGAGAGAGGTATTTGAACGTAACAAGTATATTATGTCTTCAATTCACATAAATATTTTATTACAAAAATTGTTAAAAAACAAAAAATTAAGTTAATTAAAAAAATCTAAAATACCTGAAAGTGTTTATTTTTCAAATCGTTATTCCCATTTAAAAAAAATATTTGCAAATTTGTTTCTATTAAGAAACAAAGATGAAATTATCTCTAGACAAGTATTTCATTTTGAAAACTACATCAGAATTGTATCGTTCTATTTAGTTGGCAATGAGAATGGAAGGTATTAGTAAGCCACGGCTTAATTTTACGCACCGTTCATAGACTGAAAGAGAATATGGTAACGTTTCATGGATAAAATATTTTGAAACTGGTATAGTAATCGATATTGTGAATTGTCGATTTATGCGTAGATATTAATTATTTTCTCTACAACGGTTTTTTGATGAAAAACTGTTGACTATGTCAAATATTCAACGCATTTTCATTTAATATATACAATACCTTCGATATTTTGAGTGTTTTTTTTTTTTAATAATAAATATAAATTTTATTTATTTAAAATGAATTCATGATAAATTTCGAAGAACGTCAAAAGCTATTTCAAACATGAAATAAGGACATGAAATATCAGATACAAAGAAATTTTATATAAAAAAACATAACAGAATCAGGCAAAAAATAAAATGAATAAAACGGAAACATTATACCTAAGGGTTTGAAGATGAATCTGATGAATCTAACATCATTACTGTAATACTCATAGAACAAATAATAAATATCGATGGTAATTTTTTTTTTTTTATATGAACATATACGAGTATATAACGAACGTCATTAAAAATATATAATATAACGTTGCATTACACTGCAGTGCCTCAGGCATGTTGACGGAGGAGCGAGTGGATGGCTTCCGTGCCATAATAAGGAAGCGTTGCGCTTCTCTGCGGGCGCGCGTTCGTGGCAGTCCCAACGCAATGGTCCCCGTGTGATGCGGATAGGTGGGACTCACGGTTGGAATGGCACTGGATTCGCCTTCACGTGACCATCCAGAAAGGATCCGGCGCTCCACTCACAGAGTTGTACAATAATAATAATGTGGTGTATGTGTACATTCCGATTTATATTTTCTTTCCATTCTGTTTAATTTTAATTATGTTTTTTTTTTCTATATTTGCTTGGAATTATTGTGTGTATAATTTTGATTATGGCACTAGTGGCTAAATATATAAATTTAATTATTATTATAATTTGTAGAAATGTAATAGAATGTTAAGAATATGCTTTGATGAAATGGATTAAAAAAAAGAATAATTTAAAAGCAGCATACATAAATTATTTATTAATAAATAATGAAATTTAATAAAGAAAAAAATGTTTATCGCAACTTAAACTTATACTACTCTATGTCTACGAGACTTTTGCTAACTCCAATTAAAAGTCAAATCACTATTAATGAATATATTACTCCCTGGAGGCCAAGTGAAATGTTTATTTTCAGTGAAAAACATTTAATAAATCCTGACAAAATAATCTGCGATCAAAATTGCAATTAAAAACGGCTGAAAAAACACGCACCCTGTTGAAATAAAAAAAAACTATGTAAACATAAGGCTGTTTTTTACTGTTATAATTGGTGAATATTTTTAATTTGTTAATTTTTTAATTAAAATGAATTTAAAATTATGTTATAATTGGTTGTATAAGTATTTTTGACGTCATCTAAAATATTTTATCATTAATACTTACAATAATTAGTAATCAGATCATCGACTTCTGCTGACAATCATGAAAGCATTTATTTAGTATATTTCCTATTAGCGCACTCTATGGTAGTTACTTCAGTTAAAAAACTCTTCAACTTCTCTATGTCTTATATTTTTCGTAATTGTTAACCCATGTGAAAGAACGCGGCATAAGTATTTTTAATATATTTAAGTAGTGTAATAATCAAGGAAGATAGGCAACTAATAAGAACCATCTCAGAGAGGCGAGCCCGATGGATTGGTCACATCATGCGCCACGATGGTCTTCTTTACGATATTGTGGAGGGGATGGTTGAGGGTAGAAACTGTAGAGGGCGGCCTAGACGGGAGTATTTGCAGCAAGTATTCGAGGACATGAATTGTAGTGCTTATGCTGAGCTGAAAAGGGTTGCGGAGGACCGAGAGGAATGGAGATCGAGATGCAAGATTCTGTTGCTGCAAACCAATCCACCGGATTGATACTACGAAGAAGAAGTAGTGTAAAAGAGTAGTAAGCTCTCGGGATCCATTTATATTACCATGGGTATACCTTTCCGGTATTCACTTGTATACCTTTCCGGGTATACAAGTATTCTGGGACAATACACGTTCTGGGCATATACAATCTAAGTTTTCTGTGAAATGGAAATTTTCTGTTTCCATATGCACCAAATATGGAGCGTATATGTAAAAAAATATTGAAAAAAGCATTTTAAGAAGTTCAGATGCTAAAGCCCGACGCTCTCAACATTTAGGCAATTTGATCCTAAAGCACAGCTCAAATGGATCAACATAAAAAATATTGAAAAAAAAATAACAATCTTATGAATATTTATCGCATCGTAATATAATAACGCGGAATTCGTCGAGAAAAAAAACAAATTAAAATAAATATTATCAGTTCATGTTTCACAATACAAGTTTATCCGAGGATCTCAAATTATATTCCATGGAAATCGGTTTCCGAGTGACTGGGAGGATTTTATTTTTTTGCTATTAGAGGAAAAAAATACACATGTTACTGTCAATGTCAAAATGTCAATTTATTTCAATTTATTTTTAATTTCAAATATGTTTATACGAAAAAAAAGTGATATTTTATTTACTAACATGATTAGAATATATTTGTTTACTTTTAAATGAAAAACTGTTCTATGAGTCTCGACCCCTATCAAACCTCTGATTTTTACATTGAGTGAAGATTTTAAGATTTTTTTAACTTTATTTTAAACGAGTTGACTATTTTTACGTTTATTTAAAAATACCAAATGCTCAATTTTATAAGTTTTTTGTTGTTGTAAATATCGTGTTATTTAGAAAGATATTATTATCACTCTTTATATGAGCAAAGAGAGATTTATTTAATGTTTTGATAACCATGTTAGATCCTTTCAAGAAGTGACTGCAAAACGACAGCTTAAAAAAAGCTTCAATTTCTGAAACAATTTTCTAAGCAATAAATATTTAGAAGGCTATAACCACCACAATGACACGAAAAAATGGCCCTGTTTTCGTTCTCTTATGGCTAATTCCTAACATATATAGTATTGCTATTTTTTATTTTTCAGCATATGAAGAGCATATCATGTCATCAATTGTTGCAAATACGCTCATCTAAGACGACTTCTGTAATCTATACTTTCAAAAATTTCTTCTTTTATATTGCGCAAAAAAACATCGTGGCACATAATATGAGAGATTTTTATTTTATTTCTGACCACTTCGTACTGACACTAAGTGAAAACTCCCAATTTATTTAATTTACTGCCAGATTATTTTAATTAACTGAAAACTTATTTAATTTTCTACCAAAACCATTAGGTAGTTACTGAACAAATAAATACAGCACATAAATTGTTAAAAATATTGTAGAGTAAACGATAAAGTATACTTTTAGGAAGTTATGAATCAACCCTTTTCTCCGGTTATTCTGTTGACTTACGTGATCAGGAAGGCTCTTGTCGCGTAGTATTTGCTGAAAATCTCATCTTTGCTGACCCATCCATGTTGATGCCGTGCCTAGTAAACAAATAACCGTATGTTTTGTTTATTCGCTTTTATTTTATGGTTTGCTAAGAGTGTCCAATCTTTCTCTGGGCTATCTCCGCCATCATCTTGCCGGCTATAAGTCCGCAAATATATGAGATTGGTGATACGATAAAAAGCAATCAAAATCGGAAGCAAATTTTCGTTGACAACGAACGCACAACATGGCATTAATGGAAGACAAAGTTTGTACATGAATATTTTTATATGAGAAAAGCAAAGAAATATCTTCGAGACTCGGATTATATTTTGAGTTTGTTGTAATGATACACTCGAATAATTTTATTTCTTATGCAAGCAATTACAAGAATTGAATAAATACAAGAAATTTGAGCAAAACAAATACAAGAATTGAATACCGACTATTTAAAGAGAGAATGAAATGATTTTATTAAAAAATTCTATGTCATTTCACATTACTTATAATTGCGTTTGTATGTAAAATCTAAAATAATACAAATATAGTAAATTACACTACGAGATATATATTTTTTTATTATTATACTACACTACGTTCTTAATATGATATAATAATAATTATTAACCACCAATAAAATAATACTATACTTTAATTGAGCGTTTCGTATATAAATAGAAATGCTTTTTTATCATTTGTTAGTTTAGATCTGATGGATGTATCTTTCGGTTATGTATGTACCTTACAATGGAATCGAAATTTATTAAGTTACATAGAAAAGTATAGAAAATAATAATTAGAGATTAGCTTATAATGAAAAAGGCAACTGATTACTTTGACAGAAATAAATCCAAATATTAATAAGTAATAAATACAAAAACACCTTAGTTAAAATAGTAAATCGGCAGCAGAAAAATATAAATGGATAGTAAAAAATAATAAATTAGCAGAAAAGAGTTTTTAACTGATAATAAATAGGTAAGGTAAGGTTTCCGTTTATGTGCTAATTATTAATATATTTTAAATTAATTACTGGCAGTTTTGAATATTTTACTGACATTTGAATTAATTAACTAACCACATTCATACTAAAAAAAATGGATATTGCCAATTTATTTAATTAACTGCTAATTGATTTAATATACTGCCAAAACCTTTAATTAATTACTAAACAAACAAAAAAAGGCCAATAATTTTCTAATTAATATCATTTATTCTTTATAAACAATAATAAACATAATATATTGCATATTGTTATTTTTTAAGCAATTATAATTATGTTAACACTTATTTATAAAATCCAATCGCAGTCTTTGTATTTTTTACTCGTAAAAATTGTAATACATACGTAAGATAAATAAATAAACTGTAGGGATTTTGAGCATGAATTATCGGAGAAGATAATTTCTCTCCGTGTGCACAGTACTATGTAATTATGCATATTAGCATTATCATGCCCCAACTGACCGTCTATTGCCGGTATAACTATAATAAGCGTATTATCTATGCAGCCTGGCTAATCAGTTAACTTTCTACGTTAGAGGAACACACTCGTGTCTTGTTGATTATCAGGTATTCGGACGAAGGGTGTGGCTAAAGGATGGTTAAGTGTATGACCGTAAGGTACTAGACAATAAAACAAGATTATATGACTTTTAATCCCGCCGAAACTTTACGTTTCAATCATTATTATTGAAAACCCACCTTATTACCTCAGAGAGGCAAATAAGCGCTTTTGGAATGGCCATCCGGTCATAAAAAAGCGCTATACAAATACTCTCTCTCTACATACATCTCTAATTGTCGTTAACAGAGTGTCTGCGAGTTTCAGATATTGCGCATGAAGTGACTAACTAAAGTTGCATTTCATTCAAACTTCCTGAGCTGTCTTTATATTTATAATATACACAGTGCCAGTTTTAGGGGGTGGCGAATTGGGTCGGTGCCCCAGGGCATATAAGCTAATATATAATAAGCTAAGGGCGCCGAGGGCAACTAATCTGTATTATATATTTTTTTAATATAAACAATATGAAACGCTATAAAAAATGCCCCAAGGTGCCGCAGGGTCTAAAGCCGGTACTGAATAAACATAACAAAACTACCGCAAGTAAAGCTAAAATTTACAGAGATTTTTGACGAAAGTATGTAGTGAACATATTATATATCTAGTGAAAACTTATAAAATTATGTTGTTGGATATTTTTTTCTACTTTTGTTAGTAGTTATTCGATTACGTCATGTAGAGCGTATCATATAGGGTATATCACGTATAAGGCAGCCCCGTGAAAGCGTTTGCTGGTTGAGGACCGGCTGAAGAGGCGAGCTTTCACGGGCCAAAGCTTCAGCAAACACGCTCCGTCAGGAAGAGCTGTAAACCGGATAAATGATTGTTTGTACGTAAGAATTTGACATGTTACGAGCGCCATTCTACTGTATAGTGGACCTGATAAGGCTGCAGTGGCACGAATAGTTGTATTATTCATATTATAACTGAAAAATATGTACGCATGAAAAAACATCAAATATTAACAACAAAGTTAACCATTTAATTGACATAAAATTTACATTTGAATGTGGTTTTGAAAATTCTGCTTGGTGAAAAATTGGATTCTGTTTTTCGAAGTGGCAATTAAAGAGTTTTGATTAAATTTTGTAAATATTTTTCTATCAAGTATTGGCATTGATGCCTTAAATTAACTTCAATAATTTTATTAGATAACTTGTGAAATACAACGTTTTTGTTTCTAAAACAAGTTTCCCCATCTATGACAATTACTGCAAGAGAAATATTTTCAGAAGACTTTTGAGTAAATAATAAATTTGATCTTATTGGTAGTAAGTTTTGGAGAACGCATAAATTATTAGATGATCCATAATCATGGCATGTACTTGGTTATTTTATACGATGATGAATAAATATAAAATGATTTGACAACTGACAAAAATCTTTGCCTGAAAAATTGTGTTGTCCTTAATCTAGAACAGGGGTAGTAAACATTTTTATGTCTAGCGCCCACTTTTATCAATTTTTCATGGTTAAATTTCCCTACCGCCCACCTACCTCGCTATATTTCAATTCAGTATATGGGTGGAATGAAATCTAAAAAAAATGTAGGAGATTTGAAAATCTACAAAAATTGCCCACCGAACAGGTTGACGACCCGTGATCTAGACTGTAGGAACGAAGAGAATAAAGTAATTAATATAAACGAAGAGCACAAAATAAGCCAGATTTTTTTTCAAATTTTTTTTTGAAAGAACAAACGGTAAACTAATGCTGGAAATTTAAAACACTTGAACGGAAATGAAAAATTAATAAAAAATATGATATTGATTATTAAGAAAACATTGTAATAAAAAAAATATAAAAATAAAATTAATAACAAATCACTAGATACTCGTAGATACAAATTATACATACATTTTTTCAGAAATCGATGAGGAAATGTAATAAAATTAGATATTCTATATAGATTTTTAAGTACGCATCAATTTATTAAGTACTATTGATAAAGGTCAATTATATATGAAGTATTGAAAAACACTTTAGAAAATAATCTAGGAATATTAATATCATTTATTTTACAGATTGAACTATTCCAATTTCATTTCCATTCAATCATTTCGACAAATAAAATTTTCCGGTTTCTTATCGAAAAAATTATTAAAATTTACGTCTTATATTTCAAGGTTATCTGACAGTCCATAAAGGTAACCATCCGTTTACCTTAGCGTTTATTTGTATTAATGTTTTGCATTTCTTCTTTTACCACAAATACAAATCAAAGTAACTATTATTTTATTATTATATATGTATTATTTTATATCTCCGAACTCATTAAGCAGTTAACTTCAAAAAGTACCACAAATATTTTATTATATGATTCTTCGCAAGAGTGTTCTACATCTTTTGCGGGGACTTTGATTAAACTGCGAAATAAAATGGCAAACGAAACGAGCGTGGGAACCTTTATAGCAACCTAATGTATGCAGGAAAAATTACGGTGATTTACAGTTAGATTTGGCGGAGAAAAAAATAAAGACGAAAATAAACATTACGGCGCAGATGATATAAAAAGCGGCGCGTGAAAAATTTCAGCTGTTTTCAGGAGCGAAGAAAATACCGTCAAATTCGTATTTCGTCAAATTTCAGCAAATCCACCCTTCTAATCCTGAAATATTTCAGTCGTCCCACTATTTGCGAAACCTCGCCCTCGCTCACATCCATCAGGCTATGATTACAGCGGCACATTAAGCGAAGATAATTTATCTTCTTGTTGTGTTTCATTTACATGTATGACGGCAATTAGGAGCCCTCGCACTGAAACAGCGATTGAGAAGCTTTTTTTATGAATGGAAGCTTTTTTCGCAATTCAGCTGAAAATACGTTTAACGCATCACATTAAAATTATTATACATTTTTTTAACGTCGAAATTCATTACTTTACTAGAAGAATATTCAAATATTCAAATAAAAAAAAGTAAATATTCGACAAATAACATTTTTTTTTTGAAAATGGGGCGCAAAACATCGAGTGTAGCTTCGGTTGTGTGGCACGTAGCGCCGTCCTGTTGAAATCAAATGTTGCCAATATTTTCCTGTTCAATTTTTGTGAACAAAAATGGCCCAATAACGATCGCCATTGTCTGTAACGGCCACTCCTTGCTCATTTTTGAAGAAAAATGGCCTGATTTTCAAAGTAATGTCGCAATATTTCTCAGCATTGTTCAAGCGTATACACAACCATATTCGTTTAGCGGAAAGATAAAACTAATTATTTGTCAAATCAGACATAAGATTAATGTTACCATTCACGAAATAAGCACTAGTTAAAAAAAACGTTAGATGGCGGACCCTATATATAATCTTTTGGATAAGAGTCAACAACTATTGGAATTAATTAAAAAAAAACAATAATTTTTCGATTTAAATTATTATAGTATATTTATGTTATTTTATTACAACAATATTTCATTAGAAACAAGAATAAAATAAAATATGCTACAATGAATAATAATGGCTTGAAAAATCGTCTAAACTGAATGAATTTTAAATTTGAGTAATAAAAGAAAAAAAAAATAGATTCCTAAAAATGAGATTGTTTTTTTATAAAGCAAACTAAATATTCAATTAATATTGCATGATTCCTGAATAAATGTTTGATGCAAATATGTAATAGCTTGTATCTTTGTAGTATTGTACGTATATTAAGAGCTTTCTGGTGGTGGCTCGTGATGTCCATATGCCCCAGTGAAGGAGGCAGACATGGAAAAATGAAAATTCTATGTAAGAAAAAAGATTTTTATTATTAAGTCTTTTGTAAGAACTTAGTCATATCATGCCTAATATTCTTGCGTAAAGTTTCTAATTGACGTGTATATAATTCTCAAATCCCTAGATTCGCATGTCATAGGTTCACGATCGTCGCTATCACATCCACTACACACTGGGCATCACCTTTATTTGCTTCTCCAAAAGGACACCTGAGGCTCTGGCGCTCATCTTCGATATATTTTTGGAAGTATTATGATCGGGATAAGCGGAGCATTTGTATACGTAATTACGGAGAGCCGACGATAATGAATGAGCGAGTGCTGCTTTACGTGAACGTGCAAATATTCCGAGCGATCAAACGTCACAAAGGATATATTAATTGTACTCCTGCTTATAAAAATGACGGGTACTTATCTCATTACAAGCAAAGTTATTTTGATAACCCTTGGATAAATATATAATAATGAATGTAATTACATATTGTCATAAAAACCTTTTCCAACTTTTAATGACGTGAATTTAAACTTGCCAAAACATTTGTTTGGAGCATCTTGATGAACGACTGTGAGACAGTCTCATCTGAAAGTAATAAAAAACTAAAGGCCTTTGAGATGTGGTCATACAGAATAATTCTAAGAATTTCCTGGAGAGACCACGTCACGAACAATGAGGTTCTCAGCATAATCAAGGAAGATAGGCACCTAGTAAGAACTATCTCAGAGAGACGAGTCAGATGGATCGGTCACATCATGCGCCACAATAGTCTTCTTCACAATATTGTGGAGGGGATGGTTGAGGGTAGAAACTGTAAAGAGCGCCCCAGACGGGAGTATTTGCAGCAAGTATTCGAAGACATGAATTGTAGCGCTTATGCTGACCTGAAGAGGATTGCTGAGGAACGAGAAGAGTGGAGATAAAGATACAAGATTTTGTTGCTGCAAACCAATCCACCGGATTGATACTATGAAGAAGATTACAATACGAGTAAATTAATTTGATACATATTAGAAAATGGATTGAAGCTATAAAATGAAAACAAAAAACAAAACAAAAAAGCAAAAAATAATTTGATATATTTATTCGTCGATGAATTATTTTAATAGCATGGAATATTTATTATCAATTATGGCATGTCAACGAAAATTAATCATAAAGTGAGCTTCAATTTTTTCATACCCCGAGATCTCGTCTTAAAAAAAAAAATCGTTATAAAGTATACATGGAATGTCATCAATGAGCTGTGTGAGGCAGGACAGTGCAGATACCATGACAGCTGATAGAACTTTGTAGCAGTATTTTACGAAAATTATATGCTCCAGTTAGAAATTGAACATCAAATAGTGATGATTTCACACTGTAGTTTATTAATCTTCCAAAACTTTTGTGAAGACGTTGATTAGTACCTGAAACATTGATTTTTTCATGAAAAATCCTTTTAAAGTATATATCATTACTAAAATAACCTTATGTTATAATTTCAGCATGTAGTATAAGAGCGTGTGGTATGTTTTGAGTAAGATATTCATGCTTCGCGTAATGCGTAACCTTTGGTTTAATGGGCTAAGGGATTTCTCCATTGAGACAAATAAATTTTGATTACTCCTTCGCAAGGACAGTTATTACGCCCGAAAACATATTTATTTAACCGGGACCTGTGATAACTCTGCCTTAAAATACCCTGGATCCAGACCGGCTGATATATAAAGCGCTTAAAAAACATTTCAAAATAATTTTAAATATTTAGTTTAATAACGGGTTTTGGACTTTAATGAAATAAAAGGGTCGTAGTCAACAAAATAAAATGAATAGAAAGGCACTTTTGTTTTGTTAATTTAATTTGCCATATTCAGTGAGTGCTTTTAAACACCTTCTTAAAATAAAAATAAAACATATTTAACACTTTAATCTAACATATAAAAAAATTAATGGACTGTACAGAAATTTCAATGAGAAAAGAGCATAAAAACTTTGCAGTAGCTCGAGCGAGTCTTACCCAAAATGTTAACGTTAGTTTGTCAGTAAATTTAATTAATAACGAAAAGCAAAGTATCATTGTATCGAGATATTGACCGTTGAATTTAAATTTGGATCACATATGTGAACCATATCTTCACCACAAATTGTCGCCACACAGTTCTGTCATCCATCATAGTCCATATTTTGTCGCAATATATATATGTACTTTTAGTATTATAATGTAAGACTAATTATATTTCATTTTATTTCATATCATCATGGATCCATTAATTGTCCGAAAAAGAAAATATAATTTGCCGTCGCTCACACGAAGAAGAAGATGAAAAAAAAATGTGTGTAAACGGGTGTTATAGGGTGAATATTACCAAGGATGTACATTTTTTTGTCTCATATAAAAACCTCATGAAAACATGTGATATTTAAGTAACCTCCCACAAAAATCATTATCACAATGTTCTCTTTCAGCGGTCGTGTTGACTAACTTATGAAGGACAAACCCTTTTATAACGGGATCATCACGTCACGGAGGGTTGAGATTTGGGGTCCGATAGACCCCAGCGACCGCGCAGTCAGATTAAATATTGTTATATGGCGGTTCTACTGGACCCGACGCTAACTCAAACCCTGTCCAAAATATAGATCAAAACCATTTCTGACTAATTATATGGAAAATAATATTTGATAATTAAATACCATTTCATTTGAGCAAACAATTTAATTTCACACGCATGATTCATCAATAATATTATTTGGTGAAAATTTTGCTTACATTTTGTTAGCTTAGAACTAGAGTGAAAAATGATTCCAATTGAATTTACTCTATGAGTATTTAATATACGAGTATATTAACATAAATATTTTAAAAATTATTTCTTACAAGTGCGTATTGTTAATTATCTCACCGTTGTTCATCGGTATAAATTATAAAATCCTCTCGAATTACTGTTTACTAATAATTTTAGTAAGAAGAAAATATCGTCTACAAGAGCATTTTGGTGTGGTGTTTTTTCCGGAAAAATCATTAAATATTTGGTAATTTTTTTAAATATCCAATTTTAAGTAATCTGATGGTCAAGGATCTTGTATTTAAATAAAGTTACCATGCGCTACAAATTTGGCGTAAATATGTCATAAAGTAATATCTTATTACTTCTTTGTTTAATAATAATTAAAATTATGTGTCAGTATTAGTAATTTTGATAAATAGTATATACAAATCTAGTTACTTAGCACCCTAATTAATTACCTTACAATATAAAATCCATTTTTATATTATTGATTTTGTAGTTGTGCATTCTTAACGTTTTTTTTTTTAAATTTCGCTTTAGTTTGGTAATGAAAGGATATTAACAGGTAAATCTCAACGTAATTTAAAAAAAATATATAACAAATATTATTAATACATACTGATGCATTGGTTTTATCAGTTGATTGGTTTATATAAAAATAGTTCTTTGATACAAAAAGAATTCATAATATTTAGAGTTGCTTTCACAAAAAAACCCTGAAAAACGCCTGAAAGTATCTCAACCTGAAGACGTGCCACTGTTTTTGATCAAACACGTGCTTTTGACACGCTTTTTTCAATATGTTTTTTGCTCGATTTCTCACTGCAATACTTTTTTTTAAATTTCGTATGTAAACTGTCTAAGCTTCAGAAATAAGAAACTTGAAGTATATTCTTATATTAAGCCATGACTGACATTTACGAAACATATTAGCTCATACCTCTTAAATCTTGTTTTTTTGTTTGATTTTTTTTAAATTAAATAATAATATTTTTATTCATGCCTGATATTAACTTACTATTTTGGGTTACAATATTTTTATAATCTTTTTTCAAGTAGACATGGTATAGATTATTTTTTCACCACGGTTGCTTCCATAAGGAAGAATATTCTTTTTTTATTTGTTTGAACAAAGATAAATACATTTTTTATCGATATGTAAAAAAAAAGTAAAAAACAATCAAATAGTTTTATTTAGTTCAGGTATGTTAAAGATTAGTGCACGATAGTCAGCAATGAGTTCATCGACGAATACTTAGTTTGTAATCAAAAATATATAAACCAAACTGTTAATTGCTTGCTAGATACAATTAACTCTTTGTAAGAGAATTTCTAGAGTAAAATTATTCTATAAAAAGTACTCAAATTCGATAGACAAGAAACGTTATGTTAAAAATATTATATTACAATAAGAATGACTTTTTAAGACAATTGTAAAAACTTTTTGAATATATTTTACTTTTATTTCTAGGAGAACTCCGATATTTAATTATTTCAATGTAATTTAATAAAAAATCTCTCATAAAAAACTCTTTGTATTTTCTTCATCAATAATTGATTTTTCATTGGGGCATATATAGAAACATGAACTAAAGCTATGATCGAAGTTAGAGATTCAATATTTCTTACAATATTAAGTTACAGCCTATATTAAAAAATATTATATACTTATGCCAAATATATGATTTATGGATGCGTTTAATAAGTATGGTAGTTATAATATACCTCTAACGTTTCTTGTATTAAGCTCAATTTCAGAAGTTATTCTAGGCATCGCATACTTTCTCATGTAGGCTACTTCCTAACATCAAGAATGAAGTTATATTTTGCGACCGTAATTATTCGTCTTCATTGTCGTGATGATGAGAAAGGGTTCAAGGAAGGTCGGGTCAGAAAGTTTGGTAAGCCCTTGTGCCCCACGAACATGTCAGATTCATGTAAATTCCAAGTACAAGAGAACTTCCTTTTGCAACATCCGCCCCTTGGCTGACGTTTATCATCATCATCATATTTTCCATGTCTTATCTCTTAACTGGAGCATATAGACTTCACGAGCCACCGTCATACAACTCTGTCAGCCGCCTTGGTATTCTCCTCATCCCATGTCAGATGTGGCTCCTGTAGATCTGTCGAGTACATTATATGTATTGTTCTCGACAGTATTCCATAACGGTGCGAGTTTTTGAGTGTGAAGGAAAGGCATTTTTCATTAATACATGTCCCAAACAGGTCCAGCCTCCTCTTGACCAAATATAGTATAAAAAGCTGCCTTGTCCGCTCTCTCACATCGTCATTCTTAATAAAGTAAAAAAAAAATGTTCTCCCTGTATTCTACGTAGACATCTGTATTTGAAAGCCATTATATGGCTGCATTGGCTTTTGGTGAGTTGCCTAGATTCACAGCCGTAAAGAATAATGGGAATGTTGCAGGCGCTGTATAGACAGCACTTTATTTTGATCGCTGATATTGCGCATGGAATTAAAAACGCTCTTATGTTCCCAAGGCGGGAAGCGTTTATGACTTACACCAATACAGCGACGAAGAATTTAACTTCCATCTTTTGTGCAACACGCCGTCGGGTATATAACATAACTCAGTGGTTAAAGCATTTGCTTGGCAGGCCGAAGGTCGTGATTTCGATCCCCCTTGGATTTTTTTTACATATATATATATTTAATCGATTTCTGGCTCTCCCCGGTTGGTGTGAATTTAAACCCTCACTCGTTAAATCCAGACATAGCCTATTAAGTATTACAAAATTGGTGATAAACAAAAAACGTCCCGTAAAAGACTACTCATTCACAGTGAATTCTTGTTATAATAAGGATGATGCGTGTCAGTCTATAGTCTATGACGTTGACATAAGCGTCATAGAATTCATCATCGTGTCATTCAGAAGAATTCTAGGAATTTCCTGGAAAGACCTCGTCACGAACAATAAGGTTCTCAGCATAATCAAGGAATATAGGCACCCAGTAAGAAACATTTCAGAGAGGCAAACCCGATGGATAGGTCACATCATGCACCACGATGGTCATCTTCACGACATTGTAGAAGAGATGGTTGAGCGTAGAAACTGTGGAGGGCGCCCTAGATGGGAGTATTTGCAGCAAGTGTTCGAGGACATGAGTTGTGTCTCTTATGCTGAGCTGAAGAGGATTGTAGAGAATCGAGATGAGTGGAGATCGAGATGCAAGATTTTGTTGCTGCAAACCAATCCACCGGATTGATACTATAAAGAAGAAACGTCATAGAAGTCATTTAACGAAAATTCATAGAAAGTAGTATTAGAATGATATTGTGGCTTTTGGGCTTAGCCGTGTGTGGCGATTTTTTTCTATCCAATATTTCGGCCGCCATTGCAGGGGTCTTCTTCAGGGCTGATGATTTTGTCAAGAAGAAATTCGCCACACACGGCTAAACCCAAAAGCCACAATATCAAATCTGGCCGTGAAAACCTAAGAAGTTATTTAGTATTAGAATCTTTGAGAACCCTACCAACAAACATCGATATAAATACAAAATAGCAAGTAAACAGTAAAATATTCTCACATTTAGGAAGATGCTCCCCTTATTTTATCAGATGTAAACTCCTTCTCCCTTAGCTCTTGATGAACAGCATCTAATGAACGGTTATCTTTAGACGAATCCTCATTATTCCAATATAATGGTCTTTAATTAGTTTAGTGCGCCATTTGTGTTAACTGTACACTGATAAGGGGCTTGATTGTATCAGAACGAGAGCTGTTAGTGCGTCACATTAGTAAATATAATTGGTAATTATACTTTGGTGTTTGCTTATGATATTAACTGATAATACTACACAGTATGAAGTCGAACCACAACAAAAGCACATTTAACTCACGTATAAAATAAATAAAGCTGTGACCAAATCAAAAAACTAGTTTATTTGAACTTTAATGTGATTTATCTATTTAAACATTTTTATTAATACATACTATTTTCACTTAAGCTAGATACAGTTTAACTGAGGTGGGGATAATGACTCTCGGGAGAGTAATCAGCCTGTTCAACCATATCGCCTCGAATATTGATATATTCCACTTGAGAGAGTCCTACTTTCGACATGTGCTCCACGAATGTATTTATCAAAGTTATTATGGTTAGGTTAGCGATACATCCAGTGCACCAGTTGACCCCTTGCGCCAAACGCCCTGTGCACCAGACGTCCAGTGCACCTCACGTAGTTACCGATGAGTCGTTCAAGGAATAGTCTGTGAACAAAATGCGGCGGAACCATTTTATAATCAGTTAGGAAACTAAGATAGATTAGGTTGGAACATCTTATTGGGATTCCACATTAAGTTTAGCTGCCTTTTTGTTAAACCTCCCTCGCCAAGGTCTTTTTCCTTCTTGGAAAGCGTTCGGGAACTAAACATGTATGAGTGTGTAATATATATCCAATTACTGATGCTAACAAAAATACCAAAACTTAATTTAATTCAAATCAACGATTTTTGTAGTACAGGCCTAATGATTTTAAGCTTCCAATTGTATCACATCTTGCGAAATAAAGATGTATAATTTTAAATTAAAATGTAAAAATGTATAAATTAGAATCCGAAACGAGGAAATACACAGAAGAACTCAAGTAGTGGATGCTACCCAACGAATAGGCACACTCAAGTGGCAAAGAGAATTACATATCTGTCGATGAGGCGACGATCGATGAGTATTGGAATGGCGCCCAAGAACTGGCAAACGAAGCATTGGCCGACCCCCTGCAAGATGTACTGACGACATATGAAGAATAGCGGGAGTGACCTGGATGCGGAAGGCGGAGGATCGAAGAGGATGGAGACTCATGCGGGAGGCTTACTTTCAACAGTGGACGGATACAGGCTGATGTTGATATTTGTTCTGACGTATATAAAAATATTTGTACTGACGTATAAACATCAAATCGTCGAACAATAACTTAGATTTTACTTAGCAAAGTTGTAAATAAAATTACATTTTCTTCGCGTGTTTAGCCATGCAATATATCCGTAAATTCACTTGAAATAAAATAATTAAATAAAGCGCTTAACATAATAATGTTCTGCATCTCTGTTGTATACATTATTAGGTTAATTTGTGAGTCCATTTTATATGCCGCACAATAGCATTAAGCGTCGGCGATAAGAGTTATCGCTCTTCGCTATAACGTGATTTACTTGTGATAAATCTCTCTCTATGGGATGAAGTGTTGGAAACTGTCTACGTAGAGGGTGCTTGCAGGAAAAATGGGCTAAGAAAATGTATTTTTCATTAAACAACTCTGTATTATTAATATTTCATGTATCCACTATGAGATGCATTTAACAAAAAAACATACAAGTATATATTAAATATTGTTTATTAACGTTATTTTATATGTAAATAAATACACAATCTAGGACAAATTAAAGAGTGCGAATTTGAAATAAATGTGACTTGATAAGTAAACTACATCATCATAAACCCATAATGATTTTCAAATTAAGTCTTAAAAAATTATCGCGAGTTTTGTAGTTTGAATAAATAATTAACAATTTTTTTAGTTTTGAGTGTAAATAGTTAATTTTTTCTTCTTTCCTCGCACTGTGTCTGTTCCTGCGACAAAGATCGCTAGCTGTCGCACCACCTTTTATTGTCTTCTCGGATGTCAGATGCCCACAGATATATCGTCAGCTAAAGTTCACCACTCTTTTAGAACACATATAATAAATGAATACAAAAACTATTTTTTATATGAAATATCATCATCATCACATGCCCTCTCATTATATTTTATCACATTCAATGTATGGTTACTATCGAAAACCCGTTAGAAAGGCAGCTCTCTATGTTTTTGCGGCATCAGAAATACATGCCCCAGTCAGGTCCACTTTCGTTTCTACATCGAATGTAGTATGGACGATTGCATTGTCTGCTTCTTCACTTCATCATTCTTCATTAAAGTCATAGTGCCACCAGTATTCTACGCTGGCACCTTTAAAAACTCATTATAAAGCTCAAATGACTTATAGTGAGATGTCCATATTTACAGTCGTCAAGAATAATGTAGAAGATACAGGCGCTTTATAGTCGGCCCTTTATTTTTATCGATTATAAACTCCGATATATATTGCATAGAATGTCAAAGTTAGTCGTAAAAAAAATTAAAATATATTACATTTAACATAAAAAAAGATAATTTTTTTAATAATTCATATTATTATGGAAGCAAAAAGCTCTTGAAAGCTCGTGATGTAATTTTCAAACACCCGCATGATTTGCGCGTAGAAAACTTAGCCGCCATTGTTGGGCTGTCTGCCTTTCCGCCGGAAGTTTTCCTGCTTAATGATCCGTAATGGGAAAGCATTTATTGTCGCGACAATTTACATTGCAGTGTAATTACAGCTGGCAACAAGACTCTGCCATAATAATCAAATTCCCCGCTGGCGTTCGGCGCCTTATGCGAGTGCCGTCGGCAAATTGCACTCTGCGTTGATGTAAAATGCAATAGAAAACATGGCGCATGAATTTTAAGTACATTTTTTTTGCCAAGTGATAAAGTAAAAATGTCATTTGCAACCCATATCCACCCATTGCAAGGCGAAGTACTTCTTTACCACTTCATCGCCACATGTTTGTAGAAACAGCGCAACAACCATCTCTTGAATATCTCACAAGCTATCGAAAAGAATCGATCGTTTTTTGGTTTGTTAATATTGTAAATATTCATAGATGTCGTTGTGAGAAAATTGGAATTTATTTTGAAATACGTCTTTCGAATACTTTCAAGCGCGCACAGCTGCGATATGGCGATCGTCAACGTAGAGCGCACATGTTTGCTTACGGCAATCGTCGGGTTAATAAACTTTTAAAAATTATGATTTTTGGGGCATATTCTAACCAATTTTCAATTCAGCAGAATTGGCGATGTGCTATATTTTATTCTTTTTATGGGTTTGTGATGATTTTTTGTGCTTGATATTTTATTATCCACCTATCAACTACATGCCATAAGTAAGCAAATATTGTTCTTAAATAATTTTTTCTCGTTTGAGTTTAAATGTAGACACTTTAAATGAGCTCAAAAAATTTAACCTTTTCGCATCGGTTGTTGGCATATGCCGTCAAAGATTCCCCGACAGTTGACATCGGTTGACGTGATATATCGTTTTGCTACTTTCAGTACTCATTGTGACACATCTACGGTATATATAATATATAATCGTGTCGGAAACAACAGGGTCAGATCCTGTCTGCCCAGAAGTGGGCGACGTCGATGGCGTTACTTTTTGGGAGCAAAGAAGGAACCTCCGCGTGGTGCCCCCTGGAAACGGTTATTTACAATGCCGGCCAATCCTTCTTCTACGGAAACAACATCAACATCTACGGTAAGAAATTGGAAGTGCAGTCATTCCCTTTATCAACCTACATGAATCTGTAAGACATGTAAATAAATATCGTTAGGTTTCGTCACAGCAGCGATTTTTCTGTAAACCACATGTGTCAATGCCACATGAATGGAGTTACACAAAGAACGTTTGTTAAATATAATTGTTTTTTATGCATCATCTGATAGCTAAAGAATAGAATAACCAAGTGATTTATGAAAATAGGTCAGATAAGTACATTTATGTTTTAAATACTAGTTTTAAGTTACAAAAATGGTTTGAAAAATTCACACCGCATTGAGAGTATAATTTGTATTCTACCGAGCCGTAACGAATGGGTTAACTTATCATTCGATATTTGCAAAGAATGTTACATACCCAAAAACTGCACTTTTAGTTTTTGCAATAATATGATTATTGAATTATAATGTACGAATGATCTATGATGGCTGGTGATTGATGCATAAGAATGACCTTTGATGACCAGAGCTCAAGAGATTGTAAGAAATGAAGCACAACTGAACTGTGTTCTTCTATAGGATTTTGAAAATATATTCAAATATCTAAAATCTTTGAAAACTAGCCACTTAACTATAAATTCATTAATAAACTACAATTAAATTTACAGTGTATATTATAAATAATAACTTTTATTACAAAAAGTATCGGTAGAAGAAGAATTCAGTACAAGAGATTTTGAAAATCACTAGTTGTAGTCAAATCATAAAGTATACCGTGATTACAAAATGGTAAAACACTAGTTAAAAAATCATCGTGTAAATGTATATTAATATAATTTGTAAGCTTACATGAAATTTTAAACATCAATTGGTTTGAATAATGTAATAATGATGCAAGGGGCATTACTCTGCATAGTTCTCAAACTTTAAGAATTCCCCATAAACTATGCACGGCTGTTTCTCTCGACTGCATTTAATATCCTCTCAAACTGTAATTACCGTTTGCACCACCGTGCAACGACTTCTATATAAATAAAATAATAATTATATATATATATGACATAATATATAAGTACTCGTAATATAACAAACTTATTATCTGTGAAAAACTTATGACGGCTATTAACAACATCAAACGGATAGTAAAAAAGGTTAAGTCATTCATATGAGTAATTTCATAACATTAAAATTGTCATAAAAAAGGTAATTGAAATTATTTATCATACACCTGTATTATCTTACAATAAATAAATAATATTAGATATTTTGGTCTCGCATATATGTAAGGTTGTTTAGAAATATTTTTTAACGATAAAAAAGTATACGTTTGTTCTACAAATTTATTCGTTCAGTTATTTCCCGGCCTACAATGATTACAGCCTTTATGATGCCTTCAATAGTTTAATTAGGCTTCTAGAATATAATGCATCTTTAACATCATAAATTTCAGATAAAAATTTTGCAAACCTGCTTAAATATTGATATTTCATATTAAGTTAATTTTTTTTCATGTTTCAACAGTGCTTTTAATAGTAAGTTAAAACAAGCAAAAGAAGCCGAAATGCTTATTTTCATTAGCCATATTAAAAAAGACATTAATCACAAATAAAATAATTCTTAATATTTTTTTTCGCAAGGATGTAATGTCGGCTGTATTTTTTATTTTTTATTATAATATTTAAGTCTGATGTTTGCTGTGGAAAAGAATCAATTTAATCAGCTGCTAGCAAGAAATTAAAAAACTTTCCCAACAATCGAATAATATTTTGGTGCTATAAATTTGCATATTTAATTGCTAAAAAATGTGACTTAGGTTGAATCATTTTATTCTGTGTCGAGTACAAGAAGAGTTATTCAGAACAATCCTTTCTGAATAGATAGTGTCTCACATTGCTGGAGTTGCACTTTGCTAACATAATGCGCGCGGCTTCAGCTTTTGCACGAAATTACTCCAAGATGATATTTTATGCATATTTTAATCGCGTAGAATTCTTAATAAACCAAGCGTTGATGGTGGCAAAGTCATGTACCAGTTAATAACAAGGAAGTACTCCATTAAAGAGCAGGTTCGGATACCGATACGTCAAAGCGTAACAAATGTCAGAGTATTTAAAATTATATATATATATTTCATATCTACTACTATTAAAGGCTGTAGAAGTACATAATTAATTGATGCTGTTGATTAAAATTATCCATTTTACTTTTAAAATACATAAACACTAGTGAGTCAAACAAATATATGTGCTTGGCGTTATACTTTTATTTATGAGATGAAGATTAAAGGAACGAAATATTGATTGTATTACTCATATTAGTAGATTGGGTATCTGGAGATTTTTGACTGAAACTCTTTATACTCTTTACACATACTAACATCCCCGTTACTTGTAGAAAAGAGATTTCACGTCGCCAGGCTAGTTATCAGGACACATGATGAAAAAATAAGGAGCAGATGAGAAACACAAAGACTTTTTCAGGAGAACATTGACATATATTTAATTAAAAGATTGACAAACTTTCATTCTGCTCGAAGTAGACAATGACGTGATGTTTACGCCTCGAGCAGACACAGACTGATGATCACAGCTGCAGGGGCAACATTAATATAGTGGCGATCTATTGAACTAGACCTGTCAAGTAACCAATATACCGACACATACGTGTCTGACGAGCGAACAAAAATAAGAGACGAAAGGTTTTATATCGAGGCTTTTGGAATCAGCCTGCAAGGGCTTCATCGAGATGATATCAATTCATAAGAGAGGACACATAAGTTTAAGGCTGCCAGAGATCTCTATAACACCTTTTATTAGTAAATTTACGTTTTTTTAAGCGACGAATAATGACAAATTAGAGAAATCGCACATAGTTGCAAAACAGGCTTACTATATTTCTAGGTATTATGTGAGATAACATTAAATTGAATAACTTTAAATTTTATTGGTTTGTCATTTGTGATTACTAGGAATCGAATTGATACTCAACTATGATTAGTACCTATTGTTAAGATGACAATTTTATTGTATAACATATGTTGGTAAAACAAAATAAATAACTAAATAATAAAATAAATTAGACAAATATACATATTAAACTTCCATTCTGAAAAATATAAAAAAATCACACTTGTCAAAAATCACAAATGTCGACCGTATTATATTAAACTTTTGGGATTAAGGGCTTTTAGGATTGGCAACCCTGTCATTGATTAGCAGATAATAATGGTTTGTGATTAATACGATTAAAATAATTTAAATAAATCGAACTTTACAATAGTAACTGTTTAGTTTCTGGATAATATTAATTGTCTTTCAGTGAGTTAATCTGAACCAATGCTTAGTGTTTCATGACAAAAGTGGGTGGGTCTGCTCGGCCATCAAGTCTCCGGTTCGTTAGGCCCGGGTTGGTGACGCGTCGCCAACCTCGGTGTTGTCTGCTGTAGTTGAAGGGAACGAGCTTGCTGAAACATCTCCCGAAAACCACGAAAAGTTGAACAAAACAAAAATGAAAAAGAAATGTACATTACAAATGGGATATTACTATTTTTAAGCGATTAATAATAAACTACGTTTGTTAAAAATATTTGTAAAATGAAATATTTTATTTTCTAGTATATCTGCATTTATCAGTATATCTCGTACATTTCTATAATATTAAAACATCTGATACTCATACTCATCACAACTCAAACAACTTATTTAAAGAATATTTTTCTATCCAGAATACTTATAATGCGTTTTTTAATGTCATACGTTGTATTAAGGACACTCGGTTATACTCGATCAAAACAAATTGCCGTTTATAAAGAGTTACAATTTTAAATTAATTTTAATTAAAAAATTAACAAATCAAAAATATTTAGTTTTGATTCACATTTATTTTAAGCGATTACATGTTTCGGCCTCCCTGGAGACCATCTTCAATAATTATGCAGTATCAACAATTATTGTCAGATGATAACCTTAATGTTTATGTAGAGCCTTTATTACCCCCATCATTCGATAACAAGCGATTGCGTTTTTAAGCATATTACCAAAACCAATATGGCATGTAAAGAAAATAGATGACCGCGTAGAATACTGGGGGTATGATGGTTTGACTTAATAAGAAAACACGAGATAAGGGAGTGAATAAGGCATACACTACTACAGTTGCTTTTTATCGAGGTCTGGAAATTGTACTTCGCATGCCACAAGAGAGCATATACTACAGCAATTTATGTGGGTCTCGGGGCTTTCGCCGTTTCGGATTGCCGTTCTTCTTCGTAGTATCAATCCGGAGGATTGGTTTGCAGCTACAGAATCTTGCATCTCGATCTCCATTCCTCTCGGTCCTCCGCAACCCTTTTCAGCTCAGCATAAGCGCTACAGTTCATGTCCTCGAATACTTGCTGCAAATACTCCCGTCTAGGGCGCCGTTCTGCAGTAATGTTCGAACATTCCAGGTGGCATATCTTGTTGGCTGAAGGTTTTTCTTATTTGTCTTGGTTGTTTTGTCTCGAGCAGTCCCCACCCGGAGATCCGATTGGGGGACTATTTTGTCTCCGGAAAATTTTACTTGAGATGCAATCATTTTTTTGCTGATACGTGAGATGTCTTTAAGACCTTTAATGTGGTATTTTCCCCTTTATTTCCACATCCTAATGCCGTTGACCATAGAGGTTCATCCGCCTTAGGAGGGCATTTACTACCTCCAGGACAATAGAGTGCCCTAACCAGCTTGACCTGATGAGGTTAGCTGGGTGTTAGCTTATTCCGGCCAACATTCGGTCCAAAAAATCTGATCTTTAATTTTGATTACCGTTAGTCACTTAATATTTAGACTGAAGGTGAATTTTGAAGCTTGGGTATTTTTTTATGTTAACACGTAGATCACGTTTTTTGCATTGTCATCTTCAACTAGAACAAAAAGCAAAACACGTTGAAATGATGTGTGATGTTTGTGTTTTGAGTGATCTTAAATATTTATATGTCTAAAAGATGTTAACACCAAAAACACGTTTTAATAATAACAAATTTCATTTAAGGCATTCAATATGGCAATTGTTCATAAAATACATGTCATAACTAGTTTCTTAAGTACGTAGGTAATATTATAAAGCGAACTTTAAGCTTTAAGACAGGTAACGGGCTTCGCGTTTAATCTGAAACAGGAAACTTTACTCATATCAGGTTGTGAAAAGCTATTATTCAGAACACTATTCCTACTTTTATTGTACTCAGCTTGTTAAACATACAATTTTATCCGACACAATTACTAAATAGTTACACAATGCCGATCTAGAAATTTTCATGGCAGGAATTGAAAGTTTTACATTGAATTAAATGATCAAATTCGTAGTTGATTTTTTTGGACTTTTTGTTTTTATTGTCAAAATATTATTGTTTATTTTAGGCAAAATACATCGCATTTATGAAAGATTCGTTCCTAAATGTAACTCAATTTAACCAACTATACGCGGTTGACAATGTCCGAGACCTATTCATGTTTCAATCCGCATACACTATTGCCTTATTTCGATGATTGAACGAAAATCACATTTTTTTCGAACATTTACACCTTTAAACCCAATCTCTCAAGCCGTAAAGATTTTTTTACAGCGGGGTTGTAAATTCATTTTTGATCCAATGTAATTATATTATATATTTAATTTTAAATGTTTTTATAAACCCAAGGATGCCTAGTATAAACAATTATCAAAAATTCGAGTATCTATTTTACAAGGCCTTAGATAATATAGTATACAATTAACTGTGTAATGATATTAATGGCTGACCTTAACAATATTTAGACATTCTGAGAACTTCAGAGAAGACCAGTAAATAGAGAAATACCTACTATGTGTGGTTTTTATTATCTTAAATGAATATTTCAAACACCACAAAAATCAATTGTTAAATGACCTTTATTTTTTTAAATACATTGTCAATAGAATTACATTATAATCGATTTAGAAATATGTCAAATAAGGTGATGTCATATAATGTGGCTGAAATTCATGAAGTTAATATTTCAACTAAAATGCTGATATTTAGCTTTAAAAAAAGTAATTAATTTTTTTATAAATTTATAACCTTTTTCGCCTATCTTTTCAATTTTGAACTGGAAATATTGAACAAAAATCTGTAACGATAATAAATTGTCATAATATTTGAATAAATAAACGTATTTGATATTTTTTTTATTTAAAAAAAATATTAATTTCTAAGTTCAAGCAGTGTTTAGAGGCAAAACCCCTCGCCATCGTCATTATTCGATGTCCACTATATAGATGCATCATATGGTTATCTATTGACTGCTGTTCTTTTCGTCTCATCCCTTATTACATGTACCTCAAGAACAACGCCAAGTACATTATATGAAACGTTTTTTTTTATATAACATGACTATAAGATTCAGGGGAACTTGTTCAGTGGAAAGACTAGTTCTAAAAAAACTACAGATCTGGTCCACCTTTATTTGTAAACGGAATATTTGATATAAGACAACCGTGTCTGTTTTCTTACCTCTTTATTCCTCGCAAAATAAAACCATCGCAGTCATAATATTCTATGTAGCTTCCTTTTCTGCAAAACTTAACCGTTGCATTGGTAATGAATCTAGTTAATTCTAACGGCCTTCCAAGAGGGCACTGGGCTTAAAGAAAAGACTGCTGTAGTTAGTGTTCAGAAATCCTGATATTTTGTTGGAAATCGTTTTTTTGTCCCTGACAATTATTTAAGGATTATGAGGCTCAGATTTCTTGTTCTTCCTAGAAGTAATACTAATCTGTCAGAGACTATGCCTTTTGGGAGAGTGATCAGACTGTTAAGCCATATCGCCTCGAATATTGATATATTCCACTTGAGAGAAGCCCAGTTTCGACATGAGCTCCACGAATTTATTTATCGAAGTAGTTTCGTGGAATCTTCTCTTTAGCGAGCTTCGAGACTTTTTAAAAATTGTTGTTAAAAATCATAAATACCTATATTTATAAATTGTTTGTATAAAATCTTATTGCAAGATCGTATAAAATAAAATTTGTAATGTTTATATTATTTAATAAAAAATAATAAAAAAGAAATAAAATGCTCTCCTGCAGCATCGTAAAAACACGTTTAAAACAAGTTTACCATCATATTTTTGTTCTTCCATACTACAGTCATTCAAAAGAGGAAAGGTATAAATATAACTTCTATTCGTGTTCTTTTTATTAAAAATAAATAAATTGTACATTTTCTACAAACATTTTTTTTCATCCCCTCTGTGGGTAAATATTCGATTCGGTGTTAAATGAAGTATTCCAAACGAGATAGCAGATCATCAGCAATAATTAATTCCATCCACCTCGAATAATTCAAATTTGAAAATTTGTTCGAAGATTAATAATTAACTTATCATCGGATGGAGAAATTTATGATTTTGAAGGTGCCGTCTTTTCTCGCAATCACCTCCGAAATATTAATGAGGTTAATACCCGTATTAATTATTTAAATAATTATTATTATCGTAATTAAAATTCATTCCGACTTTGCAATGTAAAATATTACATTATTTACAAGTCATAAGGTTCTAAAAGACAATGTGAAATTTCTAGAATACGAATATTGAAAATATAAAATGCCATAATCACTAAAAATCAAAATAAATACTTTTAAAAAATAGTCTATCGTACTATTTCACTGTTTTGATACATTTTAGATCATCATAGTATCATGTCAGCTCTGCCTTTCGAATTTCTTCTGATTACACTCTGTGTATATTTTCCGACAGCTTTCCAAGTCAACGAAAGTCTGGATGTCTAAATAAAAGACTTTTGTAGTTTATGCTCTCCTGTGGCATCTGAAATAATGTGGCCTCCTTCTTTTAACTGATTGTAGTATAGAAGACTGCTTTGTATGCTGCCGAGATGTGCAGCTTGTTGGGCACATGGAGTAGGATCTTAGGTGTGAGGCGGTCTGCAGGTCTCCACAGTCACACAATAGTGTCTCTCCCTGCTGAAGCATTCCTCACCGCTCGAGGTTGTCCTTTGTTCTACCAACTCCGGTTCTTAATCTGTTCAGGGATTTCCAGGTCTGCCAGTCAAGGTTCTTGCCAGTTGGGAGGCCTTCCTTTGGAGTAATGAAATCCTCTGATGCGACTTGTTGCCAGAGCTGGAGTCTCATTTTCAGGGCCGAATGTGAGAGGTTGTGTGGATCTCAGAAAGCTGCTTCACGACTTCAGTCTGGGTGTTGGGGGTATCTGATTATACAAGCAGTGGGATAGTTGGTTGATTTCCTTACGCATTACTTCGGCGCATATGACTATGACTAATATCATATTGATATATTTGTATCAATGCTACTTGAAGATAAACACAAATATTTTTTTTGGCGCTTATGTCTTTTTATATTTCCGCTACTATTCTCGGCCAATCACGGTGAGAATTTCGCCACTTTGCATTTATTACGGGCGATGGGAACTTTGCATATTTAAATTATTTATACGGGGTTAATAAATTTCATCCTGAAGTACATTCTGCTATTTCATAAATTAACATATCGACTCGATACCAAAATTTGGCACGAATTCAATATTTAGGCCAATTTTAATATATTTCAATTTTAATTTTCTAACATTACCTCGCATAAATGTTTCGATTATTTTAAAATTAAATTTTAAATAGTGTTTTTTGTTTTTCTTATCGTGGTTTTGGTTGATATCGTGAAAGGCCTATCCTACAGTTGGGTTTTTTTTTCTTCATGTAAACACATTCAGGAGAATACAGATAGACGGTGATGGTAATTCTGAAGTTTCATTTGTGGAATTCCATGACGCTTAACATGGTGCATATGGCTAACCGCTGCATGTGGAGTGATGATCCGCCAACCTCATAGCCTACAGCCCGAGATTCACGTCTTATCCTTATAATTACAGGAATTTACTATGAATTTGTGGTCTTCACGGGACGAATTTTGTCTACCATAAATTTTAATTAATAGGCTTTGACTGGCATTTAACGGGTGATCGATCAAATTCACACCAAAGGTATTTTGGAACTCATAAATCGATTAAAAACCCTTTTTTTAAAATCTATGTCGGGGATCAAACCCACGACCTTAACAACAAAAAAAACTTTTATTTTTATTTGATATTACGGAATTCCACCAAGAACTATCGTTCCAAAAAATCTATGGTATATTTGAAAATCACCATTCATAGTGTGTCATTATTTTGATGTACCCAATAATAAAATCGACTGTTTATTGATCTTTCTTTTTGTCCGGTTCACTCTATTTTGGGGTTAAGTTCACATCAATCTGTCCAGGAGATCTATAGTAATCATATCTATCACAAATATACGAGTATTAACACGTTTATCTTTTCAAAAACACAATCATCATTATACCTCATTTGAAAAACAAATATATTCAAATGACATTCGTGTAGTCGCGTTCAAGACACTGCGAGCATATGATAATACATGCCACGAGCATAGCATGCCTGACCTAATTTTCAAAAAATCCCGACCCTCCGTACGATGTTTTATCAAGATTTTGCGTACAGTTTATCTGGGAGGAGGCCAATCGTCTCCATTCCACCTTAATTAAATATCTAACCCAGATTCGTAGCCAGCAAGCAACACTCTTGACGAGGACATTTCACAAATATTTCCTTCAGTATGATTGTCCCGCATTTAGTCCCCTATCTCCCTATACGAGTATGTGAACTAGACCAACATTTTCCATTTTCCAAAATCGGTCTTCTGAAAGTCTCCTTTGTGTTGTTAGAAGTATACTCTCAAATATAAATATTTAGACTTATTTATGTTTCTTGCATTCAATTTAAGATTTATTTAAATATTGATATCAGCTTGATTTAGCTCTTTTAGGCTGATGCCATAAGGACTCGTAAAACGATCTTTTGTCTTACATTTTTGTTCGCTCGCCTGACATGCATATGTAATAATGTTAGTTTTAATTATATAAAATTAGACGGCGTTTGCATACGACATTTTACTTGTTATGACAGTTGCTTCATTTCATGTTGGTGCAACTGTCATATTTAATTTCCCTTTTTGCCGCGACTGTCTTGGGGCACTACATGTCACAGTGTCGGCAGTTGTCAATTGACTCGCGTCTTTATTTAAAATAAAAGAGAACCGTGCTTCGATAACAAGTTCTTTATATTGTTAACCTGCTCCTGCATTCTGTCACCTAGTAATTCGATATCCAATTCAGAGAGGAGGATGTCAATATTGAATAGATAGATGTTTCTTACTTTGTTTTATCGTGGATCACACTAAGCACTGTGTAATCACTTGCTGGAAGACCGCAGTTTCGTCATCAATAAAAGCTTCAAAAATATCAGTTTTTAACGCAAATGATAATAGTGATGTTTAAAATTACGTAAGTTTAAAGAGTGTGCTGGAGAGTAGGAAGGGGGGATGGGTGGAGCAAAAGGCAGGAGGTTAGACTTGTGCAAGTAAATATCAAGTGTTGCAATATTAAAAAGAATATTATTAAAAAATATCGATTCAGCCTTCACTGGAGGCAAATGTGCAGTCATTCATCAAGTAATTAATCAGTCTTCTTCATCGTAGTATCAATCCGGTGGATTGGTTTGCAGCAACAAAATCTTGCATCTCGATCTCTTTTCCTCTCGATCCTCTGCAATCCTCTTCAGCTCAGCCTAAGAGCTACAACTCATGTCCTCGAACACTTGCTGCAAATACTACCGTCTAGGGCGCCCTCTACAGTTTCTACCCTCAACCATCCCTTTCAACATGTCACGAAGAAGACCATCGTGGCGCATGATGTGACCGATCCATCCGGCTTGCCTCACTGAGATGGTTCTTACTCTGTGCCTATCTTCCTTGATTATGTTGAGAACCTTATTATATATTAGTTTTATTAAATATATTATATGCAATTTATAAATATATTAAATTAAAACAAATTTATAGGATTTTGATACTTATTTGATATCTTTATGTTTTTAATATTGTTTGAAATAGATCAATGTTTGGGGGCGTTAAATAGAATTTAATATTGATATCATGAATGTTCATATTCTTCCATATGTGATCTTTGAAAACAGCATATAGTCGCCACAAAAAGAAATCTTTATCTTTACTCATGTTGTTATCTTTATATTCTTAAGCATCTTCGAGTACAATGTATACTTAGGTTGACACGCATGTGATTTTTTTTGTATTCAAAATATATTCGTGGTTTCTAAAAGGTAGAGAACCGCTGTTCAGGATGGGCAAGAAAAGGGTAGAAGTGGTAGAAATAAACATGGCCTGGAATACAGTGTGCGACACAGAACCGTCATAAACGACATGAGATAGCAAAAATTGTTTGTAAAAATATAAACATGAACAAACACGAAACATTGCAGTGGGACGCTGTACTTGAAAGAATGTGTGAAAATAAATTCACGCTGAAAAAATATGAAAAGACAAACATGTTATTAAAATATAACAATCGCCATATTTAGATATTTTCGTATATTTTCACAGCCAAAATATTATTTTATGATTCTAGGGTGTATAGGGTGATTTATTATTTATTTTATAAAATGCTCTCAAACACTCATACCTTCTTCTTCTCGGTGCAATTCACAATCCTGGGATTCTTGAGTGTTTAAACTTATACGTTCCAGATAAGTACGCCATTAGCCATCCATTGTTTTTGATCCAAGTTATTACATGTGGAGCTTCGAGCACTCAATTTAGTACAGCGGCAATGGCGCTCCTAAATGGCCTACCAGCACACCTTGATCCTTTTCTTACATCATTTTCCTCTTTTGTCGATGATATTGTTCTCATAGATCTCTGTAATCTTTGACACGTGTCATCTTCTTCTTCTTTAAAGTTTTATTGTATGTATTGTGTGTTTATGTATACTATATTTTACTAATTATTTATTATTATATGTACCTTAGAATTGCGGTTGTGTTGATTAAATAAAATTTAAAAAAAAAAGATAAACAAATTTGACCAGCAACATAAGCATATTGAAAGCATGGTTCGTGTTAGATTACCGTAGTTTATCAATATGGGACAAAACTATTACTTAGATTTGTGACCGCTCGTTGCTATCTGTGTGTCGTTGGTAGGGTTGAGCACAACTAAGACCCAAATATTTTATCATTCGAGAGCGTTGGCCATCATCCAATCTCCTTAAGAGTTCAAAAAATGTTTTGGTAACTACAACTGCCGTCTCGTCAAGTTCTCAGGTTTATGTCGTAGAGGCTGCCGGAAACTATGTGTGATCCTAGGTGGATCTTTCAGTGCAAAGATGTTCAGACTAGGGATCTACAGTGGCAACTGACATTAGAAAAAAATACACGATAATTGTAACTTTTTAATCAAAGAGGCTCAAGCCAAAATATTGGTGTCTTATTGCCGTATTTATTATTAGACTCCTGTTATTTCAGGATTCGTACAATCTATGTAGGTTATAAGTTCATGTTTTTTTTTATTTCAGACGAGCCCAAATAAAGAAAAAAAAATTGTCTCGTATATATTGATACCAAGGGGTTAATTGACTTAAGCCTCTACTTTTGTGCTTAATCTTATTTAATTAAATTTAAACAAAAATATAAGAATTCAACTTAAATTCTCGCGCACTATTCTTTCGTCGACCACTCGTCATCAGTGGTGCCACAGGGAATAACGGTTCTTTAAGGACACATACAGGAGAATACCGACATATGGTGATATTAATTCTGAAGCCTTATCTGTGGAATTTTATGACGTTTACCATAGTGCATATGGCTAAGCGCTGCATTTGGTGTGTTGATCCGCCAACGTTATAGACTACAGCCCGAGATTCACGCATCATCCTTATTATTACAAGAATTTACTATGAATCGGTGGACTTCACGGGACGACTTTCGTCTACCACCAAATTTAATTAATAGGCTATGACTGGCATTTTACGGGTGAGGAATCAAATTCCCACCAACCCACTAAATATTTTAGAGCTCAGAAATCGATTAAAAATCTTTTTTTTCAATCTCTACCTGGGATTGAACCCACGATCTTTGGTTTGCAAAGCAAACAGTTTAACCATTGAGCTATCCTCGAGTAGCGCTACTGCTTAGTTTATAGTTAGATCATAGTGAAGCATACCGATCGAAGCACGATGGCGACGACCGGAATCAATATATGTATATATTTACAAAATATATTATGACGTTGCAATATACATTGACGTGCAATGATAAAGCATGCTTTACTTCTTACATGCTTCTTGCGAAAGATTATTTCTTTCACGCGTTGTAAGTTGTAGAGCATGTTTTTCCTGTTTTGTAGATTTGTCTTTGGCGTTCTTACGCTCATCTCCACCCATTTTTGCCCACCTTCGAAGACGCTGCAGCTGGAATACCAAGAGGCCCTAGGCGGGCGTGGGCGGTCACGTAGCCCGGGACAAACAACTTACACATCGCAATTAGGCGATGGAAAATCCACCCAAGCAGTTTTGTAATCAATAACGCCGCGCAGATAACATTGATAAGGGCACTAAATTAAGAAAGTTATTAAATACTACCCAAAGGCGGAAGAACCTTTAAAATCCTCATAAAATGGGAAAAACATTGGAATACTACCTCATTAAAGGTGCAAGGATAATAGTTACATTTCCCATATACTTAGGCTGTTATACTCGTAAATCGACGAAACACAAATTTAATTTGAAAATAATTATAAAAAAAAAACTATTTCAACTATCAGTATTTAAATGATTAGTCGATTTTTCGAATAAAGTTGTAACTAACAATGTAACAACTACCTACTAGTAACCTTTCATTATTCTAAAATTTCTAGAACTTGCTAATAAATTGAATCTCATTAATTCAAATCTAATGTCAATATTCTGTAACTTTTTAATCTTAAAAACTGCTTAAATATTAAGCTTACTTACTGACATTAAATTCCCCGTGACATTATACCGTGTTCTTATTTCTTTTCTTTCCATGTTCGGAATGTCCGTGTATTTCCATTGACCCCTTCCAAACACGCATAACAATTCATTCTCAGTAATCCACAGATCACAACATTTCCACACACACACCAACCATTCTGATACAATAAATAAAAAAGTCAGATTAACAACAAATTATTTTATTCTCGGTGCTTACGAAGATTTTTACAATGTGCATAGTTTTCTTATATCTATATTTACAGTTTTGCATCGATTAATTAAAAAGTACATATCATAATATTTATTTAAATTCTAATAATATTTTTATATAAGGTTTTGATAATTTTTCATATTTTTAATGTAACATATGAATTACAAAACTTATATTTTATAATTATATCAACTCCATGAACTGAACATGTGTGTACCGGACATAATGTATGGAATAAAATAAAAAAAAGTCATAAAATATATAAAATCAAGTATTTTTATTGTTTATAATATCATTTTATTATACAATACCATTACAAATAGACAGAGACCATATGTAACGTGATCCATGTAAAAACAAGGTAAATAAATAACTTTTTAATTTGAAAAATAAATCGTTGAGAAATATAAAGATTTTTGTGTTTTTTTGAATAGCTAATATTATTTTTGAAAAGAAATATTATTTTAAAATAGTGCATTTTTAAGATTGGGAAATTCATATTTATAAACCAAAGAAAAATATTTATTTATTAAATTTAAAAATAAAATGAAAAATAAATATCATTATAAAAGATGACCTTTAAAAATTTTCTTAAAAATAATAATTATTGAGAATATTTACAAACAAAATTAACCATTTTTTTACTTGTAATAAAATTTATAATTTTTTGTAGTTTTTACAAATAATTCCTTTTACAAGGATTTCCAAGAATTAAAAAAATAATGTTGACATTTAATTAAATACACATTTATTTATAATTGAATTTTATATTTAATCAATTTAATCAAAAATTTATCTATAAATTTGTATTTTTTTCATAAATCATCATATGCAAATAATAAATTTATCAATACGATACGAAATAAATTTATATCTAAATTTTATAGTACATCTTCAATTAAATAAAAAATATAACATATTTTTGGCATTAATTATTCAAAATATTTAAGGACAAACTCACATTACTTTATGTTTACAATTTAATATTTTGTAATAGTAAATAATTTATTTATAATATTATAAGCACAAACATGATATGACATAAAATAAAGTATTCAGTTATTCAAAAAAAATATGTATATGAAATTGACTTCATTTAACTATCTTTATATAAACATAAAAATAATTTACAATATCCCTAGTATGACCAAGAAATCAATTAATTTTACAGTTTATATGTAGCATATTTTTCTTGATTAAAAGTCAGAAATGATCCAAAATGAAAAGTGTTGTCAAAATGCAACGGGTTGAATCAATTAATCGTTTTAGAAATAGTAGTTTTTTGCAAAATACTGACCTTACAAGGACATGGTTAGAAACCGTACGTGCAACATGCCATCATTTAGCCTAAAAAAGGAAGTTTAAACTAGATGGTAAATGTTTTGCATTGTCGAATATACAACACCTGTATCGTCTCCATTGTTCTTTACGGCTGTAAATCTTGGCATCTCATCAAAGCCAATGCAGAAGTTTTTTAAGTTTCAAAAGCAAATGCCTGCTTACAATCCTGAAAATACGATGTTAAGGCAGTATTCCGTACTACAGTCAAACAGACAAAGGTGAACATGGTTGGGATAAATACTTCGGATACCGCAGGAGTGCATAAGCAGCTTGAAACGTACTAGACATCGGGAGCCGGACATGGTATGACGATAAAAGAATCGCATAAACTACAGCTCCATTTTATATAAGCCTTCTCGCCATCTTGGAAGGTCGTTAACAAAATACATATTTAATTGGATAATCAATCGTTTTGTTCAATGTTGAGTATTACATGTCTATTACTTAAATTAACACTGAAGTCACACAAATACACATAGATGTGCACCATTATGAATTAAATTATTTGATGATATTATTTAAATATTTTATAATTATGTCAACACCGATATTTAAATTTTATATTTTGTACAATTTCTTAATACGTAAAATGGAATAAATTGAATGATGACAAAAATTGTTGTATAATAATACTTAATGAGATGATATCCTCTGCGTAAAGTCTACCGTAAGATGAAAACTTAGTATCAGTTGAAGAAGCATCAAAGGTATGCAGACTCCAAATCTTGTTCCCATACCTGTAACAATAAAGAATACAATATGTTTAAAAAAATACAGAAAAAAATAGAGACCAAAAATATCCGATCGACTTGTGGTAATCTTGTTGAAAGTTAATAGTGAGTTTTTTTAAATGTAATGCTTATAGTCATCAAAATGCTATTTAAAACAATACACATGAATGAATATACACTTGTATTATCTGTGGTAACATATTCTCTTAAAAACATCAATTAAAATATCATTAAGAATACAATTAATTTGCTTATGGACGAATTTTGTAACTGTAATTTTGTATTACTAGTTTATGAAGATCATTTTTTAACGTAGTCTTCTATATCTATAGTCAAAATATAAAAAACAGGATTATTCATAAGAGTGCATATATAAAATCAATTATCAATCATACAATATCAAATAAGTTACACAGTAATTACACAGTAAAATAGTAAAAACGCGTGAAAAAATCTTATTTTACGTCTGTTTATCGTTACTTTATAATTTATTTAAAAATAAAGACATGGAATTTTCATATGATTACGGTGTAACAAAGTTTAAAATATTCCTGTAAAAGGAACATATCAAAAGCAAATTTCATGTTACGGAACTTAGCTGAAAGCGTAAAAATAATGAAAAATTAAGCGTCTACCTGGACAAATACACTTAGTTGAAAGTAAGTACTTGTTTACAACGTTAACTTCCGAGTTACATAAAAGAATTAAAGTTGAGCTTACTGTTGGACCATGCGAACTTCTCCAGGTTGGGTTGTGGTGCTAGTACTGCAGTGCCTGTAACTTTACGCGTGTGACTTCCACCAGGAAGTCCATCTGGCAATGAGGATTCGCAGCGAACGTGAACACCGACACGGTCACGGAAAGTACTGCTGTCAGCTTCGAGGCGTAGACCCAATGTGGTTGTTGAAAGTCCTCGAGCGTCTTTTGGGCTCTCCCATGGACCTTCTATATCTAGGAATGAAGCCTGAAGACACAAATAAATGTTAGTTTTTTCTCGAGTACAATCCGAGGGTAAAAAAATGTAAACAAGCAATTTTACGTATAGAAGCAATTAAGTAGAAACTGCTGATATAATTGGCACCATTAAATAGCGTAAACTTTCTTTGTTTTAGAGAAGTGGAATCTAACAGCATGTCTTACCCATAAAATAAAGGTCACTCAATGTGCCATGAAGTGATATATGCTCGGAGTGTCTCTAAAATATAGAATGGAAACGAGGATATCCGAAGATGAACTCAAGTAAGTGGAGGCTATCCAAGAAATAGGTACACTCAAATGGCAATGAGCAGGATATTTGTCGAAGAGATGACGGTAGATGGAGAAGATCTGGCAAGAGACTGATTGTCGATAAGCTAAGAAAACACTTTTTCAAAGAATTTACAGTGTTGGGTTATTGATTGATTTATTATTAAATAATTAAAAATAAAGGTTAAGTCGTATAAACTGAATTAGACAGCAGGTGTAACTATAAAAACAGCACATGGGGGCAGGTTATATTGTATAAATAGGACAAGAGGTAATTTTTTACCTATGAAAACAGGACAGGGGGCATGTTATACTATAAAAGCTTTAGGTGGTATACTGTGATTAAATTACAGTCAGCATTGTTTTCATTAATTAAAAGAAATTAATATGCATAAAACATCCTTGCTTGTTATTCTAATGTTCTAAATTTAAATTAAAATTTATTTTTGTGGAATATGCATTTTACAGTAAATACGACTATCAATATTAAAATGAAGAGTTGATTATTTTTCAATTTAAAAAACACTTACAACAAAGTTTTTTTAACAAACTGATACATATGTAGAAACAAATATACAGCAAACATCGTCTTTTATGACATTTCTAATTAATATGGGGTAAAAAAACGGCAGACTCTAGGATTAGAGCATTGCAACTTTTGTTCAAATTCTATACACAGCGCTGTTTGTATTTTTATTTATTTTTACATTAAATGCAATAATGATCTTATATTGAAAGGAAACGGATTAAAAAAAAGTGTCTAAAACCAAATAGCATGTAATATTATTAAGTATGGTGATAATGCGGCTTTAAGATGGATTCAGCAGTGTGGACATTATAAATATGAGCAAAATTACCTCTCTATCGTTGATGAACCAGGTGAGACTTGCTCCAGGCATAGAAGGGTCTGAAGTACAGTTGAGGACGATCTTGTCACCTTGAGAGTAACGAGCGGAGAGTCCTTCCAAGCGAGGATCTTTCTTCGGAAGAGCTGTAGACAAGAAAAATACAAGTTAGAAAGATAGATGCTGAGAGTCCTATTAATAAGATTACAAGTTTTTTTTTGTTGTGTGTAATTTAATGTTCAAAATTATTGTAGTAGATAAAAGGTTTGCGATGTTGAATTAAATGACATTTCAAACTGTCGTCATCAACTTACTTCGACAGCATAAGAAAAAATGTGTTTCTAAAAAACTAGTTGAACATAAACAATTAGACTTTTTACACATTGATAAGATTCAGAAGTTAGTATATAACTTATCTTATTCGTAGTATCAATCCGGTGGATTGGTTTGCAGCAACAAAAACATGCATCTTGATCTCCACTCCTCTAGATCCTCTGCAATCCTCTTCAGCTCAGCATAAGAGCTACAACTCATGTCCTCGAACACTTGCTGCAAATAGTCCCGTCTAGGGCGCCCTATACACTTTCTACCCTCAACCATCCCTTCCACAATGTCGTGAAGAAGCTCGCCTCTCTGAGATGGTTCTTACTAGGTGCCTATCTTCCTTGATTATATATATGCTGCATATTTGTATTTAATATATAATTTATTTAAATACTCAAAATCATAATCGTAGATCAAACTCTAATTTGAGTAATTTTTATTTATAACATACATTTTCTTAAGCTCTCTAGAGAAAGTACAGCTAGAGATGTAAATTCCGGCGTATACGCGCATCCACAAAAATATCCACTACATAATGGAAATAAACATTTTTTTTTTTTTAAATCAATAATATTTTAAAAACATTATTTTTTCAGATGGCGGCACGCAGTAATTATAAATCACATTAAAGCGACGGCCTAAAAATAAAACCAAGGTTTTCTAAATAAAAATAATTATGTAAATTTATCTATCGAACTTTTTTATAGTCTTACGGGGGAAGAATAAATAAAACAAGGAAATATGAATTGTGTAATGTAGGTGTTCGTTTTAATCTATGCTAATTAAAACCTTAACAAAAACAACTAAAAATAAATCTCTGAATTACTGCCGTAAAAAGGGATTCGACTCTTATACGAAAACTACAATTTAAAAAAAAAATCAACTATTTCACATTTGGCTGAGCATTTAACCGCAGTAAATGGTTTCGTATGCAAACGAGAATTCATTTGTATGTGAAACTATAGCTCCCGCATTTGGCTGATCCAATGAGTTGAATTATTTCAGCTAGAAAATCGTTGGTGTACCGAGAAAATTAAGCCCAATGATTGGATATACCCTGCATAATGAGATTTATTAATTTGAGTAGATTTTATAGGATTAAGTTCCTGTGCTTCAATCATTTGAGCATTCATTGCATTTCATGATTATGTGATATCATAATATGCCGGCGGTCATAGCTCAATGGTAAAGCGTTTGCTTTGCAAGCCAAAGGTCGTGGGTTCGATCCCCGACGGAGATTAAAAAAAAAAAGGATTTTTAATCGATTTCTGAGCTCTAAAATACCCCGGTTGGTGTGAATTTGATCAATCACCCGTAAAATGTCAGTCATAGCCTATCAATTAAAATTGGTGGTAGACAAAAGTCGTCCCGTGAAGACCACCCATTCATAGTAGATTCCTGTAATAATAAAGGATGATGCGTGAATCTCGGGCTGTAGTCTATGACGTTGGCGGATCAACACTTCACATGGAGCGTTTAGCCATATACACCATGGTAAGCGTCATAGAATTCCATAAATGAGAAAAAAAAATACTGTCACCATCTGTCGGTATTCTCCTGTATGTGTTTACATAAAAAAAATATATAACAAACACTTTTTGATGCTGAGAAACCCGTTAAAAACTAGACAGCAAATATATTTTGCAAAATGTTTTATATAATAGATGAACGATTCATAATATTGATAGGAAAAAATTCAGAGATAGCGGTCGCATAATTGAAGTGATATGAGCATAAGGACGTTCCTAAAAGATAAAAATATTTATACATAATATAAATTTATTTATTATTATTTCTAATTCTTAAGAACTATTTAGAATCATTTAGAATAAAAATTTAAAATTATTTAAATTTTATTAGAGTTATTTAAAATCGTTAAGAATTATTGCCAATGATTTACTATTATTAAGAATATTTATAATTACTTAAAAGTATTTCCTTCTTTTAATTTTCAGGACCCATTAAGGTTGCATTGTGTATGTCATTAACGAGTAAATTCAAAGGGAAGTGAACAAGTTTATAGAATGCAAAATTTAAGTGGGCACCATGTTGTCAATAAATAATAAAATGTTTAATAATTAATAATGTAATTTTATTTTCATTTGATAATTTGAAATTTCACCAAAAAATTAAATGAGTCATGTAAAAAGAGGAAAACATTTTCAGTAGGTTAACGAAAATTCAACTAGTATTGAACAATTTGTATTTTTGTAATATTTGATGTTGATGTAGCGTCTAAATTAAAATTTTATAAATCAAAAATGTTCAAACTAAATGATTCAATATTACTGTTTTATAGTTATAAAAGGAAAGCAAACGGGTGGTAAAAGTAACGCTATGCTGAATGCTAGGGCATTTATATTTTCTAGCCAAACCATTCAATTCAGTAGCACAATTGATATACTAGTAAATAATATGGAACAATGAACAAAACTACATTTATAAAAAATACACACGCTCGTAACTCTTCTTTCGATACATTTCCAATTCTGTAAAGACGTCAGCTACGTTTTGTGTATGCTTGGACTATGCTCGTCTATGCAAATAAAATAGCCACCGTAGGTGCTCTTAAGGCTGGTTCTCGAATGCGTTATTCGATGCCCCTTGGTTCGGGAGGATTACGTTAGATAGTGGCTATCAACCTTTTTGATTACGGTAATTGTTCGCGAACGACACGAATAATAAGCATCATAATCTTCTGCTTGTTTTTATCTATTTTTCATTTTTGAATTCGTATTTTTATTCTCATCAATCTTATTATTATCTCACTTGTCTGATTTTTAATTAGAACATACAACCGTAGCAAGGTTTTCTCATTAATTGACACTATTTCGTCATGTTTTACTTAAAAAAAATTATGTTAACACGTATAAAATACCGATAGATGGTAATAGTAATTTTGATGTCTCATCTGTGGAATTCTATGACGCTTACCATGGTGCATATAACTAAGCGCTGCACGTGGAGTAATGGCCTGGAACTCACTACCGGAAAGCATAAGAGAGCTTAAAGCAGAGGCATCCTTCAGAAGCAGACTCAAGACCCACCTTTTTACTCAGAGAGGCAAAGAAGCGCTTTTGGAATGATCATTCGGTCATAAAAGAGCGCTATACAAATACTAATATAATAATAATAATAATAACATAATTTAGAGCTCAGAAATCAATATATTTTATTTGTTTACTCTCCGTCGGGGATCGAACCCACCACCTTTGGTTTGCAAAGCAAACGCTTTGACCATTGAGCTACACCCGCCAGCAAATTTGTCGCCAGCATCACAATACACTTTTTATTTATAATTTTTTTATATAAAATCAAACCTGATTCGAAGAACCATTTATGAGTTATAACGGAATGTATTTAAAATGCCATCTTCACGAAACAAAGGTTGAGATCCACTCTCTGAAGAGCAAAGAGACTGGCGTCCGACCACATCGGTCCAGTTCGAAGGCTTTCACGCTGCATTTGCCCGTGTCGGCCGCGGGTGATTGCACATTATAAATGCATTCCAGTGCAGCCGACTATTCTGCTATTCAGATATACGAGGTTTTCAGAAAACTGGAGAACGACACGGCTGCATGGTTTATGCTGTAAAATAACCACACATATATATGACTGATTCCATTTCTGCACCTTACCCGATGCATATAATCGCCACAAATTGCCAGCACACAGTTTTGTTAATATTTCTTATCCTTGCTTTATTCCAAGTCATATCTGCACCTGAAGCGCCGTATCGTCATTTACAGGTACAATGTACACACTGTATACGTCTTTTCATATACGTTTCATTTATGAAAAATATGGACACCACGAATTGGCGACGCACAATAATGTCAGCTTTCATTGTCCACAACTAGTCTATATATATAATAGGTTCACCTGGAAACATACGAGTATGTATATGGTTCATGATTGCGTCTGATGGGACTTTAAATAGATCCAATGATAATCAAGATGTGGTCTAATTTGTCGAAAGGGTCTGCTCAATCCAATGAACTAGATGTTAGAGGCTTGTAAAAAAAGCAGCTTTAGTATCTAATGCTTTTTTGATCATTTGTTATTATGTTGAATGATTAGTCCGATGCTTATTGGCATTTATTACTATTTAACCATTTAAATTTTAAATAAAGGTCATAGCATATATAACGCATGTTTTATTCGTGTATTTTTTTTCCTGTCATTTTTTATAGTTACGAGTTAAAGATTCTTTCTCTTCTGCGGTAGCTCTTGTATAGTCAAATCATAACATTATAATTTGAATTAAAAAATAAATATCTAATCCTTTATGTTGAAAACTAAGATAATAAATGAACTGCTAGCTCTTATAGATTTACTGCTTCAGAAAGTATTTTTTTATTGTTTGTGCCGTAGTAACTGAAAAATGGTTATTGAAATAAATAAATTAATTATTTACAATTAAAACAATAGTTAAAAAAAAAAAAACCACTCATGTATATGTAACTCTATTTATGCCAGTATTTGTACTAATTAACTTCTATACAATGACGCCCAATAAAATGGCAATATATTACGGAATACGAGTATAAACTAAATAAACTAATTGTGTAGGTTTGTTGTCCGACCAGTAGCTTTTGGTCAGTAAATAATATCATAGTTTCTTGCAATGAGTATTATTTGAGAGATTTACCGCGCATATTGATGGTATGAATACCAGTACACCTTTGTGCGATGAGTAATAGTTTACTATTATTGCGATGAATATTGTCCGGAGAAATTTCAACGGCAGCAATGTTATTTTGAATTTGAAACAAGCGTCGCAGCAATCAGTGTGTTAAATACGTATTCCGGGCAATCGATGGTTAACCGCTGCGAATTATTGGATCGAAATTCTAAAAACGTTCAAATCTGAAAATGCCCGGTTATGAAAGGTAACTTATTCAATTTGAAAACACATATATAAACTCGGCAGGTGAAGTCTCTTAAATATTATTTATAATTTCATCTTTTAGTATGCTCAGATCACGACGACTACACCAGTGTCATTTGTTAAGAAAACATCGTACGGTACATTCGAGTATGATTTTTAAAATTTAATAATTGAAATACAATTATAATAATTATTTTTTTTATGAATACTGAAAAAGAATTTACGCATGAATTATATCGCTATAATATATAAACAGTCTAGGGATGAGAGGAAATGAAATTTAAATTATCAAAATAATCTTACTAGGAAAAAATGGTAAAAAACCAATTATTTTTATTTTAGCAATTTTTGCTTTCTTAATGGAAACTGAAAACAATTTACTTGTCTAAATAAATGCGCTTTATTTTTCAAATATCATTGAAAGCTTAAATTTTTCTCGCAATCTTAAACAATATGTGCTATTTAAATATGGATGGATGTTATCAAGTGTGGCTGTTAAATACCGTTAAAAACAAAGTTATGGATTTTTTGCGGGAATGATTTAGTAACGCAATTAATCTAACTCGACAAACAAAAAACGGCGTTGCAATGCGCCAAAAATCATTTTTTATTCGACTATTTAGCTTTGTCGACGATGAGTATACAATTTCCATATATAGCCGAGTCTCCAACCAAATTGGCGAAACGGAAAGAGACATTCAATTCAATGCTCCGTAAAATACTTTTTGCGCTTTTTTCATTTAAAAGTAAATAAAAGGTCAAAGAAGGAGCCGAAAGAAGCCGTAGATTGATGATGCAGTGGTAGGAAAAATAAAAAGAAAATAGAATCGGCTCCAGGCATTAGCGTAAGGCTATCTGGGAGCAGTGCAAGCTTCAAGGGAGGCTTTGCCAGAAATGAGAGCTTTGCAGTGACAAAGGCCTCGAAGCTCCAGCGATTTCGTATAATTTTAAGCAAAAAAGCTCCGCCGAGAAAACTCATTGTAGAAGCTGGATGCGACAAATTATATCGCCTTGAGTGATACTCTTTGTCTTTTTTTCGGTGGGGCTTTCAATTTTAAAGGAAGCCGGCGAACAAAGTGCAGATATTGTGAGCTTTCGTTCAGCCACTGTTGTCAGGATAAGAAGCTGGAGGCTGCTCGAAAAGTTTAAGGGTTAAACATGTAAACACAAACTGTTTTCATTGCTTTCAAGAGCATTACATTTTTATACTTACTCGTAAAAAGCTAAGCGGTTTTTCTTACTGCTTACTGCAGATACTTAGTTATTATTACTATTTAAAATACAATACTTTTACCTCTATTAGTGCATAGTGTAAATTATATCTAGATGAGTTAGTTTTGATATAAGTGTTTTTTATGTTACTACTTACCTATCATTTATCGTACTGAATCGACGCTTTCAGGGACAACATCTTTTTAGAAAATGTTAGTCTGTTAAATCGTATTTTTTGAATATCGATATGTTTTATTCGACGTATGTTAAAACAATGGAAATGTACAAAAAGTACTAATGTCTTATAATGTCAATTTTCTTTGCAGGAATTTATATATATATATATTTAAAATAAATTTTATTTCCAATATGTAAATAAATTTGTTTTTAATTTAAAACTCCACGATTATATTGATAACATGTTGTAAAGCCCGTCCTTAATGAATAGCATCACAACAAAATCTAAGCAAATAATAAATTTAATTATGGAATTAAAAAAATATATATGAATTATCGAAAAAATAATGTTATCAAATTTATGTTGATCTACATAACGTTAAGGATATGTCACTTATATATATTGTTTTTAAGTATTTTTTATAAATATATATATGAAGTCACAGATGATCGAAACCAATGGGTTATATGATGGGAGGTGGGAGAACGCTTAATGCGAAAAAGATGGTGTATGCGTATTAACATCCTCCTCTCTCTCTGAAAGGTGTTACTCCGTCGCGTGAGGGCATGATGAGGAGCAGGTCAGCAAAACATAGACTTGTTCAGAAGCACATTGACGTCTATTTCTACGATAAAAATTTACAAGCTTGTGGCCCGGACCTAGGCGCAGCAGTAGACCGAGCCACAGTAACTGCAACACAGGCACCTGGCGTAATGGGCTCGCCGGCGCCGCTGCTCTCGCCCAGTGCTCGAGTGGCCATGTTTATAACTAACACACCCGTTAGCGGACCTGTCCAAAATGACAACATAAATGTACGGCAAGCGAATAGAAATAAAGAGACGAAAGATTGTATATCGAGGTCTTCGGTACCAGTCATCAAGAGCTACATCATGCTGATGTCAATATATTATTTCTGTTTCTAACATGCAGCTGTAATAAAGCAAATGTTATACTCGCATTTCACTTAAAAAGCTCTTATGCATACTTTTTCAAATAATACTACAAAATATACCGATGTCTTTTATACAAAAAGATCCACCTGTATAATCAATTTCTTGGTACAAAATGTGACTGTATGGAATCAATTCACTTGGGAGCGGTCCCTACACAGGGTGTCTGATACCATCTCATTTGCGGTCCGGTAATGCCCAGGAATTCATTTAGTTCCCTCCGTGCTCCGGGCCTAATAAAGACGGATGAGGGTGTCTACCAGCGGACTCCTGACATACTACACCGTGTTCCCCGAGGCAAGTAATAAGCAAACAAGGGAGCCCGAGACACGCGTTTGTGGGTAATAATGGGGCTTTGATTATATTGTCCAATGTGAGAGCAAAATAAATAGATATGTACAGTTTTTTTTTCATGGAGCGCGATGTATCGCGGTGGACAGCGATTTTTTTATGTGAATGACAGTGAAGTTAGAAGCTATTGAATTTCCCCCTATATTAGATCGTTTGCAGCTACGAAAAATAAAAAGATTAAATGATTACTTCAATTATTTTTATAATACGACGCACATTACTTCGAATGAGAAGTAAACTTATGTAAATTACTTAATCTTTTTAGTTTTACTTTAATATTTCAAAGAATTTTGTAACACTGTGAAATATTTAATTTATACTATAATTTTATCTGCAGTATACTCTTTAATCTAAGTTTTTAGTTGTTAGTAGCGTTAATAACTTTTTTTAACTCAATGGTAACACTGTAACTTGTTACACATGTATATTATCGTAATTAGTAAGTTCAAATCAGACAATGGCAAAAATACATTTTTTGCTATAATATACATTAATATTTAGAGCATTAGTCAAATAATAATTCGAAATATTTAAAAATTGCACCAAATAATTAACTTACTTAACTAGTTCCAGATACTATACTCTTTTGGCATATACTACGAATTAGATTAAATAATACATTCGTCTAATTACGAATTAATTCGGAGAAGGACTAGTATATCTGGTTACAGAGAGAAAATGTAAGTGGACCGATCATGTGTTCCATTTGAGAAGCTGGCAGGTGAGCGAGAAACGTTGTGGAGTGTCGACCAAAAACCGAATGCAAACACGTAGTTTGATAACTTCCAAAATGGATTGACGATGTCACTATCACTGATTGGAAAATCATGAGATTGTGCAATCAATTAATACGACCTTCTCACAGTAGTCAAAAGATACGGGATCGAGAGAAGCGTCCACTGCTGAATGCAACGAAAAAAATATTACTGAATATATTTATATAAGCCCCGATTTTTCGTTAACCTGAAAAACAATTAGAAAAACTCCTTAAATTATTTAATAGTGCTACTTTTTAGGTATAACTTTGATATTTAGCTGCCTAATGGTTGAGGTTCTTTTCATTGTTAAACGGTAGCCATGCTATAAGTTGGGAACAAATTTGACATAATTTAATGTATTCTGAATAAAAATTTCGTGGAATTCTGTCCTTGCAAAATACAAAAATAGAACTTCATAATGTTAATTAAAAGACACAATATTAATAATTATTGGATATTTGCAAGAATTCCGATATTTTAATTTAAATTTAAGCAAAAAATACTTTTAATATACTTTTAATAAACCTAAGAATACTGTGTAATACGAGTATAATGTCTGTGTAAACATTTTTATTTTACTGCATATAAAAAAATGCTAATATAATTTTTTATGGAATAATTTTCTCTTTGACGTTCATTTTTAATTGCGTAGATATAAACTAATTTAAGTCCTTTGATGATATTTGAATTGTTAAATGTATTTATTAATTAAGTACAAGTCTAAGATCGGCTGATAATCCCCTGTGATACATTACGTTTTAATGTAAATTATGTTGAGTTTCGCTATTTAAATAAAATTTTCTTTTATCTTTTAGTATTTGCTTAGTACTTCATGGATCTTAACTTGCTTCCTTTTGTCATTCAAATGAGCTTAAAATACAAAGTAAAATTAAAAGATACCTTACTGAGAACTTGATGCTGTAACAATAGATGCTTAAACAATGGATAAATGATCAAAAATAAAGATTCAATAAATACGATTATTAAAAAACCAAAAAAAAACTTAATATATCGTTACATATAAACTATTTTTAGGAAGCTTAAGTGATGGCAAATATTTTTTGGCGGTATTTATCGCGGCAAACGGTCAGAATAATAAATAACTAATAAAGTAAGTAAAAAATACTCATTTGGTAGTAGAAAAATATTAATCAGCATTAGACGAATAATAAATTGGCAGGAAATAATTCATGAATGTTAATAAGTCTTCTTCTTCGTGTCAGCGACGTCAAATTATGTTTTCCCAGTATCTGGCAACATCGCCAGCTCGTGTGTTGCCCAGTATTAGGTCCTGAGATGTGCAGCTTGCTGGGCACATGGAGCAGGATCTTAGGTGTGAGGCGGTCTGCAGGTTAATTAATAAAAGGTTACATTTCTTGGGTTAATTATTCATTCATTTTACATAAATTTTTACCAATATTGAATATAATATATTATTGCTATTTTTATTTTATAACAGATTACATTTTTACTGACATAGTGAATACTTACAATTAATCAAGTCTATTGCTGATTATTATATTTACTGCCAATTGAATGAACTTATTGCCAAAACCTTGATTTAGTTAGTTAACAGTAAAAATACAGGCCTTAAATAATATTTGTTCTGGGTATAATAAACTTAAATTGAGCAATGTGACTGTGACTCGAATCTCACGTCAACTGTTTATTTTTTATTTTTATAAATAAGTTCATATTTATTTAGGTCAGGGTTACAATGTATTTCAATAAACTTAAACTTTATAAGATACTGAATATTTATTACAAGTGATACATGAAGCTACAATTGATACACATATTTTTTATAAGTAATTGTTTCGAATCCCTGCGCCTGCCGTTTATTTTTCTTAGTTGTATTGAGGAAAGAAATATCGTATATAAATACTATATAGTAAGGAAATTTTTATTAAAACTTTTTATGTTTATCAATCGTTATATATTTTTACTTTTTGATAATTTGTTTTAAACTGATGTACCAATATTATACTCAGTACCTGAATAAGGTAAATACTGTTCTATCATCGATTTATTATCTTCAGCTATAAATTATCAATATTGACAAGGCAGTATCCTTTGTCTTTTGAGATTATACTATTATCCTAGATAAAACACGTTAAGATAGAATGAATGCGATAAATAAGTCGGGAAATAAGTTTAAAAAACATTAATTTTGATATTCGATTGTAAAAATGTATTTTTTTACTTTGTTTACTTTTTATTAGTAAGTCACACAGAAAAATACCGACAGACGTTGATGAAGAAAAAGGATCTGTAGATTATATGACGCTTGCAATTTTTAAGTATGATAAATTGAGCATTTAGAGTTAAGGATTGATCCTCCAACGTCATACACTTAAGCCCGAAAAATGTTTTTAATAACGTTTACTTATCATGAATTATTAATATATATACGTGGTTCACGGGACGACTTTTGTCTTCCACTAATTTGGATAATGGATGATTGTCATTTTTGCGGGGGAGGGATCATATATAAACCTACCAGGTGTATACTCGAATAACTAAGAAGTCGAGTACATATATATATATATATATATTTATTTATTCTTTATCGGGTATTGAATCAACGATCCTTAGTATGGCAAGCAAACTTTACCCCAAATCCACACAAATCTCTATGCCGGGTTAATTAAAAATAATATTTAAATAAAAATATTTTACCTTTTTATCTATTTTATATATTTAATACATATTTTTTAAGAAACCTTTAATCTAGCATGAGTGACGGTTGACGCTTGATCGTGCTTTGATATAATACGTCGTAATATGACATATTATATGGTACGTGCAGAAATATCAGCAAAGAAGGATAAGAGAGAAATAAAAGATAAAAATTTCCGTCAGTTCTGCGAATCTCCGTCTAAAATATTTGCTATATTAGGAGACGTTCAGCACTGCCGCGACGCTTTAGGATCCAGAAAAGTGTTGTTTTTTTTCATATGATGCAAAAACACGGAAAAATACCATCCACACTTCGCTGAAGAAACCACATTTATAGTGTCGTCCACCGTATAGCATTTGGCAAAAGAAAAAGACGATACAACTTTATAATAATCATATGATCATAATATTTTATCATAATTTCTTAGAATGTTTTTATTTATTTTTAATATAATCGTACGCGTATAATAAGAAAATGCTTATAAAATAAAATGATAAAGATTTCCATAATTGATTTTGCTTAGTAAAAGAGAAATACACGATGAAAATAAGATTCGAATCGTAGGAAAAACTGCGTCATTTAACATAATAGACATCTTCTTTATGATTTAAATATGTTCAAAAACTGTCTTATAACGGGTCCGCCAAATAACTTTTTTTTTTTGAAAATGGGGCGCAAAACATCGAGTGTAGCTTCGGCTGTGTGGCACGTAGCGCCGTCTTGTTGAAACCAAATGTTGCCAATATCTTCTTCTTCAATTTTTGTGAACAAAAATGGTCCGATAACGATCGCCATTGACTGTAACGGCCACTCCTTGCTCATTTTCGAAGAAAAATGGCCTGATTTTCAAAGTAATGTCGAAATATTTTCTAGCGTTGTTCAAGCATATACACAATTATATTCGTTTAGCGAAAAGATAAAACTAATTATCTGTCAAATCAGACGTGAGTTAAGTGTTACCATTCACGAAATAAGCACTAGTTGAAAAAAAACGTTAGATGGCGGACCCTTTATGTGTGTAAATCATTTTAAAATGTGCGTATTTCAGTTTAATGCTCAAAATCTGATCGAGCTGTTTATAATCAAAAGTCTATAGTAGATCTTGAGAACTTTGACTAATTAATTTTCTAAATATGAACATATATTTAATTAAAAAAGAGTTAAGCAAACGCCAAAGTACATGTATTCATCGGATACGAATTCTTCTTCTCTTCAAGCCCCTGGACTTTCATCCTAGGAGGCCATCGTAAGCAATACTTATCATACAATTTTATATAGAGCATAGCCAGGATGGTAGCAGCTAACAAAACTGTACCGAAATTTGAGTTAGTAAAAATAAATTTAACTATCTCGTATAATGAATTAAAAAAAAAACATTACATGATTATATTTGTCTGAATATCTGATAAAAATAAAAATATATAGTAATGTGACAGAAAATTTCTTTCGCTTATTTTATATTTTCTTTTTTGTCAATTTATTTATAATATTGTTTTTTTTTTATAATTTAAATCTAAGGCAAAAAACATATTGAGTTGTCTTTTGAACTTTGTGAAGCGGTTTATTTTATTTTGTGGAGTGTGTTTTGTAACACCTCTTAATTAAATCCCCGAATAAGTGTGTTTATTTTTAGTCCTCCAACGTGCTTCACAAAAGACTCTGGCGACTAATAATCACGTTTCTAATTAAAGTAAGAATCTTCCAAGTACCGATTCTCAGCAAGTTCAATGTCTCATGTAGACTGCTTAATCCAAGTATAAAAAAACTGACAAAAAATATATTTAAAATCCTACTATTTTCAGTGTGGGAAACCTTTTTCTGATTTTTCTAGTACCTAAGATATAAACAATAAACCTTTTTAAATCAATTGTTAGGTTTATTTAAAGATTTTGAGTGCAAAAAAAGACATCTGGTTTAAAACGGTAAGCTCTAAGACGGTCAGCTGGACTGTCTGTAGAAAATATGTGTTGTGTTTGTGTACGGAATGCGGAGATTACAAGTGAATATTGATGTATTTTCTGAAGATGGACCTCTTCGGAAAATTTGATTGATTCAACAAAAAAAATATTTAATCAATTGGATCGTTTGTAACTCAATAAATTGCTTAAATAATTGTTGAGCTAATTGCTCAAGAGGGTAATCAAACATCTTGAAAACGTTCATAGGTTATAACATCCTCCTCTCTTTAAAAGGTTGTTACTCTATCGCGTGGTGGCAGGAAATAAAGGAGCAAATTAATAACACAGACTTTTTCAGGAGCACATTGACATATATTTACGATAAACTTTACAACCTTGTGGCCCGAACCTAGTCACAGCATTCGGCCGGCCAAAATACAATATGCTCTCACTGACGAGCGGCACACGACTGGCGCGCCCGTGATGGGCTGTCGAAACACGCCACAAGTGAAAAATTCCCTAAATAGTCCAAAATGCCAATATGGTGACACATGCATGTGGACAAGCGAACAGAAATAAGAGACGAAAGATTGTACATCGAGGTTTTCGGTACCAGTCAGCAAGGTCTATATCATGCTGATGTCAGTTTGTATGCCGTCTTAAATTTATTCCACTACTTTTTATTTATTCTTAAGTTCAAAAATAAATGTTAACAAATATATTGTCAGTGTCAGTGCACTAGTCGTAAAATTTTTTCTCAATTGATAACACTAGGTACTTGATGAAATCGTCTCAATTCTACCTATGTCTCTTCTAGCAAAAATTTAATTTTCAAATTATAGATAAAAATTACACTTACTGATTAAAATGTCATGTAAGACGCTTATTTATATTAAGAATTAGAAATTTCTTAAAAAAAAACAGATAAAATAAATTCACTAAAACATCATAGTTGTATCTTGTATGTTTCTAATTTTATATTATTTTGTTATTTATTTAATATTTAAAATGTTAATATCCGAGTTTTTCATAATATACGAGTACGCACTTCGTTAATTATTTAATCTGACGCTTTGTTCAAATTAAGACGTCGATTATTATTTATAATCACAATAATTAACAAAACATGATAATCATTAAATCTCTGCCGAGTAAAATGTAAGTAACTGTGTTAATTAAGTGTTACCAATATGAAACACGAGAGTGAGTTATTAGAATAAGATATATAATATATTTAAGCAGATGCTAATAATTATCCCACCCCACTCCATTCAAGAATTCATAGAGTCATAATTTGTTTAACGAGTCGCTCGGAACGTAAAGTAAGAATTCTTAGAAGTTCCATTTAAGTCACAGAGAAATGGAGAAAGGGCCAAAGCTCTGAGATAATCCTAAAGTGCCGTTATTACCTGCCGCAAAATTACATTTCACGATGTTACAAGTCCCAATGAATTATCATATGTACTTGTGCGTCTTTGCAAGTGCGAGCTATGAATTGCTCCGGGAACGAGAGCTTTACTAGACGCGAGACTCGACAATACGATAGTCGATGAGCTTTTATGGGAAGTTGCGTGAACCGTTAGAGCTGCGGTGTATTGTTCTGAAACTTGAACCAACTTTGGCGTAAATTTATTTATTTATTGAAAAGAGCTCAGAATACTACTTTCGTATTGAATTACATTATACACACTCATAGAAAATAAATACTACAAATTAAATGTAAAATTAAAAGTGAAAGCGATTATAAACAAGTCAATATTTCAATTGTAAGACTATTGTTTCGCTAACGTTACTCACTTACATAATATTCCAATACAAACACAATAATATAGGTTTATTTCTACTTATATGATTATTTAAATTTCTTAAGTCATTACGATAATAAGGTTCAAGTTAAGAAGTTCTTAATGCGGGGATCAAGGTTTCACTTCTTTCACTAGGTTTCACTGATATTTAATTCATAGACTTCCACACTATTCAACAGTTCATAATGACAGTCTATTCATGACCTACAATTCTCAGTGACGCTGTAAAAGCGTGTGCAAACTCTTCGCCAGTATATTCCTTTTGTAACACTGACAAATAGTAGACTATGTGAAGTTCTCTGATTGAATTACCATTGAAAACAGGAGACGTTTTATTTGTTGCCGTCTGGAAGTTTATGCATTTTCTTGGCATGACCTTCCTTAACAGTTGCCTGGTTTTGATGGTCTAGAGCTGTTAAATTGATCAGGGTAATGGTCGGGATAACGCGCGTGGTTGACGAAACTCAATGGTATAGACTTTTAGTCAGACTGTTCACATCCCCTCGGATGTTGATATATTCCACGCAAAGAAGGCTCAGTTCAGTAACGAGCTGCATGAATTTGTTTCGAGGAGTAATTTGTTGAAGTCATCTGCTTACTGAGCATTGGTAATCTTTGTGGCTTGTTTTTATTTTCTTATATTTTATTTTGTAATAAAATATATTAACAAAAATTCATATATTTAATGTAATGTTTTTGCACTTTCTTTTACTTCAGTACTTCTTTTTTGTTGTTGTTTCTTGTATTTGTTTTTATTAATTAATTCATTATTTATAAATACATTAAACTATTATTTGTAATAATTTACAAACGATAGTTTATTTATCTTTTAAAAAATATGTCATTATTATACATAAACATAAAAAAAGAAACAGTAAAAGGTTATTATTATTAAAGGTAAAATAATATATTAATCCCATAATAAAAGCATTATATGTATCTAAATGAATAATAAACATGGGAGAATTCATATTCAATTACAAGACAGCCTTGTACGGTAAATATTAATATCGTACCTTCATAATGTAATAAGAAGTAGCGGAAATAATTTATAATTTCTTACGTTATAATAACAAAGCGCTCAGTGATGATAGCAGCAACAAGATATAATAAATATTATACAAACATGTGTCGTTTTTGTTGCCTCAAAAGTAAGAAATCGGAAAATGTTCTGCGCCTTTCACATTCATAAAAATAAAACACGTTACCTCGTGTAGAGAGTATAACGTTACGGAACTCTGTCCTGTTTGATGTGGCTAACAAATAATGTACTTTCTTCGCGAAATTACCTCCACGGGAATGTAACCATAAATAACGGGACCGCAGCGGTATAAGAATCCTCGCGTGACCTTTCCGACAGCTTATCCTAATTCACGTACACGTGTTCTATATAAATATATTAATTTACGTTATGTAACGTGAACGCTTGGACTAGTACATTTACGAGTACACATACTCGTAATATATGCAATAAATATTGTGGCTTTTGGGTTTGGCCGTATGTGGCGAATTTCTTATAACCAATATTTCGACCGCCATTGCACGGGTCTTCTTCAGGATTGATGATTTAGATGAGTTGGTGTCAAGTTATCTTATATAACGAGCGTCATTTTTTTATTTTTATTATTATTATAATATAAGATAATCTGACACAATATCACATTTAAATCAATCCTGAAGAAGACCCCTGTAATGGCGGTCGAAATATTGGTTTAAAGAAATTCACCACACACGGCTAAGCCGAAAAGCCACAATATCAAATCTGGCCGTGAAAACATAAGAAGTTATTAATGCAATAAATATTCAATCTATTCATATTTTATGAATTAGTTTTATTCCTTATTTGGCGATTTTTGTAAATTTATGTAGCGTTTCGGTGACATTTTTCACAGCCGAAATTTAGCATGATGTCTGATTACTTAACTTATTTAATCATATTTACTAGAATCCAGTATATGAAATTTAAGTAGCTTAAAATTTCTGAAAATAAGTCCAAGCTATAAACTTTTTGAGGCATACACGTGAAACATTATATATTGTAAATACTTCAACAAAAATATTCTCCTAAGTAAGCAATTTTTTCATCCATAACCATTGAATATTTTTTTGTTATTGATAAATAGAATTTTAACAATAGCAGCTGCAATCATATATAAACAAAGCAAATTATAATAAATGTAAAAAAATAATATGATCATATATTTTATGCATGTGTTTAAACGGAAAAAAATACATTTTCATTCTTTTCGATCTCATCCCATTGCAGGTCTGGTCGAGGATATCAAATGGGTTCCACAAACGTAAATCTAGCATTTTTCACGCTTATCAAACGTTATATGTATTCATATTCACGCTTGCATTTTACACTTTTAGTGCGGCATTATTTTAGATTTTGTTATTTTTGAACGCTACCTCTGTAACGAAAATAAATGCGGTTCGTTGAACAAGTAGAGTGCTAGACGATATACTGCATTTGAAATATTATTTTTGAACCCGTGATCAATGTTATTTTATTTCAAATTTAGATGCAAGTCAAATTAAGACATTGATGAATAAATGCGTTTGTATAAAAGTGTTTTTCCTTGATATCGAATTGAAAATCAAACATAAAACAGACATTCTGTTAGTGTACACAACTTGTAACTCAAACTGAAATTTTCGGACAAATACAGTGAGAACTGAAAGATAATCTTGGCTAATACCAGAACATAAAAACAGAAAAAATTTACTTTTCCATTGGGCACAAACTCGTTTTGACGTGGGAAAAAATCTGCATTGATTTTCATCTTACACAGGCGCATGGAATCGGAATATTTAAAAAAGTTTCCCATAAGGCTTGGCTCATCTTCTTATAAAGTCTGTCTACGTAATTCTAAGAAGTAGCAGATCGAAGACATTCTATAATGGAGTGCGAAATCCATGTGTTTTATGTTGTCTAGTGATAGTCTCTGTAATTTTTTGAAAAGACATTCCTGAACTGCTGCTTTATTCTGACGGTGTTTTGTTGTTGAACTCTATCAAGTATATCCATGGGATAACGCTTGCAGTTAAAAAAATTAACATGGAATAGATTTGTACCTTTTTATTTCTACCCCTTTGTAAGATCTAACTGTGTATATAAATTTCAAGTTACGTTTTTATATATTTTTTTTTTTTTAAACTCTAAGGTTGAAAATATTTATGTGTTGGTGTAAAATGGAATCATAGTTCAAAATATATCAGTAAAATTATATTAAGAAAAAAAAAGTAAATAAACGTTAATTATATCATTAAATAACTTAATGACATTGAGTGCACGTAAAACCAGACAGTTCTTGAATAGACTAAGTGTGTTGTCTAATGCAGCTACAAAATCACACAGCACTTAGGCATGTTTATAATGGTGACAATTATAGAACACACCCATAAAATATGTTCCATGATCGTTTGGCAGTTTTTTATGTCTGTGTTCATATTTAAAAATGTAAATATTAAAAATGACTTGCCTGCAACTGTCATATTGGAGCTTTCGTGAACGATGCGAAATGTGGGAGCCTCAGTAGAAACCTCGCAGCGATATGCTCCGGCAGACTTTGGGACCAACCCGCTCAATTCCAAGTCGCAGGCTACTGGTGAGCATCGTGGCGTTCCCACGATACGCACACCCTCTACAGGAAACTGCAGTCCAGGAGGCTGTAAAACCACAACCATGTAATAAAAACATATTTTTGACATCACGTCAATCTACTAAGGAATACTTTTTACCAACACATAACACTAAATTGGCAATATTATTTATAGTATGTTCTGTACTCAGTCATCATCATCATATCATGCCCACTCCTCTAACTAGAGCATGGTAATTACGAACTGCCACCACAAAACCTTTGAGCCACTATGGTGTTCTTCACATTGCATATCACCTGTGCCTCCTATAGCTTTGCTAAGTACATTATATGTATAGTTTCCGACAATCTTCAATGACAGTGCGAGCCCTGGAGTTTGAAGAACGAGCAGAAGTAGCTTATGGTCTCCTAAAAAATCTGAATTATTTATCTCAACCATGTCCACCTTCCTCATTTGAGCGACTGTAGTATGGAAGGCTGTCTTGTCCACTCGTTTACATGGTCATTCACCTCACAAACTTATCATACCCCTAGTATTCTACGCATCTATCTGCTTTCAAAACATATTAAACGGCTGCATTGGATTTTAATGTGTTGCCAACATTCAAATCCGTGGATACATGCGCCATATAGTCGGCATTTTTTTTGATCGAGTAAAACTGCGATTTCTAAATATTGCGCATTTAATTAAGGGGCGCTCCAGCAAGATCTCAGTCAGGAGAGCATAAGCTACAGGTAAGTTTTCTTAGTGCCCCTGGGTTCTTACCTTTTTAGAAAGCTTACAGAGCTGTACACATAATGTATTCGGTGGAGCTCCACAAGGCTTACAGCCGCATATTTCACCTGGATTAGAGACTCGCGTAAAGTGTAAATCGTATGTATACTCTCCTTCCCACGATGTTAGATGTTAATTAAATAATTTATCAGTTGCAACACGAATGCAACGCAAGAAGCCAGGAAATACTCGCACGTAGAGTTAAAATAATAGATTGAGTGAATTCGGTAACAAGTGCTATGTTAGCTCTTAATCAGTTTATAGTTGTTTAACTGTTGGTATTAGAAATATGAATAAGATCAAAGAAAAAGAGGATTGAAACATACGTTATTGCGTTCAGTATAACCAAAAGATTTGTTTCAATTGTTTATTTTTCCTTCTTTTATAATACGATTTTCTTCCATATTCGCTCCCTAGCTGACACATGATTAAAACAAATAATTAATACTCTATTTTGTTAGATGCCATAACATTACCCTTGCTATTACATCTCGAGTCATCAATGCACCCTCGACTGAGTATAAACCATACAATGCAAAATAACCAACGCCATCCAGAAGAAAGTCTTGTGACTTGAAAATGATGCAGATGAAGTAAATATAGCATACGTTAACGTAAGTTTATATTTTAATGATACTTTTTTCGGGATAGTTTCACATATATTGGCGTACTGGACACTGAAATTGCTGGTCTGCAGAAGGCGCTCACTACCCGCGTTGAGAACGCTGGAGCGTCTTTTAAGTCGTTCGACGCACGATATCTGGGACTTGCAGAGAAGCTCGATCAAAACAATGTGCGGACTACACAGAGCCTGACCTGCTCATATTTTTAATATGACTGTGAAATTTAACATGCCAATTCGTCGCAAATGGGTTTAAAAACAGACGTTTGCGTAGTAATCTAGGGGTATAATTTTACTTTGTGAAGAATTACGAGCTGATGATACGGACAAAGCAGTCTTCTCACCTTCAACAAGTGTAAAAAGACTGAGGCAAGCTTATCTGCGATAAGTATTTTGAATGCTACAGAAGAGCATTAACTATATCTGCTTTACTTCAGGCCCCTGGGTTATCGACACTAGGAACTAAACTGGTGTAACTAAGTAAGCAACGAAACGTCAGAAGCCAGAGCTTACACGGGACGACACAAAGACCATGGTGACTGTCAGAGTTCTATCGAGTTTTAAGTTAGTGACTACCACATTCTCCAGTTACCGGATATGGATATTGTTTTATTATATTGGATTATAAAGCGACGTTCGAGTGTGGAATCATTTTGTTCGAGGGGGTATTAAAATATAATCACATGTATAAGTGTATGATGAATTTATTACCTCTTGTCCTGGCATGTATCTGAAAATCTCTTTATCGTCTTTAAACCACTTGGTTGAATAGAGACGATCGATGTCCATGTCATACTGACAGCTGAGTGTGGCACTCTCACGAGGGTCAGCCAGAAGAGGCACCACCAGGTTGACTATCTTATGACCTCCACTAGGACCTGAAAGACAAGCATTATTACATTAAATAACCGTGGAAATAAATGCTTCCATGTGATACATGTGTAAATTTGAATAAAAAATATGAACGAACTGATGAATAAAGGTCGATTAGAATGTTCTTTAATGCGTTTATAATAGTTAATTACAATGAGTTTTAACCACGTTTTGTTTTATTTTTTATTTATATAATATCAAGGGCAAAACGTTTACGTATAGTTTAATAGTAAAGTATTTTTTAAGCTCTAATTACTTTTAGGTCCTTAATTCTCGACATATATTCTTACCATAATAAGTCTTGTATTGTTGTTGTTGTGGTTGTTGTTATATCGACTATATAAAATTTTAGGCGTAGTTGAATTGTAACAACTATCCATTAACAGTGAGTTCCCGTAAAAATAGATGACACATGAACACCTGCAGTTTTTAACGTTGGTAAATCATCATTATACACAAATATCGTATAAAAACTGTATGTTTATCAGCAAATGTCATAAAATCCCAAATTGTGTTCTTTTCATCACTTACAGTCAGAAACCTCCCGCATGTGTTTAAATATAATACATAAGCTGTAGATTGTTCAGAATAAAATCAAAATATATATTGTTCCAGAATAAAAACGCATACCTAAATGATTTGTTTTTTACAAAATACGAAACCAATAAATTTTTTAAAAATGTTATTACATCTATGAAAAATGTTAAAACATTGTTCCAATATATTCTGTATTCAACTAAAAAAAATATAAAAATTGAACAAATAAAATTTACTGTCGATTACAAAATTTACTGTTTAAAAATTATATATTCTGTGTAAAATGTTATCACTTTTGAAAATAAATATTTATTTTGCAAGATATCAATAATTTTTTCACAATAAAGAATGATTATCTGCCATAAAAAATTGCCGTTCTTTTTCGGCACCCGAAAACAGTGATCCCTTAGCTGTTCACATAACGCGTTAAGAGATTTAATCAAGCAAATTTATCTAATGGCATCATTAGACCCTGGCATAAGGAATGGCCGAGCTTCCGGCCGGAGAGGCTTCAGGGGCCCGGGAAGGCTTTCGATATAATCGCCTTCGGTCGCCGCGGCCTCAAACAAGATTGAGTGGGCAATGTAACGGAGACAAGAGTCTAAGACGTTTCGTATGCGCCGCTATCGTAACGGATTTTAGTTTAAGGACCATTGTTTCAGCTATGATTAACTGAGTTTTTTTTGAGTAAAAAAAATATTAAATAGGTGAATGTTAAGTACCTTATTTTAGCACGGGTCTCACTGAGTACTGTTTAATCAATAGCTGAAGAATGCAGTTTATGTAAGCATAATCACGTTGGAACTCATAAAGCCTTCATTGATGGCGAAAGTGCAGTCTAACAACAGGTGATTAAACAGTGCTCAGTGCGATTCATGTTGCAACAAGGTACGAAATATTTATTTATTCAATATTGAAGTGGATTTCCTTACATGGATAAAATATGCTATTCACGTCGATGGAAATGACTATTTTTTTTAGTTGGTTCAGTTTCAGAAAACAAAATGAAAAAAAAGGATTATATATCATTTTACCAGCGGTATTATGAATTTCGGTAATGCAGTATAAGATATAGACGAATATACGAAAATTACTGACGTAAGCTGCAGAGAGTTATTGGCCAATTTATCAAGGGTTCTGAAATCGTGACCAAAAAAGTAGTCTGAAAACAAATTCGAAGTCTGCATTATTTTTACTTCAATTTATAAAATAACGTAATTGTATGTTTAAAAAGTTAAACCGAATTAGTTTAAAATGAAAATATTTTACTGCAGTTTTAAAGCTATTCAATATATCATTGGTATTAACTTTAAACGCTTACAACAATTTATATTTCACACAAATATTTAATATTTACTCTCTTCCACTATACACTTATATATTCAATTTAAAAGAGCAAAGTGTAATATTGATGTGAACGAAATCTGAAAAAAATAAAGTAAAATCATGAATCTGAAGTGAATAAACAGATGTGGCTGAAGTGTGATATTCCTAAAAGTATCAGAACACGGTGATTTTCACAAGAATACGGTGCCAATACAATACTAGTCTTCACTTTTATTCGATCGCTGGAGCTTTACAAACACGGTCAATAGGACCGGTAAATATTGTCCAACTCGGGGCAATGAGAATGCACTTGGAACGTTTCAGTTCGGAGGATGCACTCCAACAAAATGACCTCGATACTTCAATTCACTGATACAAAATAGAGTAAGAAGAATACGTCGTAGTATTGAGATAAATTTGTATATCCCCGTTTAATCAATTTATATAAAAAGTTTAATAGTTATCTACATATAAATTTTACCAATATCTACATAAATACCTATATTAGTTATTGATTCATAGATTAGAATCATTATCATTATCAGCCTGTGTTCGTCCACTGTTGAACATAGACCTTCCGCATGAGTCTCAATCCTCTTTGATCTTCAGCCTACCGCATCTAGGCAACTCCCGCTATTCTTCTGATGTCGTTAGTCTATCTTGCAGGGCGTCGGCCAACGCTTTGTTTGCCAGTTATTGGGCACTCTAATACTTTTCTTTCCCATCGAACGTCGTCTCTTCTATAGATATGCTCATAGCCACTTGAGTGATTCAATTCGTTGGGTAGTCTCTTTAACTTGAGTTCTTCTTCGGATTAGAATAATATGAATAAACTACGATACGAGGATTATCCGTAAAGTAAGTTTCCCAGTACGTCACCTGGGTGGAACGCATTTCGGCGATAGAGAAGAGCTTGAAGAAGTAGGTCTCAGGTATCTGCGTGGCTTGTCAGCAGATTTTTTTGACTCAGCCATTCAAAAGCTCGTATACCGCATGCAAAAATGCATTGATCTCAGTGGCGACTATGTAAAAAAATAAGTAAAAGTCTGAACATTCCAAAAATGTACGGTTTTATGGAATTAAACATGTTTTACACTGTGGTGCTTATCTGAAAGTGATAAAAAAAGACTAGAGGCCTTTGAGATGTGGTCGTACAGAAGAATTCTCGGAATTTCCTGGAGAGACCACGTCACGAACAATGAGGTTCTCAGAATAATCAAGGAAGATAGGCAACTAATAAGAACCATCTCAGAGAGGCGAGCCCGATGGATTGGTCACATCATGCGCCACGATGGTCTCCTTCACGATATTGTGGAGGGGGTGGTTGAGGGTAAAAACTGTAGAGGGCGCCCTAGACGGGAGTATTTGCAGCAAGTATTCGAGGACATGAATTGTAGCGCTTATGCTGAGCTGAAAAGGGTTGCGGAGGACCGAGAGGAATGGAGATCGAGATGCAAGATTCTGTTGCTGCAAACCAATCCACCGGATTGATACTACGAAGAAGACACTGTGAAAAATCACTGGGAAATTTATTTTACGGATAACTCTTGTATTACTTCATATATATCACAAAGTATCGTACTTGAGAAAGGCTTCTAGACTCGAAGCCAAAAATGTCATAAGAAATAAAATTGAGAATTTAAAACATTGTAAATTTAATCTTGTAATGCTTTCACATTTGTGCACCGTTTTTTTAGCATTCTCCTAAGAGTAATGAACGCTTCTCGCTAATGAACTACAAGACGTTTCGCTGTTATATTCCATGTTTGCACGTAAGAGGGGAAAAGGAATTACGGCAAGGAGTGGGTAATTATGATGAAAACCTGGATTGTTCAACCACCGCCGCCATTGAGCATTCCCCGGCGAAATTCACCGTTGTTATTATTATACTCTACATTCTACAATCTCCATTTCACAAAGCATCCACTGAATACATCCCACTATACCAGCGGTCGTCAAAGTACGGTTCGCAAGGCGAATATGGTAACCAAAGATTTCACAACCGTCGTCGGTATGATTGTAATTCTTAAGTAGCTTGTGAGAAATATGTTTAATTCGTGTAAAGGAAAACAAATATGGATTAGAAAATTTGGTAGAAATTGTAAATCAATATTATAATAAAAGATTTTATAAAAACTTTGCGCGTTTATATATTTTTTTAAATTTGCAACAAGAGTTTTTTTTTTTTTTATATTTAATCAAATATAAAAAGATACATTTTTTACACAGTAATTTACATTCGAATCTTTTTTTTTTTTTTTTCTTTGTTTTTTTTTTACATTCGCTTACCACACCACTTAAAGATAAGATCTTGTGTGTGGCGTGGGATTCATCTATGTTATTTTACAGTTTTATATAATTATACAGAGTTTTACATATACACATTTATACATTTACATGATTTTGATATAATACTAACATTATATAATTAATAATTTAAGATACTATAAATTGAATTAAATCTAAAGTATATATAAATTAATAATACATTTTTGGTACATTATTATTTCAATTTGTTATGCAGTGACGTCGGTTCTGTTCGTAATTCTTTTAAAGTACTGTTTCACCTTTTTAATCAATATTTTAATAATATATTATATATTATATTATATTTTTATTTAATAATATATTAAATAAAAAAAAAAAAAATTCCATACAATATTTTAATATCACTGATCGCTTTTATTTCCCGAGGAAGATTGTTAAAATTAACTATTCCGTTATATTTGTAACCATTTTTTGCATGTTGTGTGTTAAATTTTGGTATTAATAAGTTGTACATAAACCTAGCAGAATGACAAGTGTACCAGTTTTCGATTCTCCTTTCTTTAATGATCTGTAAAATAGTGTATTTTTTTTTTCATTTATTATATTTATTTATATTATTATAGTTATCGATCGAAAATCGAATAAACCTAAATATTTCATTACTAGATTGTCATGCTTCTGCACACATATTCGGTTTCACTATTGCACGTCCGAAAACAGAAATAATAATTTTATGAACTTAAATGTTACATACTTGTAATAGAATAAATTAAAGTCATTCAAATAATAAAAAGGACGATTAAAAGTGAAAACATCTAAATTTCTTAACGAAATTTAATAAAATGGATATATAGCAACGAAAAAAATTACAGAAAATATTTTTTCTTCCCGCATCTGTTCAATATCTGGAACTTATGGTTACCACAAAATACCGTCCCTCTATGTGTTTTGTTTATTATTATTATTAATTATTGACATCAGTATAATATAGTCCTTGCTGACTGGCACCGAAAACCTCGATGTATAATCTTTCGTCTCTTATTTTCGTTTCTCATCGAACACGCATGTGTTGTCATTTTGTAATCCCATTAGTAGGACTTGTAATATAGATCGTCACTTGCGGCGCTGGGTGTCACCGACTGCGGCGCCCAGTCTACAGGCAGTTGTGTACCGACGGCGGCGAGGTCGTATTATGACCGGTACGGCATGTTATTTCGCTAGGGCCAGAAGATTGTTAAGTTATCGAAATATACATGACAATGTGCTTCAGAAAATGTCTCTGTGTTGTTAATCTGCTCCTCATCCTGCCACCACGCAATTAGATAAGAAACCTAGAGAGGAGGATGTTATTATGTCAATGTATATTCGTAAACGTCATAGATGTAATACAGAAATTATAATGTCCATACCTTGTAACGACAACCTTGAGGTTGGACCAGGATCCTAAAGACTTGGAGAGATGACAGCTGGTTTTTAAGGTATATTATATACCTTTGTATTAAAAAATAAATATTTTAGGTGAATTGCTAATATTTTTTTGATTCGCTCCCAACCAAAGTTGAGATAGCTCTTTATTATCAAAAAAGTCATGTATGGTTTTTGTTTTGCTTCTTATTATGTATTTTTTTATTTTCCCTGACTTTTGAAAAGTTTGGCAACTCCTGAACCATAAGAATATTCCGTTTCGTTGTGAAATATCACCTATTTCTCAGGGGAGCCGTCCGCGGACGCAAGAAAAACGATATTTCCAAAATGTAAAGCATGTCTCTCTCTCTATCGCTAAAACTATGGATATAAAATATCTTTTGTAAGCAAAAGGGCCACAGTTCTTCGGAATATATTCGTATTTGATGTACTTTACAGAAATCGATGAATAAGTTTTACATAATATTTCAGAAACGTTTGAAATTCAGCCTCGGTTGTTCTCAATTAAAAATATTACAAAACAATTTTGTAACCGAGGTTATTATTATATTTGCCGAAAAATATATTCAAAGTTTCTCATCGAACTACCCTCGTATTATTTATTTATTTAACAGAACCGCAGTTCCAAGGTACAAAGAATAATAATAAATAATAAACGTACAGGATACATAGACATACAATATATACAAAGAAAATCACAAAAGAAGAAGAAGACGACACGTGCCAAAGATCACAGAGTTCTCGGAGAACAATACCATCGACAAAAGAGGAAAAGGATGAAAGAAAAGGATCGAGGTGTGCTGGTAGGCCATTTAGGAGCGCCGGTGCCATTGTACTAAATTGAGTGTTCGCAGCTCCACAAGTATCAACTGGGATCAAAAACAATGGATGGCCACGAGCACGGCTGTACTTATCTGGAACGTAGTCGTTAAGACATTCAAGAATCCCAGGGTTGTGATTGCACCGCGAAGTAGAAGGGATGAATGTTTGAGAACACCAATTTTCCTCCGGGACTCGTCAAAAAAACATCCCTTGATGAAAAAGACTTGGGTTATGTTCGGCTTTGATTGAATTGAATGGATATAGTTACCGTTAATATAAAAAAAGAGACGTTGGAGACGTTTTTTATGAATTTTTTGGATCATGAGTATTTATTTGGATTTATTAGGATTCCAAGCTAAGCTCCCATATTCCAGAACCGATAGATACATATTACAGTAAGCTGTAAGGATATTAATGTCGTTTAATCCTAATAGATAGTATCTTTTTTTTACAAGCAACTTTACAATTATCTGCGTAAAATATATACATTACATCTACATTTATTATTCGTTGATAAAAAAAAATTAGCATCATTTTCGACATATTATTTGCTTACTGTTATTAATGTAAACACACTGTTTTGAAAGGCCAGTCAAAAAGAAAAATAAAGGCATCAATTAATGCAAGCTAGCAATTCCTGATATCGTTGAAGCGATTAACGTAATTAAATTAAACGATTCATGATTTTTTGAAAAGCCTATAATATACAAACGTAAGTAATTTTTATTCGTTGAAAAATAAATTGTTTTTTCGAGCAACCTTATAGAAGATGTGAACGTTATAGCTTTACATACAAGTTCATTACAGAAAGCATTTAGTATCATTTGTTATTTTTTCATTTACTTTTGTATTTTTTTTACTTTTGTTTTCTTATTTTTTTAATAAAAACGAGTTCTGTTTCCACATGCACTTATATTTATTTGTATTCAGTATTTGTTTGAAAATTTAATGCTTAATATGAGACTAGATTGAAAATAACTCCACTTACAATACCGTGAAAAAAAAAACCTACTCAATTTGTTACTTAAAAGTTTTCATCGTAAGCTAAATCATAATACAATATGTTTGGAATTTTCACTTAAGCGTGTGATTTTTTATATAATTTGAATATAATTTAATGAACCGTTATTTTTAGAGACTAGACATTGGATTACTGCGTACAATGCTATCCGTATCATTTCATGACCTTTCTTTTAAGTGCAAGTATTTAATTTAATTGACAGTTGTAAAACTAAAATGGTATTATTTACATAGACTTTGGAAAAATGTAAGCTTTAATAACAAAAAAAGACGTTTTTAAATCTGCTTTCATATTATTGGAACAAAGAAACTTTGTGGATAAATTTTCTGAAACGATGGTATTACTTTTTTGTGTAAATGTAATATTCCAACTGGAAATATTGTTTCATTCGTTTTAATAGCGGTAATTTTATTTTAAGCAAAAAAATACAATATGACAAACAATATGTGATAGATTTAGATTGATTCCACCAAAAAATAGTTTTGGTAAATAATATTGTGTAAATAAATATGTTTTTTTGTGATTTATTTTTAAAACCAATTAATATGAATTATCACGTAATTCTTAGTCGTTTGTAAAAACTTGTTAACGTGCACTTTATAATATGTTCACAGCGGTCGACACAGAATGAATAGTCGAATTACCTACTACCCGGTAAGTTAATAAGATGCTGTTCTATTACATTTATTCTGCACACTTTTCATGGTCACTTCATATCATTGTAGCTACTGAAATCGCATTAAGCAGTACTACAAAGTAACTAAAGTAAGCATATAATGCGCATTTTTTTGGTTGAATTGACATCAGCATGATATAGCCCTTGTTGACTGGTATCGATAACCTCGATGTTTCAATCTTTCGCTCATCGGACACGCATGTGTTGTCATTTTGTAATAATATAGTTATATAGATCGCCACTTGTGGCACTGGGTGTCACTGACCGCGGCACCCGGGTGTCCAGTCAGTTGTGTGCCATCGGCGGCGAGGTCGTATTGTGGTTGGCCCGGCCTGAATGCTGTGAATAGGTCCCGGCCAGAAGTTTGTAAAGTTATCGAAATATTAATGTTAATGTGCTCCAAAAAAAGTATTTGTGTTGTTAATCTGCTCCTCAACCTGCCACCACGCAATTCAATAACAAACTTAGAGAGGCGGATGTCATAATATTTTCGTATGGTGGCACTGTAGTACTGAATTATTTACGGTCATGTATACACAAGGGAATATTCGTAAGATAATAAAATTTATTATACGATCGCGATAACACAAAAAATGCATTTTCATGACAACGTTCATAGACATTACTACATTTTACGACACTCGCGAAACTATTCCTAAAGCAATATCCATTCCCTAGTGAAAGTGAACTTGAAGGGTCGTTTCGGAGCAGAATATAGAGAAAGAGTGGAACAATTTAGCAAGTTATATCAGTTGCATTAAAAGTTCCACGGTCGGGCTGGTCTCATGAATAATTGATTGTGTGGGGAGAGGCGTCGTGAGGACTCTGACTGATGTTGTTATTGTTCTACCCTTCAAGACAGACACGACATCCCTATTGACTTGGATGAGTAGCGATTTCACCATTTAGGGTGAACAACTGTAGACTGAGTGTACTAGAGCACGTACATGATTTGCAGTGGCTGCCATATTTTTTATCGTCGACGCGAGACTTCTTGACATGTCACCTCATGCATAAATTAATGAATCTTTTTTATTATTCTTTGAAATCAAACAATTATCTTGCAACAACTGATACACATACAAATTCATGGCAAATGCCATTTTATATGACGTCTCTCTTATCAAGTAATCAGAAAAAAAATAAACGGTCGACACAAATATTTGAAGCGCGGATTTAGTACATTAAGCCCGTTTTTTTGGCTTACGCGATTACCACTCATCGAGAAATTAATACACATATTCAGTTGTTGCATATTTGTGTTTATCTTAATTTGATTGTCAAGATTTAAGGATATTTAATTACGTCAAAAAAACTGAAAGGCATACAGCAAGTTGATATTGATACTGACCCTTGCTGACTAGTACCGAAAACCTCGAATTACAATATTTCTTCTCTTATTTGCGTTCGCTTATCGGACACGCATGTGTTGTCATTTTGTAATGCCGTTAAAAGGAATAGTTTTATAGATCGCCACTTGCGGAGCTGGGTGTCACCGACCACGGCGCCCGGTGCCGTGGCTGGTGTCAGTTGTATGCCGACCACGAGAAGGTCGTATTACGGCTGACCCGGCATGTTATTCCGCTAGGGCTGGAAGTTTGTAAGGTTAACGATGAAAATATATGTGCTTCTGGAAAAGTCTGTGTGTTGTTCTTCTGCTCCCCATCCTGCCACCACGCAATTCAATAACAAACTTAGAGAGGAGGATGTCATTACAATTTAGTATAAAATACATGATTTAACGTTTGAATATACGAGCAATAAATGTAATATTACAATATATTAATATATTCGAATGTTTTTAAGTTTGGCTATCTATTAGTATCATTATACGTTTTTTAAGATAAACCCTCTTTGTTTGAAAATGAATTACATTATTTATATTTTATATGATTTATTTATTTTTTATGATTTTCTTATCCCCCATATACTCTATATCACCAAGTCGTATTTTCTTGCAACTGGAGCTTATATATAACTCCAAATACTAATTTTTTAAAATAATTTATTTAGTGTTTTTATAAAATCATCTTTCAAGGTACGAAGAGACTAGGGTCTTGACAAAAATACTATTTTTTATGTTCTGCTACGACAGGTGAGCTCTGAATACACTATATGATATTTACTCTTGAGAGTCAAAATGACATTCTTCTTCGTAGTATCAATCCGGTGGATTGGTTTGCAGCAACAAAATCTTGCATCTCGATCTCCATTCCTCTCGGTCCTCCGCATCCCTCTTCAGCTCAACATAAGAGCTACAACTCATGTCCTCGAACACCTGCAAATACATCTGTCTGGGACACCCTCTACAGTTCTACCCTCAACCATCCCCTCCACAATGTCGTAAAGAAGACCATCGTGTCGCATGATGTGACCGATCCATCGGGCTCGCCTCTCTGAGATGGTTCTTACTAGGTGCCTATCTTCCTTGATTATCCTGAGAACCTCATTGTTCATGACGTGGTCTCTCCAGGAAATTCCGAGAATCATTCTGTGTGACCACATCTCAAAGGCCTCTAGCCTTTTTTTATCACTTTCAGATAAACACCATGTCTCACAGCTGTACATCAAGATGCTCCAAACAAATGTTTTGGCAGGTTGCATGCGGAGCTTTAAATAAACATTTTTTGACTGAATATTTTTATTGAACGCTGAATAAAAAAATGACATTATATATCTCAAAAATCCATGGTTTTTGGCGGGCACTTAGCGTATGACTGACTTAAAGTTTGGCACATTTAATCAGGAACATTTTCTTGCATTTGAAATTTCCGTACGATGCTAAAATTACATCCGCAAATTTTTCGCAAGCGCAACACTATAAGAATACATTATGCAGCATTAGTATTCCCCAAGTGCGGAGGATGGTCGCAATATTTAGGCCGCGGTTGTTCATAGTTTAATATAACGACCCACGATAAATGTCCGTTTAAAGTGACAGTCAAGTAGACAGTAAGTATTCCAGTACGATCTCAACCTCATTCACTCACTTCATTAAATGTCTTGTCGGTACTCACACTTCTTGCCTGTGATAATAAGCGTAAAGCAATCAGCTTTTATTAAGGTCCGCGCTTTTGGTAAGCGTAATAGCTTACATTCACCGAGAAAACGATTTCTTTCGCTTCACAAAATTTTAGCAGCGTCTTGAAATAATGAAAATATTTTTCAATTTTATTTTTAAGAAATCTAATAGACTCGTGCAGCAGAACACCCAAAGCTTAAAATTATATATATATATATATAGGTGACATTCAAGTGAGTTGACTAGTTCGGTAAAATAATATTGCAAGAATAAAACGTGTACTTTGTAAAAAAAAAACACTAAGTTTTGACATTAGCATGATATAGCCCTTGCTGACTAGTACTGAAAACCTCTATACAATATTTTTCAGTTCACTATTAGTACTTGTCGCTTATTTGCATTTTGGACTAGTTACATAGATCGCCACTGGGGCGCTGTGTGACCGACGCCGCACGGCAGGGAGTCGTGTGCCGACCGTTGGCGATGGCATATTGTATTTTGGCCTGGCCTGAATACTGTGACTAGATCCAAGACATAAGTTTTGTAAAGTTTATCGTAAGTATATGTCAATGTGCTTCAGAAAAAGCCTGTGTTATTAATCTGCTCCTTATCCTGCCACCACGCGACTTAATAACAACCTTTTGAAAGAGAGGAGGATATTAGTTTTATTTTCATTATCATTCTACAGGTTTCAGTGACATGTCGCCGAAGTCAGAACCAATCTGTAACTAAACGTTAATACATATCAGTTAATTGAAGTAAATGCGCATTTATTGGAAACATTAAAAATGTTATAAACCGAAATAGTCAATTACTTTTACTAATCAATTACAAGCAAAAAATGACAAGTAATTTATTCTAATTAATTCTTGTTAACCACGCACATGCTTTCGATAATGTCTTTCTTACATCAACTCATTAGCAAAGTACCATCAGAACTTTTCAAACCTTGGAAGAGATGACTGAAATTATATTTCATGTATTTCGTGTCTATAAAAATATATAATCATTATAAAATTAAAATAAAACCTTTTAGTACATTAATAAGACAGTATTTAAAAAAATATATTTAAAATAATAAACAAACATCACTCAAAATCATAGTCAAATTAACTCTTTCGTTACGGCTCGGTGGAATACAAATTATTCTGTCAATACGGCGTGAATTTTCCAAACCTTTTTTGTTGCTTAACTAGATTTGAAGCATAAATGTACTTATCTGACCTGTTTTCATATATCACATTGGATATTATATCCTTTTGCTATCAGATAATGCATAAAGAACTATTATATTTAACAAACGTTCATTTTGTAACTCCATACATGTGGTGGCATTGAAACATGTGGCTTTCAGCAAAAATCGCTCCTGTCACTAAACCTAACGAAAGTAGCAAAACGATACATCACGTCAACCGAAGTCAACGGTCGGGGAATCTTTTACGTCATATATCGAAAACCGATGCGAAAGGGTTAATAGTTTGTGTATACGAGTTGAATTTGCAAATCCCTAGCTCGTATTGCTCTTCATTGTTTTAATATAAAGTTAGCCTCCCATTTCAATTATTAATTCTGATAATTTACCTATAGAAGGCATCGTATTGTTGCAATGTTTTGAAAATGACCTGACCCCGTGGTCTTCCCATTAAAACTTATTCCGACCGCCAAATACAAGGTACACGTACAACAATAGTCGGGTCCCTAGTATCGTTATTGATAAATTTACTTTATATATTATACAGTAAAACAAAGCATCCTTTCACAGTAAATTATTAAATTTAAGTTATTATTCTATTAAATTCTAGTTTGATGAATTTATATTGTGTAAATATATATAAAATAATTTAATCATTGGTTTTTTTCATTCAGTAAAATGAACTACTTAAAATGCTTAAATTAGATTAAAATACGTTAGCCCTTTCGCATCGGTTGTCGGCATATGCCTTCGATTCCCCGACCGCCAACATCAATTGACGTGATATATCGTTTTGATTATTTCTTAGAATAATTTTTTATGCATCATATACTAGCTAAAGGATACAAGAACCAATGTGATATATGATAATAGACCAGATAAGTACATTTATACTTCAAATACTAGTTTTATAATTGACAGTTTAATTTGTATTCAAACCAAGCCGTAATGAAAGGCTTAAATTCTATTAAAATACGTTAAAATAAAACGTAAAAGCAAATAATATTTACGAATATTTGACTAATAACAATAAGACCTGTTCTTAATTTGCTTAGTAAATATTTCAAGGTTTTGGTAGTAAGTTTAATAAATTGGCAGTTAATTGAAATAGTTGGCAGTAGACTAAATAAATTTGCAGTATCCACTCTGTCAGTATGAAAGTGGTCAGTTATAAAAATAAAATGGTAATAATATATTCAATATTGGTAGAAAATAATATAAAATGTATGAGGTCAATAAACAAAGATGAAATTAACATGTAGCTCGATTCCATAGAGAGCATAAACTTTAGTTGTCTTTTTTCAGGCCCCCAGCTTTTGGAAGCCCGTAGGGAACCGTGCATTGAATGTACAAAGTGGAATTCCGTGAGACAGAGGTCACGTGGAAATTAGACGAGGACAATGGTGGCTGAAAAATCTTTGTATTGGCAGTTTATGACGACCAGCTAAGAAGCAGATAGGAAATATATATATATATATATATATATGCCGTTGATAACAATCTGATATATTTCGATTGACAAAAAGTTTCACTCATAATTTAATTATAAATAAAAACGATTATAAAAGTACACTCACAATGTGCTCATAAACGAGTTTTAGACTGAAATAAATTCGATGAAATTATCAGTCAGTTCGATGCAGCCATTGCATTAAACATATTGCAAATTTAATGAATTTTTAAACGTTTCACAAACAATAATCCGTTCAGATTTAATCCTGGCGGACAGACGACAAACAATAATTGGTCCGAAAATGCAGTTTTGTAATTAATTTATTCTATATGTTTGCCATTGAAACAATTAATCAATATTTGTTACAACTTTGGCATAGAGTAAACCTATTTCGGAAAAATAAATTAATTATCCACGTTTTAAAGTTTGGATAGGTCCATATAATACAGTTAACTCTCCTATAGCATAAGCTTCAAAAGATATTGTGGCTTTTTGGCTTAGCCATGTGTGGCAAATTTATTTTTACCAATACTTCGACAGCCATTGCAGGGGTCTTCTTCAGGATTGATGATTCAGTAGTGAGTTGGTGTCAGGTTATCTTATAAAAATGCCGATATTGTAAAATTCAATATCGGCATTTTTAAATGTAACAGTCTCCTCTAAAATAAAGAATAAATAAAAACAAAGTTACAGCCACGTATGGAAGAGTATTAAAATTTAATAATATTTATTCTTGAACAACTTCTTAGGTTTTCACGGCCAGATTTGGTATTGTCGCTTTTAGGTTTAGCCATTTGTGGCAAATTGTTTAGATCTAATATTTCGACCGCCAAAGCAGGGGTCTTCTTCAGGGTTGACGACTTTGGCTTGAAGACCCCTGTAATAGCGATTTTTATTATGTTTCTTAGATCTATAAATACACTAGTCAAATGCCAGTCATATTAATCTAAAAAAGGTGCGAGAAGAATGTTCTCCCGTGAACAATACCCATTTGCAAAGACTCTTGTAGAGCATACGATACGTAAATGTCAAGACTTAGTCGATAATATGAGTAGATCAAAAATGACACCTTACTTTAAAAATGGCAAGCGTTCACAAATCCAAAAATAATATTTTTTCATCAATATTTCTCGTAAATATCCTAAATGTAATTAATACAAGATCTGATATTGTGGCTTTTGGGTTTAGCCGTGTGTGGCTAACTTCTTATAATGCTCATTTTTTTTTTATATAATCTGAATAAACCAACTCAAAATTATTGTAAATAAATCATAAATCCTGAAGAAGACCCCTGCAATGGCGGTCAAAATATTGGTTGAAGGAAGTTCGCCACACACGGCTAAACCCAAAAGCCACAATATCAAATCTGGCCGTGAAAACCGAAGAAGTTATTTAATACAAGATCTTTTTATGAAATAAGTTTTGAATTCTTGCCGGCTACGTAAACTCGATTTTGTATTTTTTTGTGTCAGTATGTTAATATTATGTCCCTCATTTGTGCTGATGATAGTCATTAAAGAAGTTGAGTTAAGTTTTGAAAATTCTTTTGTTTTCGTAAGTGTTTTTGATATGCGGGGATTTTCGCCAATAGTGTAAAGTCGTCTTCTTTTCAAAGGTTTCTTTAGTTTTAAGAACAGGATACTGCGGCACATTTTTTGGCCAAAAATTTGCGAACAAGCAACTAATGTAATCTTGTGCATTTGCATAGTGCAAAACACACATCAGATCCATCCACAATCTGGTCGTTTTTTTCAAATTCCTCGCATATATAAAAATATACGTAAATAAAGAATTTATATATTTCTCGATATTTTGAAAGGTCGACTTGCTACGCTCAAGTCATGCATTTCAAAACCTTATTCGTATATATAACGGGCGATGTGACTGCGATTTAACAGTTTGTATGAGAGAGTCTCTAGTATGGCGCTAGAGAAGTTTTCTCAGAGCTTCCACATATTTTCGTGTACGTGCTTTGTAAAGGAAAATTTAAAAACACACATAAAACGAGAGACAGAGATGTAGCGTTCCTGTCCGATGATGCACGCCCTTACAGAGTATTTCAAAATTCTATGTATGAAGGAAGACCACGAGTGATTTAAGAATTATTTAAATCACATATCATTTTATTGTTTTTTTTATTTACGATACAAAAACGTGTAATTTATAGTCTTTAACAAATTGTTCTTAGTAAAATTAACCTTTTAGATGCCATGACCCTGAATAGATCTATGCAACGCCTCGTGGATTATCGAAGATTTGAACCCCTAAATGGTGTCCAGTTTTAACTTTTTTTTTTCTTGGGCAGACGATAGACGTCGCTATAGACCCAAGCTTTAACATTGACCGAAAATATACACAACGGTGTGCTCACGGCACTGGCGGTCTTCCCGCAGCGGAACCATATTTGGGCTCATGGCACCCATACGGTTAAAGAATAAAAAATTAACGCAAGTAGTTCATAAAAAGAGACACACAAAAATAAATAAACCATTGATTTGGCAAGCAACGCTTCAATATTACAAGAAGCTATTATTTTTCAAGTAATTTAAATTTGAAGATAGAATGTTAAATATCGATGTAACAATTATATAACAAGGAAAACATTGCACATCTCAGTTGAAAAAAGTTTGCACGTGTTGAAATCATACGAGTTGTAGAAGATAGAGCGCAGTTTAAAAAGGCGATGTGGGGCTTTGCTTTTAACTTTGGAATTTAGATCTTGCAAAATTATGATCCGGCGGCAGACAGAAATTTAATGTAAAAAATGTCCATCAGAACCACCTAATAAACACATATAGAAATAAAAGATAGATTGTAATAAAAAATAAAATACAAATATAATTAATTTTAATTTTGAATATTTTTCATTGACTGAATGCATTTTCCGCCCATAAGAACATTTAAAAAGTAAGATATTAACAATGCGATTACATATCCTATTGTTGTATTCAACATCACAATTAATTATTAAAATAATGATGTTACCGTCGATTATTCATCGATTTGAATTATATTATTATGAGTTTGTATTTAAAATAAATAACATTTCTCTAAACTTACTAAGATAAAATAAATGTGCATACATTGTAAAAAAGGGAAAAAAAATACGTTTTATATTTATCATTAAAAGCATGGGTCTTGGTCACCCCATATGTTCTCAATACATTTTCTGTCTATGCACCCAATATAACGTTCACGAACATTGAGCACGTTGGTGTTCGTAAATGCAATTCTTTTCAAAATGAAAGTTCAGCCAAGTTAAAGTTTACACCGTTTAAAATGAAATAACTGAGGAGCTTAACGCGTTTCAAATTTGCAATTTCTCATCAAAAGATAACTTTGATTCAACTACTTTGTTCTTGCTGAGATAGTATGCAAATGAGTTCGCAATATAGTTTCAAACGACTCCAACTTTAACTCACTATATTATATGAAGATATTTTTAAGTAATTACATAAAATAAAAAACTATTATATTTTTTATTTAATATTTTAAGACGAATTTTTATTGATAATTTATATGCAAATAAATTGCGCACCGTTTTGTATTGTTTTTTTAAAAATAAATATTAACGAATTGAAATTTTTTTTCAACACATATTACATTAATTTTTTAATTTTTATTAGAATATTATTTTATTATTTCAATATTCTAATCTACTTTTATAGATCATTGACTATATTACAATATTATCATTACTTAAATATACATATACTATACATAAAATTCTTTTTTTTCCACTTTATGTATAGTATATGTATATTTAAGTAATGATAATATTGTAATATAGTCAATGATCTATAAAAGTAGATTAGAATATAGAAATAATAAAATAATATTCTAATAAAAATTAAAAAATTAATTAATAATGTCTCCTTGAGACAATATCAAGAAGGTAAAATTATCCATCAGTAACACAGGTAAATGATTGGTTATAAAGTCCGAGTCGGAACTATAAGTAGTCGTTTCACATCCATTCAGTCTATAGTTTGGTTCGAGACCCGAGTGGTACTTACTAAAATAAATAGACTGCCGGAAAGTAATAATATTAAGCTTGTGAATAAATGAAGACTGATAGAATAATAATAAAAATATACATACTTTGAATATATACTATGGCGACATCTGTCGTACGATGCTAACAATGCTATAAATACTAGTTTCACCGCAGTCAGTCTGGGCACAGTAATGGCGTGATTCGCCGAGCGGTATGAACACCTGGGCATATTTGGTTTCCAAGGTCCGCGGTTCGCATCCCGCTTCTGCCGTTATTTTTGTGCTTGGATTGACGCGTTGAAAAAAAAGAATTTTATGTATAGTATATACATATTACATTATTTCGTTGGTTTTCACTGCCAAATATGGAGTTTTCGGTTGAGTGGTGTGATGAATTTTTCTTCTCTTGCTTCAACACAAAAGATGATCCCTCAATTGTGGTCCAAATATCGGAGAGAAGGAGAAATTAGTAACATTCTCCTCAAACCAAAAGCCTTATTTATAAACTCATATTATTAAAATAGCGGGTTCTATTTATGACAGTGTATGATTTTGTTGTTTAAAAATATTTCATTTACGGATTTAGTTTTTCTAAAATGATATATTATTTTCTAATAATCACATTGTTCAGGAATCTTTTCAGATTTGGGAACAGATCAATAAAATGCGTAAATATGCATATTAAATTTATTTGTACACATTTTTTTACATTTGACATTTGACTTTTTTAATCGATTTAAGCTTCAAATATACAATAATAAAAATAACAATAAAATGTTAATAATGTAAGATACATAAAATACGATTATTTTTAAGTGTTTTTTATGTAATCAAATTATAAGCTTTGACTAATATAAACTCAAAAAGCATTAAAATTGTGGACAGCTATCTTATATCTTCTTTATTGCTCATTGTGATGGCTGTATTTTAGGATGAAGGCAAACAGGGACTTGCCTCAAATACGATTAATATGCAGAAGTGATTTGAGAATTTGATGATTATAACAGAATACATACAAACGTAAATCTATTATTATGACATCGGCATGATATAACCCTTACTGACTGTTACCAAAAACTTCAATATACAATCATTCGTCTCTTATTCCTGTTCACTTGTCGTACATGCATGTGTCGCCGTATTGGCATTTTTGGACTATTTACGGAGATGGTCACTTGGCGCTGTGCGACAGCCCATCACAGGCGCGCCAGTCGTGTGCCGACCGTCGGCGAGAGCATATTGTATTTTGGTCCGGGCCATAAGTTTGTGAAGTTTATCGTAAATATATGTCAATGTGCTTCAGAAGCCTGTGTGTTATTAATCTACTCCTTATTCTGTCACCACGCGACTGAATAACTACCTTTTTAAAGAGAGGAGGATTTAAATTACCGATAACGAAAGTCGATATAACATAGATTATACGCGCGTAATAAATTAAATTAAGTTTTATCACTTGTAAACATTTTTCATAAAATTTTATCGCCATTCCAGGCTCTTGTCAGCGTGTCTTTTCTTGAGCACTAAGAGCGATCGACACTAAATCAGCACATCTCCAGGCGGCGATATTTCAAACAAAACCATAATACTTAATTCGAGAGGGGATCCATTGTAAAGGGACTACAAGCTTTTATAGTCCTCGGATCGTAAAAAAGCACTGGCAATCTTTCTTGTAGCCGAGTCCACGAAACAAGGAACAATTTCGACACTGAAAAGACACTCATGAAATTATGTAAAACGTAATAAATTCAACAACAGATAATGATCAAGAAGAGATATTTAACGCGAGATTTTGAGTTTTCCCTTTGCTTGGTTGTATAAACGTTGCGACACTCTGGGAAATTGTAAGACGCCTATATTCCATAACTCTTTCGCATCGGTTGTCGGCATATGCCGTCAAAGATTCCCCAACCGTTGACATCGGTTGACGTGACATATCGTTTTGCTACTTTCAGTACTCATTGTGACATCTACGGTAGGAAATTTGAAGTGCAGTCATTCCTTTTATCAACCTAAATGTATTCTTTACAGGAATCTGTAAAGCATGTAAATAAATATCGTTAAGTTTCGTCACATGAGCGGTTTTTCTGTAAGCCACATGTGTCAATGCCACCACATGTATGGAGTTACATAATGAACGTTTGTTAAATATAATAGTTTTTTATGTATCATCTGATAGCTAAAGAATAGAAGAACCAATGTGATATATGAAAATAGGTCAGATAAGTACATTTATGCTTCAAATACTGGTTTAAAGCAAAAAAAATGGTTTAAAAATTCACGCCGTATTGACAGTATAATTTGTATTCCACCGAGCCGTAACTAAAGGGTTAAAATGAAATCATTAGAAAATAATTTCAGAGAATGCTTTATAAAGGTATTAAAAAATTAAACAGTATTTTACATATATAAACGATCTTGTAGGTGAAAAAATATTTTTATGTTAAAAAATATCAATAACCGGTAGCACTCTAAGGACTAGAGTTTTTTTTCGCTACAAATCCCAGTCTTTTTTAACTAAAATTAGTAATTTTTTGGTTTTTGTGGCACCAAACACTTCATATATAAGACCCTTTAAATTGAAGGTCTCTCGAAAATAAAGAGTATTGTAAGATACCAACTGTATCAGTAGCCTTTCTACCAGTTCATAAGTATTTTACTCGTATGTGACCATTACTAGCAACACTTAGATTTTGATGTTTTTCACAACATTTCCATTAAATTAAAAAAACAAATCGTAGTTATATTTTTTTACTCGATAAAACCTATCGATATGTTTATACGAGTATAAATAAAGCATTTAATTATCACGCATATTTCAATTTATGTTATTTTTGTCAAAATTAATTACATGTAGTGTGTTTCTTTTACAACCAATAGTAATACAAAATCGTTTCAAAAGTAACCCGATTATATTTAAATTGCAAATAATACGAGCATATAACTTCTTAGGCTTTCACGGCCAGATTTGGTATTTTGGTTTTAGCCGTGTGTGGCGAAATCTCTAGTACCAATATTTCGACTGCCATTGCAGGAGATTTCTTCAGGGTTGATGACTTTGTGAGTATAATTGATTGTTGACAAAAAATCATCCCGCGAACAATATCTATTTATGTGAGAGAATCCATAAGAAAATGTTTTGTATAATGAGTTTTTAGAGTTCATAGGAGTTCTGTTTATGACTTGGTAGGATGAAGAATAATCATAAATTGTCATTTAAAGCTAGCGATTTTGCAACCAAAAACACATTAAACTATTAACAAAGACATCTTTATTGTTCTTTAGTTACACATCATGAGATCTAATTCTCATACATAAATGAGTGTTCAGCAAGTGACTTATTTATTTTTTAATTGTTTGTTAAGTCCTCTCCCGCAATCGGCACAACTTCTCGTCAATTGAAACATTCGGCCGAGTTTAAAACACAATTAAGCCGCTCATCCACTCTCGTTCACTTTAACTACTTTTAAAGTAGCCAGCATTTCGTCACTCACTCGGATCCATGTTTTTTTTTTATGTAAACACATACAAGAGAATACCGACAGACAGTGATAGTAATTCTAAAGTCTCATTTGTGGAATTCTATGACGCTTACCATGGTGCATACGGCTGAGCGCTGCACGTGAAGTGTTGATCCACCAACGTCATAGACTACAGCCTGAGATTCACGCATCATCCTTATTTTTATAGGAATTTACTATGAATGGGTGGTCTTCACGGGAAGATTTTCGTCTACAACCGATTTCTATTAATAGGCTATGACTGGCAATTTACGGATGAGGGATCAAATTTACACCAACCGGGGTATTTTAGAGCTCAGAAATCGATTGAAAATCCTTTTTTTTAATCTCCGTCGAGGATCGAACGCACGACATTTGGCTTGCAAAGCAAACTATTGAGCTATACCCACTGACAAATTTCTTGATTATTATGTTTGAAGTGATTGAAATGAAACTATGATTTAAGCTTGAAGTAAAACATAAAATATTATAAATTTTTCATATACTCGTATATCTTTTGCCAAGCTTGCAAGTATAAGGTTGATAGATATTGTCACCTGCTATTTTCCTTGCCTGATCACAAGTCATGTCTGCAACCTGAACTATGGCATACTATAGCATATATTTATTTTGAAAAGATCCTGAGTTCCGGCTTTTATGAAGAGGTTCTGAAAGCTTAAAGAGAAGGCAAATGTTTTATCTGAGGCATATTGAACTCGTATTCACATACTTCTGTGCTCATTAAATAATTACTTATATGAATGATTTGAAGTCTTCCATAATAATAGTTATCTGGCAAAAAAATGCCATTTGTGCATCTGAATTCCCTTAAACATAACTATTATGTCGCACATGCTTTCTTTTTATTAAGATATATGGACGCTAACTTCTATTTTCCCTACGTCACTACACGTTATGTCAATAATTATTGTCCTTTAAATCATAAAACTTTCCTTCGACACGTACTGAATTGCTTTTCTTACTATTGATTAATTTTCATCTGCTAAGCGATGTTCCTCTTTCTTATCGTCCTTAAATCAAGCCAATTTTAATTTAACTACAATATTTTATTTTATGCATTTATACATACATAAACTCGTACTGCAGTGTTAGATTAAGAAAAATTTTAGCGAATCAGGAAAGAAACTTTACAATCAATGTATTCCATAGATCCCGATTACAATTCAGAAAGTTAAATCGCATTTTTGACCTCTTCGTGCATTTGCAACAAAGTTGTCTTAGGTCGTTAAATGTAGCGGTGTTGTTTTGGGCATCGTGCCATACTTTCAGGATTGAAGGCAACTGTTTGGAAGAGATGTATTTACTATTTCACGTTAAAATCAATTACATCTTGCGCAAGTTAAATAAATACTTTTTATATAAATTAACGTTATAGACCAAATATAACATTAAGAATATAAAAAACCCATCATCTTTAAGTAGCTGTCTAACTGATTAATCATATTTATAAAACTGAATTTCAGTTCAAAATACCTTTTTCTATATCAAAAAAGATTCTTCAATTATGTTCTTAAATCCCCGTAAATATAAAAACTACTTCACGTCGCCGTAAATTTATTCGATTACTAGCTGACCCGGTGAACTTTGTTTCACCCGAAAGGCAATAAATGAGCAGATTTTGGATTTTATTCAGTTGAATTTTTCGGCACATATGCAACTATACATATATATATAATAATAATAGCACTAACTAATATACCAATTATAGCAATAATTAGTGTGTGAATACTGTACCTGTAATTGGATCGACCATCTTCAACGTGATGTCGTATCCGTCTTGCCCTTGCCAATAAATGATAGGATATTGTAACGCATCGTACAAACGATGTGTCTCGCTTACACGATGCATGATATTGCTTCTTCGCTGAACGACAATGTCTCGTGATGTAGTTGGATCGCCAACAACAATTGCAGCAACATCATCAACGGTGGGTGCATTGAATCTTCGCACATGTTCACCTGTTGGGGTACGATCCGCTCTTATGACAAATTTGTGCGTATCCGACGGCATTCGTTCCAATGCTGTTTTGAACATTATAACCACGGCGTTATTAGCGTGAAAAAATGCTTGCAACTGTTCAATAATTCGTCTTTTTAACTGTCGTGTTTCCTGTATATTGCACCGCACATTCGGCTGATCCACCATCGACGAAATGAAATATATTTGCAGAAATTGATGCGGTTCATCTGGTGTTGGCACCATTGAACCATGCAAATGATATATTTGTCCTTGTATCTGTAATGGCAAAAAATCATTTGTTAAAGAATACGGTGTGACTTCTGATCGTGTGATGGTGTAGTGTGTGGTGTATGTGTAGTTGTTGTGTGTTTTTTTTGTGTTTTTGATTGGTGTGAGTGATTGGTTGTGTGTGTTGTATCTTTTACCTTGCAAGTCGGCATGAAGCCGCCTTCTCGAATGATATTAGCTCCAAAGGAAGTCATGCGAAAGCAGTTATTGTATTCAAGGATGCGTTGAAGAAAATGGTTGGAATCGGGATCAGTTCCATCGAACAATAGTTTCAGTGGCTGTGGTGGTGTAAGTAATGGGATCCAGTTTGACTTTTCCACTTGCGCAGCACAATCCAGCCGTTTCTCTTTTGAACTTTAACGCATTGCAATATCAGCATACAGTCGTCATTGGTCCAATATCTAAATTGTCATAATCACTGTAGTTTGCAGTGGGATCATAATGGAATGCCAAGCGATTGTATGATACCAATGATCTTCGTGTGCTCACGCGTTGTCTCAATCTGGCATTTTCTCTTATTATATTTTGTCTTTCTTCGCTTAAGTTCTGTGAATACACTTTTTGCTGACTTGCATGTCTAGTGCGGCGGCCGATGTTCGCACGTCGTCCTCTCGGCATCTTGGACTACGGACAGACTGGTGAATTTAACCTCAAATGCACGATCCACATAATTAACACAGTTCAACTTACCACCTTAAGGACAAATGCTTGCTGTTGAAATTGAATAAAAATTTGCACAATATGCGTGGTTGATTTGATGGTTTCCAATTGAATTGTTAGGAAACGAATAACTTTAACCACAATTTCACTAAGTTATGTGGATCGTGCATTTGAGGTTAAATTCACCTTAACCTCAATTTTACAATTTCACAATTTCACAGTGAACACAATACCGTTGTTTTTAGCGTTTGAAAGAACGTGCGCATAATAAATGTCACATGAAATTCACTAAGTAGAGTACAAAGCGTAGCTGTCAAACAATGTATCACGCACCGGCGTCATCTTAGAAGTCACACACCACGCTACTACTTGCGCCGTTATAGTACATGCTATGTATCAGAGATGGCGCTGTGTGTGAAAAATTATTTTCCCTGTTTACCTGCTTTTCTCTTAAAATTTTTCTTTGCTATCAACGTTACGGAGCCTAATACCTTTCCAACGAATGCAAAACCGTGGAAATCGGTTGATGCGTTCTGGAGTTATAGCGTCAGGAATGAAACCCGACTTATTTTTATATAATAGATTAACCCATAAAATGAAAACCTTTACTTACCAAACCTTTATTACCATTCATTAATTATTTCCTTCCAATTTATTAATTTTTTACTGCCGATTGATAATTTTCTGCTGCCAAAATAATTATTTTTACTCACCTTTAGGTATTTATTACTGCCTGTTTGCTGAATAATCACTGTCCATTAATTGAATTTAATACAGCGAAAAAAACACATTGTAAGACTTTATCTAATGGAATGCATTTTGTGTTAGAATAGAACACGTTTTATATATAAATTGGTACTAAATTGTATTCCTGAAAATTATGACAGTTGTAATACATCAATTATATCGTATAATCATCCAAATCGAGTCAAATTAACAATTGTTTGAAGCTACTGGTCCAAAGCAAAAATATTGATGAAATTTTTGTCATATTCAAAAAATAATAAAATTAAAATAAAACCATGTAATCCATTAGACCCATTTTTAAAAATTAATTTTATTTGGCGCTGCGTTCGTGCGGCTTTTATACAATTAAAAATTAAACTGAAAATGTCACACGGGACGAGCTCGTACATTTCTAGAGTCAACATTGCGAAATAAATTCTCGTACATAATTCTGATTCCGGACATAATTCAATTCGGTGGCTGACGCGTGCAGATTTCCTGTTTTGCGCATAATATTATTGAATTAAGGCTTTGGTCAGTTTTAATCAACGAGATTCCCCGTCAGTTGAATCACCTGCACATTACTGGGCATGACATTTTTGATGGGACATTTAAATCATTCGATCTTGGTATAAACCCACTTAAGCTACATCATTCAGAGCACACACTCGGTCGGCGGCTTTAGCTCAGTGTAAACATGGTAGGCCGAAGGTAGTGGGTTCGATTCCCGACGGAGATAAAAAAAAAACGATATCTGAGCTCTAAAATAACCCTCATTGTTGTGAATTTGATCCCTCACCCGTAAAATACCAGTCATATTGTATTAATCAAAATTGGTGGTAGACGAAAGTCGTCCTGTGAAGACCACCTATTCACAGTGACTTCCTGTAATAAATTCCTGTAATAACAAATCATAGACGATACGTAAATATCAGTGAAATTTATTTAACATTCGAGTATTAAGTTTATTTAAGTTACTTAACCTCTCCTCCCCGGTGATGTCTATCGACTACACATTGCTTGTAATAACTTAAATATCTCTGTAAATATAATACACACAGGGTTAAGATTTTAGGTATTCCTCCTTAATACATTTACGTATTGAAAAAAATAATAATATTTATAATAATAGGCACTCATCGGGAGCAGGAAATATTTTTCTAAAATCCGGAATAAATTCACCACTACAATCAAGACGCGTCAACTGTCATGAATTCATTCGACCTGTCGGAAGCGTGTGCAAAAATTAAATTAAAAAATACCCAGATGCGTCGGCATCTATACTCCTCACTCTCGCTGGCGTACTAATATGAGTGAGCGAGACGGAAAACCTCAGTTGGTCGGCTAGTTCAAAATGATATCGATGCGCGTCGGCTCATCGATATGTCGACAGGCTAAGTAGTGTTAGTAGCTTTCGTAAGTTCACGCGCCAAGGTGCGTCTGGCCGTTTGAGGTCTTCGTCTGATGTTTTTCATGTTTTTAGCTATTAAATGTCAATTATTACTGTTTATTGAAATCAACTATCATAAAATTAAGCGATATCTTTGAATATTTTCATTTTTTCGAATTTCTACTCATTTTATTCACTTTAAATCAGAATGTGTAACGAGTATACACCTTCGAAACGCGCGGAAGTCTTTAACATAGTAAGGCGAGGGTTAAATAAAGAATTCTTATCTATTTTTAAAGAAATAAATAAATTAAAACTGGTCAAAGAACAACAAAAATGTAATCAAAGAGGTACTGAATAAATTCACTGATCAGATAATTCTAAACAAACAGAATTTCATTATTGAAAGTAGTGTAGGACCAACGGCCAAAACAGCGACGTCAAGTATGACAAAGGAAGCGAGTGATTCAAGTATTTTCAATATACAAAATCTACAAGTTTTTCCTGAAAGACCTGGAATTTTTCAATATGTTTTTCCTAGTTTGCGAAACTAGGCGAGACCTCTCTGTTACTAAAAGACAGTTTTCACCAACCTTTTATGCTACATTTTCCCTTTCACTTTTGATGAAAAAATAATTTTACAAATTAAGGAAAATCAATTTAAAAAAGGGGCAACCAAAGTTTATTATGCCCTTCCTAAAAAATAAAATGGATAAGGCTCATAGATACGAGTATCTAATTATTATCACAACTGAGAATGGTTAAATGACGAAGTACAATTGTAATGTCATATATATGATTTGAATTAAAAATATATATATTAAAAAAATATCTTCTTTCTATTATCTTCTATATAATATTACTGTATTGTGCTGTTTTTTGAAGAAATTCATATTAAAAAGTAAAAAAAAAAAGTTATTATTTTTATCGACAAAAAATTATAGTAATGTAAGGACATTTTTTTTTTTTTTTTTTTTACATGTCTTGAATGTCGGGCTTATTAAAGATCGTCTAAATCTTCCGATGACATGTTAATCGATTAATATGAATTTTAATACCCAAGTGTTCAGCAAGTGTGTGAAAAGTCTCGTTGTTAGTGAGTGTAGAAGAGATTATCTCTTTAAGTAATAGAAAAAACTGAGTAAGCCAACAAGATGACTGTGTGACAAAGATTGGAGATTACACGTAAGTTTGCCATTATTTATTAAAAGAAAAAAAGATTCTTATAATAAACTTGATCAATTCAAGAAGGTATTTTGGGGCTCCAATCAAAAGGCGAATGCCGTACTTGAAGGCAATGCAAATTTGTAATTAATAAAGAAGTTGTATCTACTGTTATTAATTTAAAAAATATACGTGTGAGAATATTTTTTTCCCTTGTAATTCCGAAATTCAACATTAAGGGAAAATGTCTGAGCTGAGAACCACTGATATAGGACATATAATTTGTTGTGCCTCCTTTCTGGACCCCGTACTCGAGTCTGCCCCACTCGAAAGTTTATACGTCAACGTTTTGTCTTTCAAAGCTGTGTAGTACGTGTACATTCCGGGGGTTGTTTGAAGGAGGAAAAATACCTGCTTGGAAGCGTCGGTCTATCACGTTCTGTAGTATTATTCTACCAAGAAAGTGCTTGGAGACCTTTTAATTCAAATATATCAAATTATTGTTATTTTATTATATATTATTTAATCTGATTGGGAGCGATTCATCTCCATTAGGAGACTTTGCACTGTAATCATAATCTTATTATATACATTTTATATCTAATTTATTAATTATTAATTAATTAATAATAAAATGTAACAATTTACATATGCTTCTCATTAACTATAAATAAATAAAGATAACCACATGGTTTAAATTGAGAAGAAGTTTCCTACAGTTGACAACGGAACTGGTGATACCTGATGCCACCCTGCGGCTGATCATGTGAAAAGCGCAACTGAGATTGCCCCGAAAGAGGACCTAGCCCCTGGACATGACCAGGGGTGGAATATATGGAAATCCCTTAACAGACTTCGGACCGGAGTATGTAAAAAGAGGACACAGTTGAAAGCCTGGCAGTTTTACAGCGGACCGACTGGATGTGACTGTGGCGTGGAGCAGACCCTGTCACACCTTCTAGAGTGTGCGCTGTGTCCGAGTAGCTGCACCCAGGAAGACTTGATGGTGGCTGGGAGTAACGCCATCGACGTCACCCACTTCTAGGCAAACAGAATATGACCCTGTTGTTTCCGACACGATTATACAATATAGAATATACTATGAATAATAAAATCATGTTTTTTTCCTTTTTAAATGGGTGATTCAATACAAAAGTTTGGTTGCACAGTTATACTTATCAATTGAGTTCTACGACTCGAAATTCTATCATTTAAATAAATATAGTAATGAATTCTTTTACTCCATTTTAGAATAATATTTCTACACAAAACATAGTATTAACTAATTTATGTATAAAACTCACAGCTAAAACATTGATATCAGCTTGATATAGCTCTTTAAGGCCGATGCCGTAAAGCCTCAACAAGCGATCTTTTGTCTATTATTTTGGTTCGCTTGTGTGACATCTACATCGAATTTAAGCGGTGTTTGCATATGCCAAAATAATTGTTATGACAGCTGGTCCATTGACAGTTGGTACAACTGTCCTCTTGGCGGGTGGTACCGCCGAAATGTGAGAGCGGGCAAGTAGTCGCAACTCGCCCGTCATCGTGATAGGACCGCCTCTAATGGCGGCCCTTAACGGGTGACGTTATTGACGAATAAACGTGTATGTGAAACATAATTAAGTGCTTATACTGTGAACCCGATCCTGCATCCTTCATCCAGTTAATCGATGTCCTAAATGTAAGAGGAGGATATCAACATAAACGCTGTTGCCTCATTACAATTTTAAAGTAAATGCTTGATATTTTCAGCATGAAATTCATTTGCTATATGATTGCATTATCGATAACGTTTTCACTTTAATTGTCAAAGTAAAACGAAGTTTTTTTGGTTCAAACTATATAACGCTGAATTCAGTGTGTCTTTTCGATGTAAAATTATTAAAATCTATTACATTTTTAACCATATTCAAAATATATATATATTTACAAAAAAAGTTAAATCATGTCAAGACATGTACGAAACGAAAAAGGTATCGTTTCACTATAGGCACATACCTCGTAGTACTGAAAAATTATGATATGCTTGTAGATAACAATGTGCTTGAAAATCACGCGACTAACATTACTAGATGGCTGCTCTTTTAGTTTTTTAGTGGGGAATGGCACACCTTATTCTTTTGACACTCCTCTAATTACAACACACCTTTGTGCCGCACAGCACCTGTAATAGTTTCACATCAAAAAGGTTAGGAATTACTAAAGCAACCACCGAGTAAATAAAGCTTTCGTGCGGTCGCGTCACAGGAGCCTACCGAATGCCGATAAAAATCCGTCACAAATAGAATCCGCCCGTGTTCAAGCTCTCTTACAAACATGCTATTTTTTTTTGTTTCTAGAGTATAATAAGTATTAAAGGCTCTATAATAAAGATAGTTAACTTAGTTTTAACACTTTTTTAGACACTGATCATAATTGGATGAGTGAACGCAAAAAAAAGCATGTCGTCGGTTAGGTAAAGGGTCTTTTTAGGAACAAACTGTCCAGAACTCGAGAGGGTCAGTCTTATTATCAGAGAATATGTTATCTTAAAGCTTGGTTCTCTCAATAGAAACAAATAAAATGAGTATTAAATAGTAGTAAGAAGTAACCTTGTAATTGATACACATACAAATGAGTAGACGTAGAATTTGAACTGTAAACCGCAAACCCATGTCTAATTTATTGCACACCAAGCGAATATTAGGAACAATTACTTTATTTTACTGAGTTTAGTAGTCGAAACACGTGTGGTTAAAAAAATATGGCATATAAAAAAAATCAACTATGAAATATAACTAACACAAATTGTTTGACACAAAAGAAAGACCGAGATAATTTTTAAAATTAATAATGTTTTGTGTTATAAAATGTTTTTTTTTAATTTAAACTCTACGAAGCTTTTTCAGGAAGCGTAAACATAATTTTACAATGATATAGTTGTAACCAAAGCAAGCAAATCGCTAAATGAAATAAAATATTTCTCCTTAAATGGCTGTTTATTCTGATTGAATTTCGCGTAAACTGATAGAAAAACATTTAATACTCTTTAAAAGCATTCCAGCGGGGCTTTTTTACCCGAAACGGATAAAAAATCGAGATATTTTACTACGAAAATATTATAAAAGGGAACGCCGAATAACTTATAGTAGTTCACCCGAGTAATTCCATACAAAAAAAAAACTGCGTAGCTTTCGTGTATTTTTCAAACATTTTTTTACGTGAAATCTCTCGGTCGGGAAAGCTCGTCTTGGAAGATTACTGAGGCGGGATTATGTATGATAATATCGTTAGTGGCAGCACCCAGCCTCCCTCGGATTATGTTAGTCATTTAGTATCGGGAACCCAACACCTGTGTCCACGGCTAAATAATTTAGTACGCTTAAAAAATTCGAGAACCCCTCAATTGTGTGCTTAGGCTTGCGTTACATACATTTAATGTACATCTATATCGGATAATCTAGTGATACAAGATACCTGTAAGGCTGCGTGCAAAATTTCAAGGTGTAAACAAAAAAAATATATTTTAAAATCGTATCTAATTTCGTGTTAACTTTCTCATTTCATATGAAGTTTGGCAGAAAATAATTTCGCCTTGAATGAAGAAAAAATAAAGAATGTCTTTAAACTAAGTACTTTAAATTATCATAGACAGTAGAACTTTATTAATTCCTTGTATGGACATGTGTGTTGGTGGGATAGCATACACATTGTGAACGCAGACCCGCAGCTGGAGGCGGGAAGGCTGGGACCGGGTTGGCCTCCTGCAACATAGCTCAAGACAGTTAAGAAGGATATGGAGTGTCTTGGAGTCGACAGCGAGCTTATCTTCGATCGAGAATCTCGGAAAAATGTTATTAGCAGAGCCGACCTAATGTAAATGGGATAGGACCAGGAAAAAGAAGAAGTAGAACTTTATTGATTCCTCAGCATTATCATGACTTGACATTCACCAGCTTGCATCAATTGTTGTTGTGTCGGTAGCACCGAGAAATTTTGCAAAAACAATTTTAGGAATCGAATTGTTTCAATATAAGTAATATATACGTGTATACGCATCAAATATTTTTCTTGCTTGAACGATATTTTTCCCTTTTGGTTGTAAAAAAGTTAAATACATATGATGAAATATAACTAATGTTTTCTAAAATTTAATATTTATAAGATATTTAATTGAATAATATATTATATAAAAACATAAAAACAGAGTGGTTTCGGTAAGCAAAAGATAGCTTCAGAATTTAATATGTACTCTTTACAACAACTATTTACCTCGCAAAACAAATTGAGGTTGACCTTTTTAAAACAAGTTAAGGGTGCGTTAGTTCAGTATTTTATTTCACAAGAATACTTTACAAACATTGGCAAGGATTTTTGTCCAGTAAAAGGTTAACAAAAGTGATTATAATGCTGGTATCAAATTGTAAATTTTATTTTAATTACTAATTAGAATGAATATTTATGTAAATATTTCTTGTAATGTAATATTTATAATTCATAAAACACACAAAAAAATAACATACACTATATAACGTCATTATTTTTACTTTCATATGTTATATATAGATGCCAAATGACGTCAAAATAGTCCAGGTTTCGGGAGCGTAAAGCAAATTATCTGTTTTTTTTTTTAATTCTGTAAAAAAAAAAAACGTGAAAAATATAAAATGTGTATCACAATCACAGATACCTGCAATGGCGGTCAAAATATTGGTTGAAGGAAGTTTGCCACACACGGCTAAGCCCAAAAGCCACAATATCAATCACAGATATCTTTAAAAACAATGCCATCGACAAAAGAAGAAAAGAACGTGTAAAAGGTTTAAGGTTTTATGGTACCCCATTAAGAAGCACCATTGCAGATGAATTGAATTGAATACTCGAAACTCTATACAGCTAACAACTGGAATAGAAGATAAAGGATGACTACGATCAAGGGTATTGTTAGTGAGACAGTGAAACAATCACTCATGGAGTGCATCATCCATGAGAATGGAGACGCATTCTGTGTTGTCGCCTGGGAGTCTCTGCCATTTCTTGGGAGGATTTTCCTGAACTGCTGCTAAGTTCTGACGGTCCCTTACTGTTAAACTTCATCAAGGAAATCGTCAGGGTTATTTGTCAGACGTATAATCTCACCTTGTGCATAACTTGCAGGGTACAATACTCAACTATGTTTTTTTATAAAAAAAAAATAAGATAAAAAAAAGAATAATAATAAAAGTTTTCTTAGTAATCTGTGGTGCTCATATGTTCCAGAGATAAGTAGAATATGTAAAGCGAATAATTTTCTATTTTTATTGACATATCGTTTCTATATCTGAAACATGTGGTTATCACTCAGTTTTTTCAGTTACCAGTGTCCATGCCTTATCCCAATATATTTCGGCACCCATAAGTCCACTTGGTAACATATACGGTTCCCAATGACCCTCAGGAAAGAAGCCCGAGAAATCGAGTTGTCTGCAGTTGTAGTATTTGTGGCATATTTGGGGGATTTGTCAATTGGAATTTTAAGAAATATAGTAATAACTCGAGGCTCCCGAGCCTTGCACCATTGGGTAATCATTAAAGGGTAATCAGCAAAATAAAATTATTAGAACTAATTCATATTTGATGATAAGGAATTGCATTAAATACATCTGTGATAATCTAATGCATGAATCTCTGCAACGTCTAAGCAATTATAGCCAATCAATTGCATCATGTGTATCACTAATTCTATATTAATTAGACTGGATTATACTACGCTAATCCTGCAGAACCTATTACATTACAAATGTATTATCTTACAATAAAACTGAACGTACATTATCGTTTAATTTATTTACATGACGGATAATAAATTAATGATAATTGATCAATTACGGTGTTTTTTTATTGGCTTTCATACTAAATAATGATTTAATGACATCATAAATGTCACAAATTATGTATCAATTTAATTGATAGCTTGATTGAACATGTATTGATAATTTATTATTTGTGAATAACAGTGGTTCCCAATCGTTGCGGTATTTACCTACAACCTTTTCGTTTCGGCTCGGTAGAATACAAATTATACTGTCAATACGGCGTGAATTTTTCAAACCATTTTTTTGCTTAATAATAAAAAATAAAAAAAATAGTATTTGATGCATACTTGTTCTTATCTGACCTATTTCATATATCGCATAGGTTCTTCTATCCTTAGCTATCGGATGAGACATAAAAAACGATTATATTTAACAAACGTTCATTATGTAACTCCAAGCATATGGTGGCATTGACACATGTGGCTTACAGAAAAATCGTCCCTGTGACGAAACTTAACGATATTTATTTACATGCTTTACAGATTCCTGTAAAGAATACATGTGGGTTGATAAAGGGAATGACTGTACTTCCAATTTCCTACCGTAGATGTCACAATGAGTACTGAAAGTATCAAAAAGATATATCACGTCAACCGATGTCAATGGTCAGGGAATCTTTGACGGCATATATCGACAACCGTTGTGAAAGGGCTAAAGAATGTTTTAAAATTTCGGAAGAAAAAAAGAATAATTTAAAATATAATATTATATTTTTTATTTAATAAATAATACCAGATAATCTTGCTCATATAATTTGAGTTTTCAATTCTTACTGTCAATAAAAAACATATATAATAATAAAATAAAATTCCATTGTAATTTTAATAATATCAAAGTAATAATAATAAATAAAATATAACTGTTGTAGAAAAAGTATTACTCTCTTTTAAAATTCATTATTAAATAACCTTTAAGAAATGGTAAGTGATTCAGAGATGCTCAAGTATGCAGGTTTATCATTGTGAACATTATTCATGAAAAGGTATATTATATTTCACCTTTTGTAGCACTGTAAAAAGCACATAAAAGGATAAACTCACATGAGAGTACTTTATAAAATTATGACAAAAAGCATTCTCTTCTTTGCGCGATACTTATAACGTACTACTTATTATTTCAGGGTTTTTTCTTCTTGAAAACAAACCGAAAAATAATTATTTATATAGAGATTTCTATCGCTCTGTATTTTCGAATATTGCTATGCGCTAGTTGGAGAGGATTGATTTGTCAACAAATAATTAATTAAATCACGTAATTTAGGCATCATCCGCAAATAACAGTTTTGGCAGTATTTATGCATATATATTTTATTCGTTACATATCTGTTCCATAACGGACACATATGAACGCCACAAATAACCGGTATTCAGGTATGTCAGTTATCTATAGTTATCCAACTCTTGTTCCGATATATCACTGCAACCGAAAGACCAATTGTAAAAATACTCGCAAATGGTTCCCACGACCTGCAAGGTAGAAGCTTAGTGACTTAAGAAAGTAGTTGTAGAAGCTGAGGTATATTATTAATAGAGTTTTTAAACAGATATTTTGAGGACGTCAGATGATTTACCCGATATTCAAGGGCCTGGACCAGTTAAGTTCTAAGAGGCGCCTAAACCTAATCGACAACTAACAGTAAAAAAATACAAGAAACATTAAGAACACAAACACTATTAGGCGCTTCAATTCAATCAACGACAACTGTAAAGCAACCAAATCATGGTCACAGTCTAAAATTCTCCCGCATGTAGCGTCCATCCTCCCTGTCTGAGTGTCATAGAGTGCACTGGTCTTGACCGGCTGTGCTCTCCTGCATGCGTTTACGTAAAATAAAAATAAACGTTTAATTTTTATGATCTAACGAGATCCGCACTTATAATGTGCGTTTGTCGATGGCTTGTGGAATCGGAACTTACGCTATACTTCTTTTAAGAAAATCCGGTGATAAAAATATTAAAAAGATAAACAAATCACATAAAAATATGTCACGGATACTACAGCTAGCCTTTCTTCAAGTAATCGGACTGCTATGGAGGTTGTCGGTAATCACATATGTTCCAAAGTGGGCCTTTAGGTGCAGATATGTTCTAGAACGAAAAATGGACAATGGCAGCAACTAAGTTGGCAGGAATCTGCAGTAACCATATGTTCCAAATATAGAAAATACTTCAAAATGGCAGCATTATAGATTTCGCAGATATGATTTCTCCATCACCGCTTATATTCTTTTGTATGTGATTACAAAAATAAATGTAAAGCAGCTTCGGAAATATGTTTAATATTTGATTACATGTCTTTATGAGATCAGTTTTTATGAGATTTATAAGTGTAAGTATAATTTATTCAATTCGTATAGAGCAAGTACTCGTATAATAAAATTGCATGAAAGGCAACGATGTTGGGTTTATGGGTATGTATTTTTTTTGAAAATGCTCGTAGAACCTTTATGACAAAATTATTTCACCAGATTTCCTCGCAGGTTTATGGCGGAGAGCTAAATTTGCGCGACTACGTAGTAAAAAAACTAGCGCTAGCTGAAATCTATCCCAAGAGAGATTATATGATATTACTACGTGGGATTTTTCAGCTCTTCTCATAGTCATATAAACAGTTCCATACTATTACTAAAAATGATTTTTTTCCATAAATTTCTTGGTGACTTTTTTTCAAAGTAAATTTAAACTCAAAAATACATAAATCAATAAAATTTATGTCTTACAATTTTTCTGAAGCCGTTTTGTCCTACGTAAAACAATAACCTTTAAAATTTAAACCTTCTACAGACTCTATGACGCTTAATATATTCAGTTGAACCCAGCGTGTCTAACGAATGTGAAGTTACTGCGTGCTAGTAGTTATTAAAAGGATCGCAATTGTATATTAATCTGATACTTAAGATATGTATGTGGAATGAAACAAAGTTTCTGGTATAGTATTCCACAACCAGTTGACATCCTCCTCTCTAAGTAAGTTATTGAATTGCGTGGTGGCAGGATGAGGAGCACATTAATAACACAAAGACTTTTTCTGAAGCAAATTGACACGTATATTTTAATTACTTTACAAACTTCTGGCTCGGACCTAGTCACATCATTTACGCCGGGCCAACCACAATACGACCTCACCGTCGTCGGCAGACAACTGACTGGGCACCGGGCGCCGTGGTCAATGACACGCAGGCATTACAAAATGATAACACATGCGTGTCTCATGAGCGAATGAAAATAAGAGACGAAAGAATGTATATCGAGGTTTTCGGTACCAGTCGGCAAGGGCCATATCATGCTGATGTCACAGTATATGGTATTTATGAAGAAAATGAAAAAAGCAGTATGTCTTGAGTCGATATACATCCATGTATGGATGCTCGAAAATGTAAGTCATGCCCTTTGCATAGCTCATAGACTCCAGATATATTAAATACATACAATTGAAAAAATTCGTTCATGATGATACAACTAACAAAATATGTTCTTCTATGAGGATAAATGAAATGCACGTCACCATATAAAAAAAATGAGTCGAAGATTGTATAGCTGAAGTTACTAGTATGACGGTAAAAACAATGTGCAATTATATTACGCAGTGAATAATGAACCCCTCAGAAAAGTAATGAAGAAATTTATTGGTAATAATTAATATTAATATCCCTCATTATACGAAGCTTACTCAACAAAAACTAATATAATTTCAAATAAGAATGTACATTCATTATATCTAGTTAAAAATATTATATGCATTTAAATTTCATGGGATTTTACTGAAAATTATTGATCGAAATAAGTAACAAATTTGATGATTGCAACATTCAGTTTGTAATGAAACTTTGATGATGAAATAATTTATTTTATACATTTGGACATCAAATAGAATGTCATTGGAAGGCGAGTGGTGTGTTATATTTTTAGAAGCGGATCAGATAACTTATCTCACTGAGCTGGAACTACATGAAGACAATGAGAGCTTCCTCATTCCATTATCCTGTCACGGGAGAAGCTGTGAAGGAGTACGGTGAACCATAACGCGTTCCAACCTAGATAACAACCGCGCTGGTATGAGACTTATCCCATCAACCGAAAAGTGCCAGTCATTACCTATTTTTAGAGACATTTTTATTTGTAAAAAAATGAAAAACGCGATCTTCTATGATGATATCTTAATTCAATAACTCTTGCCACTTTGAATATATAATATCTGAAAAAGAATGTAAAGTACGAATTAGTTTTTTTTTATGTAAGCACATACAGAAGAATATCGACAGATGGTGATAGTAATTCTGAAGTCTCATGTGTGGAATTCTAGGACGTTTAACATGCTGCATATGGCTAAGCGCCACATGTGAAGTGTTAATCCGCCAACCTTATAGACTACACCCCGAGATTCACGCATCATCCTTAATTATTTAAATAATGAAAAGGTGTCCACCAGAAACAACCTACTCCGAAAAGTGGCAGGTACGAAGTGGGGAGCCCAACCAAACCTGATCCGCACAAGTGCTCTAGCTCTCTGTTTCTCTGCTGGCGAGTATGCTGCGCCAGTATGGGCGAGGTCTGCCCATACCAAGAAAGTGGATATTGCTCTGAATGAAACGTGCCGGGTGGTTACAGGGTGCCTAAAACCTACCCCAATATCAAAGCTATATCAACTCTCGGGCATTGCCCCACCAAACATACGGCGAGAAGTTACTACCAAGAAGGAACTCACCAAAGCAACCCACAACGCACTCCACCCTATGTTTGGGTACCAAAAGATAACTACACGGCTCAAATCAAGAAGAAGTTTCCTACAGTCGACAGCGGAACTGGAGATACCTGAGGCCACCCTGCGGCTGAACATGTGGAGAAGCGCAACTGAGGGGAATACTTGGATTGCCCCGAAAGAGGACCTAGCCCCTGGACATGACCAAGGGTGGAATATATGGAGGTCCCTTAACAGACTTCGGACCGGAGTATGCAAGACGAGGACACAAATGAGGGCCTGGCAGTTTTACAGTGGACCGACTGAATGTGACTGCGGCGTGGAGCAGACCCTGTCACACCTTCTGGAGTGTGCGCTGTGCCCGAGTGGCTGCACCCAGGAAGACCTGATGATGGCCAGAAGTAACGCCATCGACGTCGCCCACTTCTGGGCAGACAGGATCTGACCCTGTTGTTTCCGACACGATTATATATATTTAAATAATTTACTTTGAATGAGTGGTCTTCACGGGACTCCTTTCGTCTACCACCAATTTTGATGAATAAGCTATGACAGGAATTTTACGGATGTGGAATTAAATTCACACCAACCAGGGGCTTAGTTTAGAGCTCAGTAATCGTTTTTTTTTTTTTTAATCCATCGGGGTCGAACCCACGACCTTTTGCTTGCAAAGCAAACTCTTTGACCATTGAACTATACTCGCCGTTAATCATTCATTAATGACAGCTATTCGTTTATTAAATGACTAATTATACTCTTGCGGAGTTCTCGAAATATAATATGTTCTACCCAATTTTATATATATGGTTTTTGTTTATCCAGTATATTTTATTAAATAAAATTGTAAATCACAACGACAAATGAAGGTTTTTGTAGATAAACAGTAGATTGCTTACACCTCTTGGTTATTTGGAAACTTTTTACGAATTTAACCATATCATTATAGTATATTTAAAAACACATCCACTACCAAATTAGATCAGTTCGCTTACAATAAACGAATTTCATATACCTCTGTTAAATTCATGTAAATATATCTCAAATTAAGGCAAAAGAGTGACACATACTATAAAATATTGTACGAGTTATCGTAACATAAAGATCCCATGGCGCTACAGGCCTGAAAAGCGCTGTTATGGTGGATCCCGCGATTCTGTAGTACACCTTGGTTCCCCCACTTCATAGATAGAGAAGAGCTGGAAGAAGCGGTTCTCAGGTATCTGCGTGGCTTGGCAGCAGATTTTTTTGACTCGGGCATTCAAAAGCTCGTATACCGCATGCAAAAATGCATTGACCTCAGTGGTGACTATGTAAAAAAAAAGGTAAAAGTCTGCACTTTCCAAAAATGTACGCATTTATTGAATTAAACATGTTTTACACTGTTAAAAATCACCGAGAAACTTATTTTTCAGATAACCCTCGTATTACATATTCAGCTTTAAAAAAAACATATTAGGAGCGTATGGTCATCAAAAAAAAACCCACACAGTTCTGTAAGCTATTCTGACTCTTAATTCATCCCCAATAACTTTTGCACTTGAAAATCTGTATAAATTACGTATAGTTCTGTCATGAACGAAAGAGCTTGGAAGCTAGAAAGAAAATCAGGTGTTATTATTCGAGGGTAATAAATCGCGAACTTAGATTATTACTCTACAGGCATCTAAACCATTTAGAACTTAAAAGCGGCTCAACTTGAATATCTCCGATTCAAGAGAGCTAATTTTATATGAACGAACTCATTTCGATGACCTGACGAAGCTTTGAAGGCTACACATTTAATACACGTTGCTGTCGCTTTGTTTCAGTTTGAGTTCGCTCCAAACTTTGTTGCAATTCTCCACATGAAAGTTATCAAGCTTTATATGACGCTCCTGATAACAATGCAATTGCACGCAAAAGTTGTCTATTTATGCATCTATCTGACGCGTTAAGAAATTTTGCAAAGTCAAAAACGTAACGTCCGCTTACTCAACTATATGGTAACAAGATGCAAACATCTCGATTTACAAAGCTTCCATCTAGGTTGAGGCACATTTAATATTTTACTCTCTATACTAAAAATAAAGCAAATATTGGTGTTTTACAGTCTTTTCAAATTAAGTTTGAATCCGGAGTTAATTGTATTTTGTTTTATCTAATTAAAATTGTAGTTACACTCTTATTGTTAAAATATTAAACAAATAACGAAGATGTCTTCGACGAGGAAGATTGGAAATGCAGTTACTGAGGGATCACACCGGGAGAATGTGTTCTAAGAAGTGTGAGAATACCTGTAGTAGAAAAGGAACTATTATAAAAGGTTTTCAACACTTAGTACGTAAAGAAAGATCGTAGTAGCATCCTCCTCTCTTTCAAAAGGTTGTTCTTCAGTCGCGTGAAGGCATGATTAGGAGCAGATTAATAACAAAGACTTTTTCAGAAGCAAATTGATACGATCTACGATAAACTTTAAAAACTTATGGGTCGACCTAGTCACAGCATTCAGACCGAGCCACAATACAATATGCTCTCGCCAAAGAGCGGCACACGTCTGGCGCGCGCTCGTGATGGGCAGTCGCACCGCACCCCAAGTGGCGATCTACTTAACTTGTCCCAAAATGCCAATATGGTGACACATGCATGTCGACAAGAAAACAGAAATAAGAAACGAAAGATTGTATATCAAAGTTTTCGGTACCAGTCAGCAAGGGCTATAACATGCTAATGTCAGTAGTAATTGAAAAAAAGAAGAAATAGAGGAAGAAAAAGACGAAGAAGAAGAAAAGGAGAAGAAGGAAAATGACACATATAAGAAGAAGAAGGAGAAGAATAAGAAGAAGGAGGCTTTAGAGAATTTAAAGAAGACATTTACAAGTTGCGTTTATAGCTCTCCTACATGCGTTGACAAAATGAATGTCATTTGGTCACGCGTATAACCACTATCAACAGTCCCAGGGATCCAACTCCTCCGTTTGCTGTACACGAGCGGCACATTAATTGACCCTCATTGCTGCTGATTGTCACCGAGCTGCTGGTACAACACAGCGGAGACGCCACGAGAATCGTTATTAGGGCGGCAGCCGGCCAAGCAATTAACCGAGAGAATATTCAGAGAATTACTATCGCAAGCATAACACACTGCCTCCTTGTCCATTTCTTTAATAATAAGTCTTGGGTTGATGGACTCCATCAATTGTAAATACAGAGTGATTCCAAGTTTTATGAAATTAATAATATACGAGTATTTAACCTATCATTTGTTTGAAGCATCTTAATGTACGGCTGTGAGACATGGTGCTTATCTGAAAGTGATAAAAAAAGAATAGAGGCCTATGAAATGTGGTCATACAGAAGAATTCTCGGAATTACCTGGAGAGTCCACGTCACGAACAATGAGGCTCTCAGCATAATCAAGGAGGATAGGCACCTGGTAAGAATCATCTCAGAGAGGCAAGCCCGATGGATCGGTCACATCATGCGCCACGGTGGTCTTCTTCACGATATTGTGGAGGGGATGGTTGAGGGTAGAAACTGTAAAGGGCGTCCTAGACGGGAGTATTTGCAGCAAGTGTTCAAGGACATGAGTTGTAGCTCTTATGCTGAGCTGAAGAGGGTTGCGGAAGACCGAGAGGAATGGAGATCGAGATGCAAGATTCTGTTGCGGCAAACCAATCCACCGGATTGATACGAAGAAGAAGAACCTAACATTCCTTCTCCTTCCAGGTGCTTTGCGTCCTGGGATTCTTGAATGTTTTAATTTTCATGTTCCGGATAGGTGCAACCATCCTCGAGGTTATCCATTGCATTTCATTCTTGCTGCTTTACGAGTTTCAAGTACATACTCAATTCACTGCAATAATTTTTGTTTTTCATTTTTTAATATTTTTTTCTACATTTGTCGATGGCATTGGCTTCCTAGATCTCTGTAGTCTTTGACTCGAGTGCCTTTTTTCTCTTAAGTTTGTTCTCTTAATCCTTAAAAAAGTATCGGAGAGAATAATACAAAATCAATTAGTAGTTTCTGTAATAATAAAGAGTAATTAGGGTTGGATATTATTTTTATTTTTTATTTTTATTTATTTAAACAAATATAAAAGAATACAGTTAAATATTTTAGTGACAATAAATACATTCCTTTTTTCGAACGATATTGAAGAAATTAATCTGTTCTATACATTTTGAGATACTAGTATGTAGATAACTATAGTTTATACTGCGTACTGTTAAATTCTTAAAGTGAAGAATTAGTATTTTTCATATAGAAAATATTTATTATGCGAACTAACATTAATTAAGTATAATTATATTATAATTGCATAGTTATTATTATTTCTGTGTTATCCTACACGACTTTACACACAAAGTAACTTTAAGTTTAAACGAAGCGCAGTTACTTTTAATAATGTTGAATTAATATGCATTGCCTCTGGTTTGTACAAGTTAAGACAACTTTCTGAAGTACTTCTAACGCAGTTAACATAGTGGGATAATCTTTATTGGAGAAGTTTTCAAATAAAACATTTCCCTGGAATGAGTAATTAATTTAATTATTCCGCAATTGTACAAACTGGTATTTTACTTTACTCATAACTCGCATATTTATAGCAAGATAAAGATCAAAGATTCGTCTAGTGAGAACATTAGAAAGACTAAATGGCTCGGTGGCTTGCGTGATTCTGATAAAAACGACATGGGAAACAGAAATAAATTACTTATACACTCAAAACTTTCTATCCGAAAAAAAAACAGACATCAGCACGATAGAGCCCTTGCTGACTAGAACCGAAAACCTTGATATTCAATCTTTTGTCTCTTATTTCTGTTCGCTTATTGACATGCATGTGTCGCCATGTTGGTATTTTGGACTACTTAAGGAGGTCGTGACTTGTGGCGCTGTGCGACAGCCCATCACGGGCACGCCAGTCGTGTGTCGACCGTAAGCGAGAGCATATTGTATTGTGGCCCGGCCGAAGGCTGCGACTAGGTCGGGCAATCAGTTTGTAAAGTTTATCGTAAATATATGTCGATGTGCATCCGAAGAAGAAGAAAATGTTATTAATCTGCTCCTAATCCTGCCATCACGCGACAGAATAACAACTTTTTTTGAAATAGAGGAGGATGTTAACACTTTGTACGGACTGGAGTTAGTAACTAGTAGTAAAAATACAATAAAATAAAAAATCAATGGACACCCAAAACATTCCAATAAACATCATACGGGTATCATATCATTAGTATATACAACATGAATATTGCCAGATACCGAGTGTATTTTCCTGAAAAAACAATTAATTTCATTTTTTGCATGAAGAATACGAATAGTTTTAACCCATAAATACCAAAAACACACTGTAGTAAGAGTTAATACTGATCATTATATTAACCATTTGTCAGCTTATTAGTCGTCGCTATAAGAAAATAAGGAGTTGACATGACGTGATCAATCAAGATTTTTTTGTAGAACTTTTTGTGTGACATAATCTATTTTATAGATAAACAAACTGTGTAATGACAATTGTAATTACTGTTCATATTTCATACGCTTGTTTTGCTTACAGTTATCATATTTTTTATAACATTTTACTCGTCTAGTTCGACTCACGTCCGTCCAACGAATTAAACCCCACCTTCCATAAGCTTTAATAATCATGAAATTGACCTCGTGTTTATGACAATACATTTTATTGTAGGAGTACGATTTGGTTATATATAAACATTTGTGTAAAAGCTAAAGTGTTTTGTGTTAAAAGTAAAAAAGTAAAAAAAAACTCATTGAAAAAATTATATTTCCAAAACAATATACCTGTATTTACAAAGAATATCACCGTACGTGTTTCGGGCCTAAGCTGGTCTACGAATATACTTATCAATGGCTTAACTCTTACGTTAATAAACACAGACTTTCTGAACTTTTTTGCAAACACATAAAATATATTGGGAAATTAACCAAATGTTTTATTAATTGTAATTTTTTAAATAAAAAATAATTAAAATTAATACCATCATAATTATTTAATGTTTGTACTTCATTATTTGTATATGCATTTATTAATTTCTAACAATCTTTCTGTTCAGTTTTAATGAGTCATGCTATTTAAGGCAGTAAATATAAATCATTAAGTAAGCTAATGAAGTTTGTATAAGACAGTAATATCAAAGGACGAATTGATGATATCGTAAGAATTGGTACATGGAATGTACTCGGCGGAACTTCTGGAGGTAGAAATTACATGGGATAAGGCGAAGAATATGGTGGCTGACATAGCTTTGTGAATGCCGTATGCTCCATTTATGGGAGCGGTCACGGTAATAATGATAATGAAATTGTTATATTACTTACTGTAAATAAAATAGTGTTGTATTGAACAAGTCTTGTAACAAGTTAGATGCTCCTGAACAATATATACATCGGTACAAAATATACCGGTGGTCATAGCTCAATGGTCAAAGCGTTTGCTTTGCAAGCCAAAGGCCGTGGGCTCGATCTCCAACGGAGATTAAAAAAAAGGAATTTTAATCGATTTCTGAGCTCTGAAATACCCCCGGTTGGTGTGAATTTGATCCATCACCCGTAAAATGTCAGTCATAGCCTATTCATTAAAATTGGTGGTAGACGAAAGTCGTCCCGTGAAGACCACCCATTCATAGTAAATTCCTGTAATAATAAAGGATGATGCGTGAATCACAGGCTGTAGTCTATGACGTTGGCGGATCAACACTCCACATACAGCGTTTAGCCATATACACATGGTAAGCGTCATTGAATTCCACAGATGTGACTTCAAAATTATTATCACCATCTGTCGGTATTCTCCTGAATGTGTTTGCATAAAAAAAATCTTAGCCCCCAACTTAATTTAGTATTTTTACACTACAGCGGTTTTCTTAATGCCACAATAATCAGTGTTGAACAACTAAGATGATAAATTTTCCGACTTGCTTGACTCTGATCTGATAACTAACAAGTTTCCACCCTTCCGTTGGAGGCTGTAGTTGCATCACGTCCGTACCTGCAAGGGATGCAAGATGACTCTCTTATCGCCACTACATGCAAGTAATAGTTACATGCTTCATCTTGGAAGCAGATATGGTACACATTATCCATATCGCAGCAAGCCTTATGATGTGACTTCAAAAACTACTATCACTATCTGTCAGTATTCTCCTGTATTTGTTTATATAATATAAAAATACCATGTTATTATTAATATGTGAAACAATGTTTTTTAAATGAAAAATAAATTGAATCAAAAACTACTTGCAGTCGCCAAGTTATGCAAATAATAAATTCAGACAAGGCGAGTATTTGCGCTAGTGAATTAATTCAGCAGAACAGAAAGATACAACGGAAGGAATAAAGGGAAAATTAAGATTCATAGCGACGCGGTGGTAAAGAGACGTACCTTCCCTCGCCAGTAAGAACGTGATGCAACCACAACCTTGCAAATAGAGGGTTGAAACTAACAGATCAGGGTTGCTATTTTCTGGATGACTTTATTTAATACGCGATGAAAGTAATGTGTATTTTCTGGCATAATATATTTGATGATTGGACCTGTACTAATGTACTGCTTTAAATTCTACAATCAGAACACTGCGTTGGAAGGGAAGGCACCCCATCACATTTTGCAACTGGTTTTACCGCGCTGAAATGGATAGTCGAGTCATAAAAAAATCACACGCATCACTTTCATACAATATCGTGTATACTCAATTATTACTAAAAGTTTCACACGCAATTTCACAGAATACACCATTTTAAATAATGTACAAATATGTAGACTTAAGATTTATCTATACATCTGCAGTATATTTTTCTCACATTTATTGATAAAAAATCTCATGTAAGATGATGTTTAGTGTAAATTTGTATGTGTATCGGTTGTTGACCGATTTTTATGATATTCTTGTTATCGATCAATCGGAAACAAATAAACGACGCACGTGGGGTTTTGAACCACAAATCAATTATATAAATTCCGACCAATGTTACTTATAAACAATACACGACCAAGCTCTATTGAATATATTATAATATCTGAAAAAATTAACGTTTAGTTATAATTCTCTTGGATAAATAATTAATATTACTTTATTTTACATCACCATTTATACAAAATTCAAAATAATTTAGATAACGTATAAGGGTAGCTGCGATATGGATAATGTGTATCATATCTGCTTCCAAGATGGAGCATGTAACTATAACTTGCATGTAGTGGCGATAAGAGAGTCATCTTGCATCCCTTGCAGGTACGGACGTGCTGCAACTACAGCCTCCAACGGAAGGGTGCAAACTTTTTAGTTATCAGATCAGAGTCGAGCAAGTCGGAAAATTTATCATCTTAGTTGTTCAACACTGATTATTGTGGCATTAAGAAAACCGCTGTAGTGTAAAAATACTAAATTAAGTTGGAGGCTAAGATTTTTTTATGTAAGCACATTCAGGAAAAAAACCTCGATGGTGATAATAATTTTGAAGTTTCATCTGTGGAATTCTATGACGCTTACCATGAGGCATATAGCTAAGCGCTGCATGTGGAGTGTTGATCCACCAACGTCATATACAACAGCCCGAGATTCACGCATCATCCTTATTATTACAGGAATTTACCATGAATGGGTGGTCTTCACGGGACGACTTTCGTCTACCACCAATTTTAATTAATAGGCTATGACTGGCATTTTATGGGTAAGTGATCAAATTCACACAAACCACGAGTATTTTGGAGCTTAGAAATAAAATAAAATTTTCTTTTTTTTAAATCTCCGTCGCGGATCGAGAATTCGTGACCTTCGACATGCAAAGTAAACGCTTTGACCATTGAGCTATACCCGCTGGAAAAGAGTAGTTAATCGCTGCATGTAGAAATTTTGCATGATGTTTTTGCGAGATTAAGTGTGAGATTGATATTGCTATAGATAATAATAGCCTTTGAGATGTGGTCGGACAGAAGAATTCACGGAATTTCCTGGAGAGACCACGTCACGAACAATGAGGTTCTCAGGATAATCAAGGAAGATAGGCAACTAATAAGAACCATCTCAGAGAGGCGAGCCCGATGGATTGGTCACATCATGCGCCACGATGGTCTTCTTCACGATATTGTGGAGGGGATGATTGAGGGTAGTAACTGTAGAGGGCGCCCTAGACGGGAGTATTTGCAGCAAGTAATCGAGGACATGAATTTTATTGCTTATGCTGTGCTGAAAAGGGTTGCGGAGGACAGAGAGGAATGGAGATCGAGATGCAAGATTCTGTTGCTGCAAACCAATCCACCGGATTGATACTACTACGAAGAATAATAAAAAATACTTTGTATCCAAAGATTTCTGGCGCATTCAACAAATGAGATAATTTGGGCTTCCTTGTATGCAATACACAGTCTGCAAAAAAACAAGCTTCATACAATCTAGAGATGAAATATCTATATCAACGTTTGGTGTTTTTTTTCTGAACGTCTTTACATAGAAAAATAAAAAATATTTATTTTTAGCGAATGTTTATTTTTCCTAAAATATACAGTCTTCTCCTGTTTATTATTCGTGAGAGGGATCTCCATTCCCCGTCGCGAAACTGAAACATCCATAAATCATACAGCATACTCCTCAGTTTCCGGCAGCGCGTGCGATCGCCCGCAGAGCCTTTATGTCGCGCGTGTTTTATGTCTCTTTTTAAATTGCAATATGAATGCGTTAATACGTTTCGCTCCGACGCCATGTGGTGGGCGAATTTATGAATATGCATATTTCCGAAGCGATACGGACTTTCTTTTACACGCATTTCCCGCATTTGAAAATCGGCGCTTACTGTACAAGTTGTTGGGAACCTTTAAGGTATTTTTTTGACTTTTGAAACTATACACATGAACTCTGACAATAAACCCAAATAATTAAAATGTACTATACTCTTTAATGTTCGCTCAATATAACTAATGGCTTGTACCTAGTTTCAGTGATTTAGTGATTTGAAGTGTTTTGATTTGTATATAAGCCAAAATTCTTGAAAGTAAAATTTATTTATTTACACAGTAAGGGATCATGCAAATTTTTTTTATGAATTTATCCAAATTCCTTTAAAAAACCTTCTTTTATTCTGGCCCATCTTCGACTTTAAGGAAACCAAAACTTGTATTCAGAAGAACTTCGAGATGCAGAGCTAACTTGTTAAGACGTAAATATTACAATCGCTTATTTTTATATACAAGCGGCTATTTTTATTGATCTATGCTCCACGTAGGGAGCACTTTAATCAAGGAAGATAGGCACCTAATAAGAAACATCTCAGAGAGGCGAGCCCGATGGATTGGTCACATCATGCGCCACGATCGTCTTCTTCACGATATTGTGAAGGGGATGGTTGAGGGAAGAAACTGTAGAGGGCGCCCTAGACGGGAGTATTTGCAGCAAGTATTCGAGGACATGAATTGTAGCGCTTATGCTGAGCTGAAAAGGGTTGCGGAGGACCGAGAGGAATGAAGATCGAGATGCAAGATTCTGTTGCTGCAAACCCATCCACCTGATTGATACTACGAAGAAGAAGGGAGCACTATATAGAAAAAAATATTAAAAAGCAAAGTTTCTTTAATTTGGTTTAGAGATTATTGCCCTATTTATACCTATATCAATATCAAATATTTTTTGGCATGTTTCATTATTTTTCTAATACAAAATTGTTATTAATAAATAAGTGAATTTGCTTAACCATTATAACGAAAAATGATTCATACAAGAAGATTCTTCAACTCAGTTCAATTTAAAATATATTGCTTACAAATAATCCAACATTTCTTATTGTAAACACACCAATAAAGCAAAGCTTATTAGCTTACTGTTTAAAAAATCTCTCTTAGTAACAGTGAAGCTATAAAAACAATGTTAAATATAATCAGATTGTTTAAAATTAACTTCAGAAAAATATTTATTGATACTGTTACATTATTGCTAACAACACAGGCGTTTCCTTGGAAAATGCATAAATGTATCGTTGCATTAAAGCAGTCAAATAATGTTTCTGTATAGTATTCTAATTATTGTCCCGTAATCTTAACAATATTTTATGTATGAGATATTTTTACACACTATAGATTTTACAAGTTTTGATATCCACCGCTAGAGGTATATAATTTTGCATAACATAGCAAAGATCTACTACAATAATAATTAGTACGAGACATTTTGCATGGCTTGCGATAAGATTTCTCGTGAGATTTAGCCGGAATAGTTGGGCGTTGAGTTAACACCCTCACCCTTGAGATAAATCACGTGGAGTAAGTACCAGGCATTCCTAGGGCGAAGCAGATCCACCCTTGCTGCTGGAAAGGATATGATGGTACATTATGTATTCCGCAACGACAAATGCTTCAATTGGTCCTGATAAAACGTTGTTACAGAAGGGTGTTGAAACACCGAGCAATATAAAAGATGATAGTGGTTTTTTTGTTCAATAAACATTTTTTAAACTATACATACGACTGCTTGAAACCACAATCGAATTACATTTATAAGTAGTTGTTTATTTCAAGTTATATCAAATAAACACTAAATATTTGCAAGCTTATCACATTAAATCATAATAAAATAAAGGAAAAAAAAAGTGTGCGATATGAAAAGGAGATGGAGAATGGCATACTTTTTCACTTTCACGTGCATGTTTTATATGCATAAAATGCGAAGTATGTATTTTTCTATGTGAAGGAGTGATCGACTCGAAAGATATCACTCTTTCTACAACGACGTTACTCAATAGTGGTCGAGATTCAGGATAATTTCAGATTTCTTTCCAAACTTAAGCTTGCATAAAAATGATTACAAAAACATAAAGGATGAAAAATATCGAAAATTTATGAAAAATAAGTTTATGGTTTTTTAAAAAATTATGCTGCGTTTACACATAAGAAGAATGTTTAAATTATAAAAGAATTATTAAATTGAGATATAATATTTATGGAACTACATTTTATCAACAAGATTATCAAGCACTGCTATGAACACGCAAAATGGAATTACACAGAAAATTGCCTTTCAAAAAAAAGAACAATCGTTTTTTTTAATTTACGATTGCAAAGCGAACAGGTGTAAGAATTTGTAATCGTTCTTTTATTTGAAAATCCATATAAAAGTGATAATACATTTTTCGTAGTTATTTTTAAGTTTTCTTTCGTGTTCCTGAATAGCTATGAGTTCGCTTTAATATAGTATGGGGAAGAATATGTCTATATGCAGATATAATTTTTCATCTCTACGATGTGTCACTTGCCCCTTGTGAAAATTGCTAAATACTGTGTAGTTGGCGTTAAATTATACAGTAAAAAAATAACACTTTTAAAAGTCACATCACATTGTTGCTATCTTGCCGGCGGTCATAGCTCAATGGTAAAGCGTTTGCTTTGCAAGCCAAAGGTCATGGGTTCGATCCCCAACGGAGATTACAAAAAAAAAGGATTTTTAATCGATTTCTGAGCTCTAAAATACCCCGGTTGGTGTGAATTTGATCCATCACCCGTAAAATGTCAGTCATATCCTATCAATTAAAATTGGTGGTAGACGAAAGTCGTCCAGTGAAGACCACCCATTCATAGTAGATTCCTGTAATAATTAAGGATGATGCGTGAATCTCGGGCTGTAGTCTATGACGTTAGCGGATCAACACTCCACATGCAGCGCTTAGCCATATACACCATGGTAAGCGTCATAGAATTCAACAGATGAGACTTCAAAAAATTACTATCACCATCTGTCGGCATTCCAATGTATGTGCTTACATAAAAAAAAAAAAACTGAAATTCACGTATAAACAAAGAAGCTTTGTTTATTGAAGAATTTACTATGCATTATCATTTAAAACTATCATTTTTAATGACGTGTTTTTGATAGATTTTTTCAATAAAATTTAATAAATCCTTTTTTAAGTTTCACATATTTGTAAAAATTTTAATACAAATAATTATAATTAAATCCAAAAAGCAGAGCTGACTTTGAATAGGACGAGTATCATGGTGGCTGGTAGAAATTATTGGCAGCAGTTAGTGACTACCATATGCTCCAGATAAAGAGTGGATACAATGATGATTATTTACCGCAATACTGCAGTGCGTCAGGCATGTTGACGGAGGCGCGAGTGGATGGCTTCCATACCATAATAAGGAACGTTGCACTTCTTTGTAGGCGCGCGTTCCCAACGCAATGGTCGCTGTATGGGCGGATAGGTGGTATTCACGGTTGGAGGGGCACTGGATACGCCTTCACGTGGCCATCCAGAGAGGGTCCGGTGCTCCACTCACTGAGTAGTACAATAATAATAATGTGGTGTATGTGAACATGCCGATTTGTATTTTTTCTAATATGTTTAATTTGAATTTTGATTATGGCACTTATGGTAATTTTTTTATTTTTATTAATTTTATTATTATAAAGGATATTAGATTAAATAATGAAACTTGGTTCCTTATTATTTCTAGCATTTAAAAGTGCTTATTTCAAAAAAAAAAAATTCTAGCGATTTTTTCGCATTATTATCCCTTGGGGCAAAAACAAAAGGGCGCTTAATGATATTATTTTGAAAAATATTACTCGTTGGCGAAATTTAATTTATTAATTCAGGGGTGCATAATTGCATGTGACTGAAAAAGACAGGAGGAGGTTTCAGTACGAATATTTATTTCAGTGATATATATAACAGTGGGAAATTAAATAAACTTAAAAAAGATTTCAAAAAATCTGATTTTTTTAATTAAATATAAAATAAATTTAATAAAATCTGTTCTTAGCATATAAATGTATTTAGTTTTTATTTTTGATTACTATAAATCAATTTATTAAATGTGGAAAAAGCAGTAACATAAAAAAAAAAGTTAGCTTAAAATGTACAAGAAGAACACTTTTGTGTTACTAAGACGAGAATAATATTAATTGATTTTTGTAATACCAACATCATTATTAATTCATCTTTAAGCAGTTATTACATGCTTTTACTCACATATTATATAAAAAAATATTCAAGTTATATACTTATGTAAGTAGAAAATTTCTTGTTATATTAACAAGACATCTCGTATATGTGAGCATAACATAATATTAATGGTGATTGTTAAAGACGACTTGTACACTATATGCCCTTACTATTATATATTAAGTGGATTACCAGATACCACCTTTTTGGGAACAAAAAACGTTTTTCAACGTTAAAAAAGCGGCAAGCGAGAGAGCGCAATAAAGAACCTCCCCGCAGCTGAATGTCTATAACGCTCGCAGCAACAAAGGGCCGCTAAAATCTTTATATTTGATTATTTGCTTTTTCCGGAACGGAGCAACACAAACAGGCTCAAGATGCGTAAGACTAAAAGCTTAAAACTTTGGCTGTCTAGCTCTTAGATACAGGGTTTAATGCCAGTAAAGCTTAAAAATAATACACCTACTTTTGTATTTTAAATTAGTCAACTGGTTTTAGATACATTGCTCTTTAATAAGGAACAGTTGTAAAGAAAGTGAGTGTCCAATTTCATTAATTATAATATACAATAATGTCAGGAGTCAATTATATGCGTTGCTTGGCAATTGTACTAATATTCAATCATTTACTACGTGGTGTTCTGAAGAATCTGAACTGTAAAAAGGCAAGAATTTCATAACTTGTTTTATCATGGATCACACTGAGCACTGTTTCACATGCTGATAAACTGCAGTTTCGCGACCTATGAAGTTTTCATCAGTGCCAACGTGTTAAAACGTTCTACGTACTAAAAGTACGTTTGTGCACGTTGAAACTGACGAAGCCTTTATAGATCGCTTAACTGCAGTCTTATAGCAAGCGACGAAATTTCATGTTAAAGCAAGTTATTATATATATAAAAAAAATATTGAAATGTATCTCAAAGTAAATTCTGATAATATAAATAACAAACTGATTTTTTCTAGCAGATCCCATAGTAAATATTATTTTCTAAGTATCAATCTTTATAAACAATTCTCACAATTTATACTCAATTCGTTTATAACACACAAATTTTTTAGTATCAATAACAGAATCGTTGCTGCTGTTTTTCTTTAAGAATCTCAAGCGTAGCAAGGTCTACCGTAGATAAGATTTTTTTGTTCGTGTAAAATGGAGTGATGCTCCTGAAAAAAAAACACTTTGTGAAACAATATAGTGGTATTCAATGAACTGGGCCGATAGAATAACACGCCGGCTATGCGGTGCGTATCCTGAAACGAATTTTCCGAAGCTTTCTTTTGTCTCACCATCACCGCTTTTCTTCCTAGGCCGTCTCTCCCCTACTACGTTTCTTCTTACACGACAGGCGGCATCCATTTTTTCAGTGTTTTTTTAGGAATTTTTCATGAACAGGGCTGTCTAAAGTAAAAGAAGTAGAAACAAATAATAATCAAAATTGAGACAAGATAAAATATATTAACTGAAACTTTTCTCGAATTATGACAAACAAGTAAAAACTGCTTTTATAGCGTTATCTTGAAAACCATTAAATTTTCTTTAATTGCGATTGTAATGGAATTTTCATTTTTTTCTATTGTTAATAAGATTTTTTTGCATTTGTTGTTGAATACACAAAAAATTGAGAAATTTAAGTACGAAATTATGTCAATGAAGACCGTATTATTTTTACTTACAATCTTATTTTATTAATTGAATTGACTAATTCACCTGTGGAATTCTATGACGCTTACCATCGTGCATATGGCTAAGCGCTGCATGTGAATTGTTAACCCGCCAACGCTCATAGAGTACAGCCCGAGATTCACGCATCATCCTTATTATTACAGGAATTTCTATGAAAGGGTGGTCTTCACGAGACGACTTTTGTCTATGACCGATTTTTAATGAATAGGCTATGACTGACATTTTACCGGTGAGGGATCAAATTCACACCTACTGGGGTATTTTAGAGCTCAGAAATCGAATAAAAAAACATTTTTTTTTATTTCCGTCGGGGATCGAACCCAAGACTTTTGGCTAGCAAAGCAAACGCTTGGAGCGTTAAGCTATACCCACCAACTTGAGCTATACCCGCCGGCAAACTGCAGTTTCTGTTTTGTAATTTAAGTATTATAAATGGAAAAATAATTTAAAACATTCCTTAAAAAAATGCATTTTCTTACCATATCCACTCCAAATCTAGAGCACATGGACAGCACAAATTTTCGTTTCACAGTTTTGTGATCTCAGATTGTCTATTTATTTATGCCAGAACCTAGAGGTTCACATGAGAATATAGATGATTCCCGAGAGTCTCCAGAACATGAGTCCACGAACTTGCATTTACATGCTTTAAGGTTGATTTTCACTTTTGCCTAGTAAAAATCATGATTTTTTGTGTTTTAATCGTTCTTTCTCAACCCTGGCTGTAGTCACGGATGGAGCGTCCCCTCAAACGGGTGAATTCTTCACTGTAAGCGTATTCAATCGTTGATATTTTCAAATCGAGAGAAATTCTCAATTTAAACTTCTTTGATGAAACACAAAGCGCATTGATTAATTCAGGTAGCGCGCGAAGGCTTTAGCCGATATTGAAAATTCTAGATACTTTGAAGGCGTTTAAAAATTTCATTTCCATTTAATCCACCGTTCCGGCAGTGAAATCTTGTGAAAACCCAATCAAGTTTTCATTATTAATTATGCATGGCGTTTTTGACGTTTTCGTTCAAATAATTTTTCAATTTTTGATTAACTCGGTTACCTTGAATTAAAAATACATTTTAAAATATTAAATGATTTGAAGGTTCCCGAACGCTATGATGAAGGATATTTTGGTAAATAAACTTTGGCCGTATGAACTTTTGAAAAACAGAAAATCGGTCAAAACGAGATTATAGCAAATTCAGGCAAACGGAAATTTGGCCAATCAAAAATTTGGACTGAACGAACACAAATTGGCCTAGGCTGAAACGGACAAGTGACTATTAAGCCAAATCATTTTCTTTTTGAAAATATGTGCGTTCGACCAAATTTCTATTCAGCAAAATATTCTTTGGCAAAATTGCCTTTAAGAAAATCATGATAATAACTTGTCAATTAAAAACTTGTGAATCATACTGTGTGTCAAGCGATTATTATTATAAATATTTATTTATTTATTTACCTTGTTTTCACATGGATCACGTAACAAAAGTTCTCTATTAGGAGACTGCAGTTTCGACTAACTCGATCTTGTGTCTACACACCCCCACCCCCTCCCCTACAAAAATGTGTTACACCACTTATAAGTACAACGCAGCTCAGTTATCTCTTAACTAGAGAAGGATTGAGAAAGACTACGAGTTAGTCGAAACTGCAGTCTCCTAATAGAGAACTTTTGTTACGTGATCCATGTGAAAACAAGGTAAATAAATAAATAAATATTTATAATTTATTATGGATCTCAAAGTGAATGCTCAAAACATTGAAAACACGATTATTATTATTAAAAAACAATCTCCTGCTTATGTTCTATGTTTTTTTTCAATCTGTGTTTTTTTTGTTTTACTTGTTTTTGTAAACGATCTTATGTTGAATAAAGAAGTTGGTTGAATGATCAATAAACAACGAAAGCCTTTATTGTTTTATTATTTTTTATATTATGAAATATATTATTATATTTTTTATCATTACATTTTCATTATTTTTACTATAAATACAATCGTGCGACTGACGTAAAAAAAAGAATTATTGAATAATGCGTTAGTAACGAAAATATCGGTTAGTTATATTTGGTATTAGGATAAATATTCGAAAAGCGAGAAAGTTTTTCCGTTACTATGTAAGCATACGCAATCCGTAGTGTAAACAATTTCAGGAAAATACATTCTTTCTTTGAAATTTTCTTATTGTATGCCCGCACACTCGCAGTGTCAATAAAGTAAAAAACTATCTTCTTTATATTATTATTTCCTCTGTCGGTGGATGTAAAGTGGAAGCTCCCTTCCGTCCTTCTTCTCCCCTGAATTTCAGAACGTCATGAAATTCAGGGAGCTTTTCTCCAACGGAGGTCTTGTGGTGTTCATCATTCGGAGTAGAACCTTTATTTTGATGATAAATGCTTAACATGGGAAACTACCCACATCACTCACACGCTGGCACATAACAAAATTATATCTGATAACGTGCAGAAATACCGTGGGGTATATATGGCCTTATGATAAGAACGGTCAACTGTCACGTGATGAGTTATAAGCTTAGATGCAAGAGAAGCTTAAATATTTTATATTAAAAAAAAAAAACAATTTGAATTAGATTCCTTATTAATTGATATTAAATTAAATCATGATTTAAAAATAAAAATAAATATACAAAAAATAAAAAGATAAAAAATAAAAAGAAAATCAAGCAAGTGAATTTACTTCATCAGTATAAACTGCGTATGTCTGTTTCATTTCAAGGTAGTGCACTTATAAAAAAAACGATAAAAGAATCAAGATGATCGGTTATATTTTACAATTTTTTAGATTTGTGCATTATCAACAACGTACGAAGTCTGTACTAAGCATCTGTACTATGTAATGTTGTTAAAAATAGCTATTCAAGTATAGTTTGCCAAAAACGTATCCTTGAAAGTAGATTGCATCGCAAAATATTTTAGGGTAGTGCCTTTATATAAAAAAACGTGCGCAGTCTTTATTGAGCATGCGCACAACAAAATTTTGCCCAATATATATAAAAAATTAAGGTATACCTAAATTTTTGATATCTCAAACATGTATTAATTTATTATATTTATTATTCCTGTAATTAGCTATTACTCTCACGAAGACCATGAAACGAAAGCTCGTGGCAGAATTGAAATAATTCTTTTGAATACGTACGTTGTACGAGTAATATTTTATCGTACAAAATAATGCTTTCTCTAAATTGCAATCTGTTATAACTTGTAGCCTCTTTCTTCGAATTATGAAAGTTTAATAGTCTCGTGATGTTTTTTTTGAAGCTGATATTCTAAGTATCGCCCCATGTTGTAGTGCCAGTTCTTGACACCAAATCTCGAATATCTTCCAAGCTATTGAAAAATATCGATCCTTTTTGGTTTGTTATATTTTAAAATATTCACAGATGTCGTTGTGAGAAAATCTTAATTAATTTTGAAATGCATCTTTCGAATATTGCGAAGCGCGCACAGCTGCGCTTATGGCGATGGTCTACGTAGAGCGCACATGTGTGCTTACGGCGATCGTCGGGCTAGAACGCTCACTCTCCACATCCTTACTCGTATGATCTTTTAATCGCACAACATTTTCGACTTACTGTGTACTTTGATTGTAAATTTTCGCAATGGTTCGGAGAGTCTCTTCATTACATTATTATAAATATATCATTATATTTAATTTCAAGAAATATTTCAACAAAATATAATTTAATTTGAAATCAAATATTTTTCTTTATGTGAAGTATGATAACAATGTTGGCATTTAATATTTTACAAGACTAACAACAATAAAGGAAGAGTAATTGACGTATAAAGAAGAAGATAAGATAATTATTTTGGTTAAGAAACAACGGCATTTAAATTATTTTATTTGAAGCTTAAATTTATGCTTCAATGTACTTGTTTATAATTTCACGATAAAATGTTATATAAATACTAAAATTATATTTATTATCACCCTTAATATTTGAAGCATAGTACAGGGAGCGCAAGAAAAGCTGAAAGTTGTAAATAAAAACAATGACGAAAACCGACAGTTTTTTTGCCTTTCGCTGTTTAAAAAATAAAATAAAATACAAAAATATTTAATTTTTTGCCGAAAACATTTTTTCATAACGGACAAACTATTGTAGAAGCAGTTGAATAAAAAGTTGAAAAAATATACAAATAATTAGTAAAACAAAGTACATAGGCAAGAAGATTTTCATGTCTCTCTTTTTACACACTCTCGTACACTCGTTAGATGAAGCATTCGGTCTCCACAAATTGCTGCCACATAGTTCTGTCAGTAGCTATTATTCTTGGCTAGTTCAAGCTCGGAGCTTTGCCAAATAAATATTTTACAGAGTTACAAATATCACGTAGAACATGCACAGTAAAGACATATGAGAAGACTGTAGTAAATGTTATGTATATTTGAGTTTTTGATAATCAACACTTTCGTGTGATCGAATGATAAATTTGATGCCTTTGAGTACTGAACCATTTGTTCCTAAGAAAAATTAATTTTCATTTTTTTTTCCTTACAGAAACATTACAAATTTGAACAACTCAATTCGTTTCTGAAGTACAATAAGAATTAATCAAAAAATAAAAAAATACAATATACACAAATATGGGTACTTATGATTAAGTACTAATAACAAAGCAATAAAGACAAGCAACAGAAGGTTCCAATGCTCATCAAACAGACGACTCCAACAAATTCCTCCAAAGAAACTCGTGGAATTCATGTCTGAATTGGGCCTCCTTTACGTTAAATATATATACATCTTTTTATGATTTGGTTGAACAATCTGATCGCTATATTCCTGTATATATTAAGATATATGCAATAAATCATAAAATTAAGACCAATAAATATTTAAAGTATATATAAATAAAATTACCTAATTCAAACATCAGAGTGAACGCCACCAATATCCACACTGTGAATGGCTGCGTGAATCTATTCATCTTGAAATTTTTATTTTTTTTTTAAATTTTAATTAAATTGTCACTACTTAAATGTCACACGTCATACTTAAAAATTATAAGATTCGTAACACATTTATTTTATATGTGTATTTTTAAATTGATTTATCAAGTCATATCAGTTTTTAAAAATGTTAATACATATCACTCCTGAATCTGTTCCTCTATGGAAAAAAAACTTTTAATTCACTTTCACAAATGAGAAAACTTGCGAGATGTAAATTCTGCCCGAGCGATTTTTCTCACATTAATGGAAGATGAAAAAACTTTTGTTTTCATACAAGTTACGATCATCTTGTAATTTATTTCGACTTGCGAATTAAGCATTTCATAAATTTACATTCGGCTGCGTTGATTAAAAACTAAAACGAAGCACTTTTTTTTTTTAAAACGAAAAATTCACATATTTTATGCACATTGTTTTTCAGCAACGTAAAGTTGCCGGCAATACAAAGAGTCACGTTTTTGTGGGCGTACTAAGGAGCGGCGAGAAAACGTTGTTTCAGTATGAGAAACGCACAGCGACTGGCGGTGGATATGACAGTAGAAGGACTTTGCTTAGCGATGCTGTGCGCATGCGCAATGCGCGTGTTTGAAAAAGGGCAATAATTTCATTTCTTAATGTCAAATTTACAAACCATTAAAAATAATTTTATGATGATATTAGAAGATATACATTCAGAGTGGATATTAGGAATTATTTTTCTTACAAGGTACGCTTTATAACCTGTTATTTGTTTCATTCACTAGTTCTTGAATAGATTTATAGTAGATTTTTAACTCTTTCATTACGGCTCGGTTTGAATACAAATTATACTGTCAATTATAGAATTAGTATTTGAAGCATAAGTGTACTTGACCTATTTTTATATATCACCTAGGTTCTTGTATCTTTTAACTATCAGATGATGCATAAAGAACTATTCCCAGAAAGTAGCAAAACGATATATAACGTCAACCGATGACAATGGTCGGGGAATCTGAGAATCCTATGATGGCATATGCCGACAACCGATGAGAAAGGGTTAATGAAACTAACTGAAATGTAACATATAATACTGTACTGTTGACTTTACAATACAGCGTAAAGTATAAAAACTTTATATTATAGCTTATATTAACTATATATTAAGTAATTATAAGGTTGGAAGTTACTGCATTAGCATTATTACAAGCGTAATTGGTATTTTATGCCTTGTAATACAAAGTGTCATATCAATTGTGGATAAAAAAAAAAGTTATATATAACCTTCCTTCGATTTTCGTGTATGATAAAATGAACTTTTTTTCCCCAATATTTCGACCACCAATGCAGAGATCATTATAAAAGTGCAATGTCATGAAAATTAACTGGGGTCTTCAGTTAGATTAGCTTTCATGTCAAACTTTTCAGTTTTTAGTTAAACTTACTTCCATATGATAGAACACTACAAATCCTAATGATGACCCCTGTAATAGTGGCCAAAATGTCTAAGAATGAAAAAAACTCCACCAAACACGGATTAGCCCAGAAACCATCAATTGTACATTTTTCATGTACTTATGTACAGTCTCCTCACCTTAAAACATTGTTTGATTCTTTATAATTTAAATACTTATTGTTTTGTCTCCTAGATACAAACTTCGGCTTTAATAAATGATTGAAAATTACATATAAAGTAAGATTTAATTAATTTTTGATTTCATTATATAATTATTAAGCTTAATAAGATTTGTATAACACAATTTCCACGTATTGTATTAATAAAATCACGTATTTAATCTGCTTTGATGCGGCCATTGTGCGTGACGGCGGTAGGATTTTTAATTATGATTTTCTTCATATGCCAGTGGCGCGAAACGTCGGGCTTAGGACCTGCGAGGGCCCGCTCCGGAGAATTTATGCAAATCGCAAAATTCCGCGGCATTAAGTTGTCAGCCCTGCTTATTCTGTCACAATATTAAATATCGTTTTAAATTTATATGGCAATCTGGTGACCACTGGTGGTGCACAATCAAGGATGCCAAACGAACGCAGTTCAAATACTAAAAACATGTCCTAATTTTCAGGGAGATGTTATTGAAAATATTTGATAATTGATTTTTATAAAAATTATTAAGTATACTTTGTTTATCATTTGTTGGAAAAATTTTGCTATAAATATAATTTTAAAAAATGTTAATGAAAGATGATATTTTTTATAACTTTCTTTGTCTTCTTTAAGTAGTCATTTATGTTAATACTTGTCACCACTGTCCTGAGAAAGAAAATTTAACTCCAGAACCGATGAGCCGAAAAGTGCTTTTACAATATGTATTTTAATATCATTCTTTAAAAAAGAGTGTTTATTCAAAATAACTTTTGTCCTTCTTCTCCTTCAATATCGGTTATGTTATATAGTTGGAGCATATGATCGCCACAATTTAATGCTTACTATAAATATATAATAAAATACAAAATAATGTTTACTGGTATGATGCGTGCTTTCTTCTGAGTAGTATTGAACGTAAAACTGATTTTGTTAAATTTCTGTATCTTTCTTTATCAGTAATGAGTTGAAAAACTTTGTGCTTGCTAAAAAGTATTTAAAAAAATCAATAGTAGTTGATTCGTAATGTAAAACATCTACCATCATCATCATTATCATTATTACCATGTCCGCTCCATTTAATGGATCATATAGCATTCACAAACTGCCGTTACAAAGCTTTATGAGCTGCCATATTTTTTGCCTCATCCCATGTCAGCTCTGCTTCCTGCAGCTCCACTAAGTACATGCTATGTATAGTTCCTGGCAGCCTTCTAAGTCGGTGCGAGTTCGGAAAATACGACCGGAATTTATGTTCTTATACGGCATATTTAATACATGTCCCATCCAGGTCTATATTTGCCACTTAACCGACTGTAGTATAGAAAGCTGCCTTATCCGCTATCAAACCTCGTCATTCTTCACTTAATCAAATTCTCATACAACCAGTATTCTACGCAAGCGTCTGCTCTTAAAACCATTAAAAATCTACATCGTCTCTTGGTGATGTGCCAATATTATACAACACATAGCCGTAAATAATAATGTTGACAACACAGAACATTCTACAAGCATTGATTACTTATTCACTTTTGAGGTTACTTCTTTTTCTGAAGCAGAGCGATTTTTATTTCAAGAGTTATAGTTTAAAAAAAAATGTATGAATTCTCTGGAAATTATTCGAGTTTTTTAAAATGAACCCGAAAGCGAGTTGAAATTAGATGAAACTTTTAGGTATCCGGATTGCTTGGAAAATTCCAGAAGTTCTGAGAATCACTGATACCTGCTATGCACGACCCCTTTCCCTAACGAGGCGCCTGACTTGAGGGTGACACTGCGTTAAAGGCGACGTCTCTTCCCCCGGTTTGGGGGTTCGGACAGATTTCAGTTCATTTTTCATACAGCTTACAGACATTATCCCACGTGAGTTATGGTTATTCTATATCAAGATTTACAATATTCCCTTTTGATGTGTAATTTTTGATTTGACGCCGTGACGAAGAGGTAGCTCTTTTTTGAACGAATGAATTTGTTTGTCATTTTATAGGGCTTTAAAAATTTAATTAAATAAAAAACTTTTAAGAGAAACACATTGTGTTAATAAATAAAGTAAAAGGTATTTTTGAATTTTAAAAACAGTTAAAATTTACAATAGCTTGATATCAATTAGAAATAATTTATCTCGACTTATTTTATCTTCAATAAATTATCCACAGTTATACATATTTGCTGGGTGGCATAGTCCAATGGTAAGAGTGTTTGTTTGTCATTCAGATACTGTTGGTTCAAATCCCAACCGAGCTTGATTTTTTAATAATAATTAATTAAATCTCAACTCTTTACATGCCGCGCGTAAAGGTTGAAACACTTCTTAAAGACAAAATAAACTGTCGAGGACTCGGGGGCATTTGGCTAATTTTTAGATCTCCCAAAAAACCCTGATCATTGAACACCCAATTATTTTTTCTAAATAATCGGTGTTCATATGGGCCAAATATGGAGCAAATATGTTGAAAAATTGACAAATTTTGCTGTTTAATTTATCACACACATGAATCGAAAAAAATAATAATATTAATATTAAATAATTTTTAGTGGAATAAAATAACATCCTCCTCTCTTTAAAAGGTCATTTTTTCGTCGAGTGGTGGCAAGATAGGGAGCAGATTAATAACACACACACTTTTTCTAAAGTACACTGACATATATAGTTCGATAACTTTACAAACTTTTGTCCCGACCTGGACACAGCATTCAGGGCGGGCCACAATACAATATGATCTCGCCGACGTCGGCACACGTCTGACCCGTACGGCGCCGTGGTCGGTCACTAGCGCCACAAGGCAATCTATATAACTAACGTCACACCCGTGACCGGACTTGTCGAAAATGCCAATATGGCGACACATACATGTACGTCAAGCGAACAGAAATAGGTGACCAAAGATTGTATATCGAGGTTTTCCGTATCAGTCAGCAAGGGTTAAATCTTGCTGATGTCAATAAAAATCAAAATTCAGCAATTGATAAATACAAACAAATCTTAATACATGACATTTAAATCATCAATAAATGGGAGAAAATCAACACTGTGGGGAGAAAAAAGTTATGAGTAATGAAATGAACAATAGTTGTATAGATTTGTGATTCTAATCTCGTCTGCTGTTTATTTTTCTCAGATTTATTGATGAGAAAATTGTCATTTAAAAAAAAAATGTTAACGCATACAGAAGAATACCGACAAATGGTGAAAGTATTTCTGAAGTCTCATGTTGAATTCTATGACGCTTACCATGGTGGATATGGCTAAGCGCTACATGTGGAGTGTTTATCCACCAACATCGTAGACTGCAGCCCGAGATTCATGCATAATCCTTATTATTACAAGAATTTACTATGAATGGGTGGTATTCACGGGACGACATTCGTCTACCACAAATTTTGATTAATAGGATAAGTCTGGAATTTTACGGGTGAGGGATCAAATTCACACCAACCGGGAGTATTTTAGAGCTCAGAAATTGATTAAAAATCTGTTTATTTTCTTAATCTCCGTTGGGGATCGAATCAACGACCTTTGGCTTGCAAAGCAAACGGCTTGATCGTTGAGATAAACCCATCGGCCAGAGATGCAAATAAATGCATAAAGAATGATGATTGCTGTAAATTTTTATGTAATTATTTCAAACTGAATACCTTGTAATTTTTTTGTCCAAACAAGCCTCTCAATTACTCACGAGCTTTCGCACTAAGTTGCCATGTAGAAATCTTACCTTTCGACAAGTTTGCCTCAATCATCCAATGAATCATGCGACCAAGAAGAGCAGATCACCGCTCAGGGAACAATATCTTCTCGTGAGCTACGCGCCGAGTGACTGAAAAAAACTTTCAGGCTGTTTTGTATTCAGTCCGTCGCTCCACGCGAGGCCTGTAACTTGTGCTCTCTTGTGTGAGCGCGACTTATGGTCCAGATCCGGGGACAGGGATCCACACAACAAAGTGTCCCCTAAGATAAAAAGCGAGCAAGCGCTACAACTTTGCGACAGAACGAAAATAAGAAGATTGAAACGGAATTGGGATGCCGTCGATTTAGAAGTTGAAACATGAAAGTGAAAGTTGTTACAGAGTGTTTGTTATTATTTATATTTTAAACGTTTATGGTTTTTAAGACTTATTTAAAAAAAAAAAAATTAAGTGCAGATTTAAAAAGCTTAAAAATAAAAGCATAATTAATAAATAACAATAATTTGACATTGTTTTCATATGGATTACATCAAGTAACTGTGGTAAAGACAAAAATATGTGTCTTTACATTTGTGTAATGTACACACTTTCCTAAGATATTTTTGAGTCAGCAATGTCTGTAGATATTTTATATACAATTAAATAGCTTTTTATTATTTATGTAGTTTTAAGTTACTTTCATGGCAGCTTTAAGAACAAAAAGTCGTAGACATTTATGACGCTCCTGATCTGTTTTAGATATGTTGCCTGTAATTTGGTAACGAATTGACTTAAAGCGCCTCTTAGAACCAAATGGTTTATGTTCTCAAAGCTTGGATTATATCACCCAATTTTCATTAAAGGCTTCTGATTAAGACATGCTTAAATAAGCTTGGTTATTTCACTTGTCTTTTCTTGAACCTCTTGAGATCTTCTCTTGGAGGAAGAACGAAAACATAACATATAATTTACCGGGCAAGCCTTTAGTTAAAGAGATGATTTGCGACAAAGAAATACTAATGACCTTAAAACGGCAATTTTTTCGATAATTTATTCCAGCTAAGGAATTTATAAAGAATAATTTGGAGGCTATAGAACGTTCGGTTTTGAAAGAAATTTCAAATTATTATGTCACATTAAATTTTACACAAATATTATATTCATACAACTCCTCAAGAAATATCTTACCTGAAAAAGCACCGCAAAGTAGCTTAAAGTTTGTAGATTTCTAGGTACAAAACGATTTTTATGTAAATAAAAAAATCATGTAATTCAATAACAAAATTTAAAATGATACAAGTTCTCATCAGGCATTTTATTTGCGATTGTGTTTTATTTCTAATTGTATTATTGATATTCAAAGTATTTCTATAATGTAAATTTTGATGTCTTTTATAAGAAACGAGTATATTGTTTTATAATTCAAGTATGTCTCTAAATAATAATATCGCATTACTATATACGATAACATTCGATATCGGAAAAAGTAAAAGAAAATGGTTGACAATGTCAAAGGTTAATAGTAATACCTACGATTGAAACACGGCGATGAAATAAAATAAAAATATATCCAGGAAGAAAACTTTCGAATGAAATATCAGAAACAAAAAAGGATATAATTGCCATTTTTTGCCTAAAAAACGAAAAAGAAAAAAAAATAAACATTTATTTTTTGATAAATCCTAGCTGGATGTATCGGTATGATGGAGCATTAGCTACATATTCCTTTAATTTGAAAGCGCTGTTTTCACTTAAAAAATAACTTCACGCTCAGTAACCAAGGAATAAAATCATTAAAACGTCTCCTATATCGATTGTTCGGGCTCTTGCAATGCTGGAAGGTCTTTTTAGACAGAGTTCCGAGGATCTAATGTCATGGAAAGAAAACGAGCACCATGGATAAAGCTTTGTGCTAGTTTGTTGTGACCATATGCTTCAATTAGAGAGGACATGTTATGATGAACTTTAATACGCATATAATTAAATGAAACAAGTGGTGAGCTATCCTGAAAGTACAGGTGTCTGTAAAATATCTCGTGAACCGTGTGTTTATTGCTCGATGGCGGCTTATTCGAACACCTATAAAAATATTTACGGAGCAAATCACCGTGTAAACTACCTGTGACATATATATAATCGTGTCGGAAACAACAGGGTCAGATCCTGTCTGCCCAGAAGTGGGCGACGTCGATGGCGTTACTTCTGGCCATCATCAGGTCTTCCTGGGTGCAGCCACTCGGGCACAGCGCACACTCCAGAAGGTGTGACAGGGTCTGCTCCACGCCACAGTCACATTCAGTCGGTCCGCTGTAAAACTGCCAGGCCCTCATTTGTGTCCTCGTCTTGCATACTCCGGTCCGAAGTCTGTTAAGGGACCTCCATATATTCCACCCTTGGTCATGTCCAGGGGCTAGGTCCTCTTTCGGGGCAATCCAAGTATTACCCTCAGTTGCGCTTCTCCACATGTTCAGCCGCAGGGTGGCCTCAGGTATCTCCAGTTCCGTTGTCGACTGTAGGAAACTTCTTCTTGAGGGAGCAAAGAAGGAACCTCCGCGTGGTGCCCCCTGGAAACGGTTATTTACAATACCGGCCAATCCTTCTACTACGGAAACAACATCAACTACCTGTGATAAAAAATATAACGTAAGCGAAATGTTGTATAAAACATTATGTTCATTATATTTTTCATAAATATATAATATATAAGCTTATATATTTTTATAATATTTTCACGTTAATTTCTCTATAAGCGAACTATTTAATACTGAATATAATGTTTTCGTAACATTTTTTTTAGCGAACAATTTCGTTTGACAATAGTCACTGCGGACTGAAATAAAAGTTACATGAGAAGTGATTTGCTTATCAGAAATTCAACCAATAATTTCCTAATAAGTCATTTGAAAGTAATTTCGTATTTACCAATAAAATCCTTATTGTTTATTCTATGCCCTATAACGTTTTCGTAAGATTTGATGTTACGCCTGATGCTCTTGAGTACTAGACCATTTAGTTCTAAGAGGCGGATCAACTCAAAATATCAAGAAAAATCACACGCTGTACAAAAAATCGGTTTTTTTCACAGTCAACATCAAACATTTATCGTTTATTTATTATATATTCTGATACCTTATATAGAAATACTTGCTTCTGAAAAAGTTCAATTGATTCCATAAATCACTTTTTGATATGTACCTTTTCTAATTGATCATCATCAGCCTGTGTCCGTCCACTGTTGAACGTAGGCCGAGTAGAGATATATTTATTTATTGATTATTTGAACGCGTCACCATTTTGGTAGATTTTTCAATTGATTTTTAGCAAATTATTTAAGCTTCAATATATTTTCTAGTAAACAAATAAATCAGATATTGATTACAGTTTTTGACTGGAATCTCATAAATTCAGTTATACAGAAAGTTTATTTTGATCATAACAACAGTAGAATAAAGCAGAAATATGAGGCTTCAAATTCCATGTAAAACTCATGACCGCTACAGACGTCTTCTTCTTCGGAGTAGTATCAATCCGGTGGATTGGTTCGCAGCAACAAAATCTTGCATCACGACCCTCTGGAATCCTCTTTAGCTCAGCATAAGAGCAACAACTAATGTCCTCGAACACTTGCTGCAAATACAACCGTCTAGGGCGCTCTCTACAGTTTCTACCCTCAACCATCCCTTCCACAATGTCGTGAAGAAAACCATCGTGGCGCATGATGTGACCAATTCATCGGGCTCGCCTCTCTGAGATGTTTCTTACTTGACAGACGTCATACGCAGTGGATTTGTTAATTAATAAATATTATAAATTAGAGTTTTAAAATGACTAAAATTTTAATGGAACTTTATTTATTGTGCATCAAGTCAGGACACTTATTTTCTTTTCCCCGAACGGAATAAAATTACAGTTCTCTCAAGTCTCCAGAGACCGTTTGCGTCACTTTCAAGTAATGCCAACTTTAATACACTTTCAAAGTTTAACAAAATCTTCGGTATCTCCTCCCAGCTAGATGTGAAAAGTTAATGACTGGCCTACGCCCCTCACAAGAGAACTCCAAAGTTGACTTGGCAAGGACTTGTTGGGTTGGGATTAAGAAGACAGCTCCACTAACTCTGAGATAATAAAACTAGTCCAAGAGAGTGAAATCAAGTAATTTAAATAAATATCTCAGTATTTGAATTGAAATACATTTCAAATATTAAATGGGTATATTCTTATGTAGTTATATATGTTTTTAGGTACACCTTCAGGTGCAGAGAAGTCTGGGAATGAGGAATCGATAGTGGAGACACTTTGTGGTGACCATATGTTCTAGCCACTGAACGGACATGGGCATGAAGAATAAATTCTTATTACCTTTGTGAAATTATAACGTATTATAATTATTATTTAGATTTTTTCGATCGATATTTCTTGGTGGAATTCCATAACTACATAATAAACTCTATATAATACACTCTTTGCTTTATATAGAGCAATTAAATATTTAACTAATTGACTTGAAAATGGCCATCCGACCTGGCTGAAACATGTCGTCAAAAAAAATAATATGTGGAATAAATTCTACAAAATCTTTTATTTATATCTGATATTATTTTATTGTATTATGCGTATAGTTCATAGATAGTACATGTTTGAAATTGTATCTGGATTTCTGCATATCAATAAAAAAAAATGTTAATCGATGAATAACATTGAAAATCAAACAAAAGTTATGAAAATATTTTATCGATTGCTATGATTTTTCTTCGTTATTCATAATTTCCGTCAAGTGTATTTCGATTCATAAAAGCTTTGTTAGTCATGAAAATTAAAAGAAATTCGGGATATATAATAAAAAATTATTAACTAATGAAACATGATAAAAAGCGATAAAATGTGATATTAATTAATGAAAAATGATGAAAATGAATAAAATATGATAAAAATGTATTTAAATAGTTGCAAATCGATGAAATTTGATGAATTAGATAAAATAAGGGAAGAAAACTGTTTAAATATTTATATAAAATTACATCAAATTACATCATATTTCCTTGATTTGCTAAAATTTTTCATTAAACTCAATCAAATATCATCAATATCAAAATATATATATTAATTGATGAATTTTCATTAAAAAGATTAAATATGATGGAAGTATTTCATTCAAATATCGATGTTAAAGATGCACCATCCTCGGAAATGCCAGTTGAAAATAATGAAAACACAGTACAGTCATTACCTCCGCTTGTAATCATTCGAAACGCTGAGACTAAAATTTTCGTGAATCACAAAATTACTTTCCCAATAACCTAATAGTTCATTTGTGCCAAACATATTGAAAAATAATGCCAACAATCATATCTACGATAAAATCGAAAATATAAATGAAGTATTCACTGAACGTCTATGAACCGAATGGTCCTAAGTCCGTGAATATATTTGTTCTCAGTGTTATTTGGTTATAAGTTGTGTTTCTCTTTGTATAAGTCTCTCCGTAACTTATGACAGCGGTTTCCTGTAATTTGTCATCTCACGGTGGCATGCTTAAACGTACCAAACTTGTACACCCCAGTGTGGTACATACAACGTGCGTTTACGTCGGGCGTATTCAATACTGGGCAGGGAGCACATCTCCCAAAATTAAATTGCCTATTTGATTTATTGAAGAGATGGTCCCAAACATAAATACTTGAGCGTAGTCAAAATGCCACCCCAAAACGTTTAAATGTAATATAATAACAATCAATTTTGGTTTGGGGTACGTTAAATATGTTAAGGCGGTAAACTGTCAACCAAATCCCATTTAACGTTTTTTTAAACCTTATACGAGTATGTTACGTCTAGAGAATATGGCCATTAAGTATTGTCGATACATAGTTTCGTAGTTATATTGTTCATATTGTGTCCCAAGATACTCAGTACGCCAAGATTCACCTGAGAACATATTTTTCATGAGTACTAATGCTTGAGATGCAATCACTTTTGCTGATACATGGGATGTCTTTTAGAACTTTAATGTAGTATTTTCCCCTTTATTTCCACATCCTAATGCCGTTGACCATAAAGTTTCATCCGCCTTTGGAGAGAATTTACTATGTCCAGGACAATAGAGTGCCCTAACCAGCTTGACCTGATGAGGTTTGCTGGTTAGAGCCATCTCAAAGAAGCGAGCCAGATGGATCGGTCACATCATGCGCCACGATAGACTTCTTCACGACATTGTGGAAGTGATGGTTTAGGTTAGAAACTGCAGAGGGTGACCTAGACGAGAGTTTTTGCAGCAAGTGTTCAAGGACATGAGTTGTAGCTCTTATGCTGAGCTAAAGAGGATTGCAGAGTATCGAGAAGAGTGGAGATCGAGATGCAATATTTTGTTGCTGCAAACCAATCCACCGGATTGATACTACTACGAAAAAGACCAATGCTTTCCAGTGTAAGAGTCCGGGATGATAAAGATGGCTGTAGTATTATCTATCAGAAAAGGAGACACATTTTGTATTATCGTTTGGGAGTCTCTGCATATTTTTGAGAGGACCATTCAGAACTTCTGCTTTGTTTTGGCGACCCATTGCTGTTAAACTACATCATAAACACCATTGAAATTATGTGCTATAACGAGGCTGAAATGAAAAATCCCTTGTGAGTAACTTAACGGTATGTAACATACGTTTTTTTACATTTATTTGTATTAAAATAATGTGCAAATATGTAAGTGCTTAGTTTTTAAGCATTTTTAATATTATCTTTTTAAAATTTTTTAATTTTTTTAATGTCTTTTCCTTCAATGACATTACAAAATATACAATTTTATTTTGTAACTGAAGTCCAAACGTAAATGTGATGATGTACATGTATGAACATATTTAGTATCAATGACTTCACACTCAGAACAAATATCGGAATACGCAGCGCAAATAGTAAGGATTTGTGACAGCATAAGCCATCTCATAAGTATAGCATGGTTGACACACAAATAACACGGCATTATTGTCACAAAATCAAACGTCCAACTTTTAATATCCGTCCACACCAGCACTGAATCTGAAGCAATATTACACTAAATATGTCAATATCTTCACTCAAGTTGGTTTCAACCACTGTTCGAAGCGTTTTCTTTCGTCTTACACGTATCCAGGGTTGAACGATGGTCCTTTCAGGCCACACTTCAGGTGGCCTGAAACACACAATCTTATTAGTTGTTCAACGATTACTAGGTTTTTAACCTACGGTATTAAGCGTTAAACGCGTTTTCTTCTGCAAAGAAAATATTATTCTTCAGCAAGAGATTGATAAATAAACATCATTAAATTAAAAAAAAAATGATAAGTCACATAATTAAGCATAATTACATGATGTTAAACTGCATTGATTTAAAACAACTTAAATCAAATAGAACCGCTTCAGTAAGATGACAATTTTGTGAATTATACAAGTTAAGATTGTGGAAGCGGGTAAGATAGAAATAAAAGATATGTATTTTTTTTAATTAATCTGTTTTGTGAACAAATGTTAGGATAAATCAGACTTTAATCGTACATGAAAAAATAGTACTACAAAAAATGCAAAATAATCGATTTTATCGATTTGATGTAAGTGATTATTGTTTTTCAATGGCCTTTATAATTAAACATATTATTTTGTTGTTTTCATTAATGAATTCCCTTATATATTAATGATTTCCAAAACGCATATACCCATCACACAATTCATATCCACCTTTTCACTCACTCTTTGCTTTATATAGAGCCAACACTCACTTTAGTAACTGACTTGAAAATGGCCATTCGACGTGGCCGAAACATGTCGTCAACAAATATATTATGGGATATGTTCTACAAATTATTTTATGTATATCTAAAATTATTGATGTTTGCAGAAATATGTATCTCACAAGTAGATCGATCCATCGCCGGAATGAGAGGTATAGTGGCGGAGTCTTTTGACGCTCAAACGTCTGTAGAACATTGGCGACAACCCAAATAACTGTCAAACTAAGATTCTATCAAGAAACAAAGGCATAAACGGGGAACCATAATACGAAGAATGGGATACTTGCTGAAAAAGTAGTCGACAATCTTTTTAATTAAAGGCCACAAATAAATAATAGTGCGAAAGAGATATACTCATATCGTATGACGCTCTGAGAGCTACGCTTAGCTGATAGCTAAAGACACAAATCATCAACCCTGCAAATGAATGGCATGAAAAATATAAGAAAATTTCCACACAGGGCTCGACCCAAAAGCAGAATCTCCAAATAGTAACGCGCTTACATTTAATTGTCTTTTAAACATATTTTTTCATGGGACAGTAATGGTACTATGGCACTTTTTTTTTTTTTTCTTTGATTATACTGTAAGGCTTTAAATGATTTATTCACGATACCCAACAATGCCCTGAAAAGGACGCCCGTACCTTGTCTGTACGCGTCGCGCCTTGAGAAAGGCGCCCGATGGGCCTGTGCGGGACTCATTCCTCGTCATAGGGAGGAACATACCCGCTAAAAATTGCCTTCCAGTGCCTCTACCGACCCCGGTGTATCACCGTCAGGCATTAGCTTCAGGATCGGCTTCATTGGCCCGGCTGTAACGTTGGTGTATCGCTTAGCCGTTAGTGTCGACGTGCGAGGGTTCAGCACGCCTCCATAATCGTTTGGCGTCTTCTTTTTGCCGTAACACTGTTCCGAAGAATGTCGACCAGGTGTCCCAGTTGATTGTTGACTCAACATGCTGGCCGCCATCCTTTCCGGAGACAGTGTGTCAAGGTCATCGGTCTGGCCCAAGAGCTGTTTCCTCTCGTTGTTCCACGCGGCGCAACCAAATATCGTATGCTCCGCGTCGTCGATGTCCGCTTCGCAGTGATGGCAGGCGGGTGTCTTCTCCTTTCCAATTCTATGGAGGTACGCCCCGAGACAACCGTGGCCCGTCATGGCCTGCACGACATGGAATGTCATCGTTCCATGCGCCCGCTTGATCCACGGCTCGATCTCGTTGATGATGCGCAGAGTCCACTTCCCTTTTGGTGTGGCACTCCAGCGTTGTTGCCAGGCTCTGAGCATCTCTGGATAGGTGATATGCCTCTCTCTGTGCGGTACTCTGGCACTGGACTTACTCATACGTATGACAGCTGAATCTCTTATTTAAAAAAAAATACCTTTTTCATACACTTTCAATTGAAAAACGCATCTTCCTAATATGCAATAGTTAATTAAATTAATAAGAAGTATGTTTTAAATACGAGGATTTGCGCTGAAACTAAATCTTCTGCAACATTTTTTGCTGTCTTTTTTGGAGTGATCGAAATATTTAAATAGCCGCATTGAAGTAATTTATGGTATGTATGGGATTGAATTTGGTAAAATTAAATGCATGTGGATATTTCAACGATAAACAACTTCTTCTTCTTTATATAAGGGACAAATCCAACCTATCCTTGAATACGGCAGTCACTTTCGGATTTAAGCCCCAAAATAACTTCAAAACCTAATTGACTCAGTTCAAAGAAGAGTAATTCGTTTGATAATGAACAATGACAGTCTTTCCTGCAATCAATGGAACACGGGCGTAAGATTGGTTCACTTAGTCTTTTCTAACATTATTACCACGGACGCTGCTCTTCGGAACATAAATAACCTATTCCTCCTGCACCCACTCACAACCAACAAACTCTTCTTACACTTGCCGAACATCCATGCACGGTTAATGTGTGTAGACCAAGAACTGACAGTTTCCAAAGTTCCTTTCTTATTGCCACCGGTAAGCTTTGGAATATTCTTCCAGCGTCTGTGTTTCCTCCTTTCTACAATCTGGATCTTTTCAAGAAACAGATAAATATACACTTGCAATCTCCCCCATCCACACACAAACACAGGTTGCATGCAAGACTCCCTGGCTGAACGTCATAGAGTGCACTGGTCTTGACCGGTGTGCTCTCCTGCATGCGAATACATAAAAACAAATACTCATTCCGAAACCATCGCCTATCTTTCCTAGATTTTTAAAAATACTTCCAATTCGTAATTTTAACCATATGCAGTGAAGGGCAAAAATAACTGACGGTTTTCGTTGTTGTTTTGATTTAAGACCGTCAGTTTTTTTTGCAGCTCTCTGTATTATATTGCTGATATAAATTATAATTTATTAAAATAAGTAACGTTAAGATGAAATACAGTCAAATTTATATTATTATTATGTTGTCCAAATCACATACTTTTTGTAGTTGTTGTATTTTTTTTGTCCAATATAAAAAATCTAAGTTTTTCTTTGGCCGTAGTTTGCCGATCTCTGTGCTAAAGTATCTTTTCATAACCCGTCTATTTTCTTTATGTTTCGCCGGCTCTTTTTTCTCCCCTTGATTTCATTGTTAAGATAACAATACGACTGTTATAATTTGATTTTTTATTATATGATATGGATATAAATCGACGGACTGTGTTGGCTAATAGACAGTTAATTATTTTTTTTATTTTATTACAAATAAGATATTTGTTAGAATTTAATTTCCATGTGTACAGTTTTTATCCAGTTTTGTGGAAAGTAAATGTTGCACTTTTAATATAAAGTTTAAGAAAAATAATATATTTTTTTCTTGTAAAATTTCACGAGAAAGTTTTAAAGAAAAAATGTACCGACCTTGTAAAAATTAAAATATTTTATATTTTTTTAAATAATCAAATTAGATACCCGCAATTTGTTGTTTGGAGCTAACATGTAAAACATTACAAAATCTTAGGAAAATTAATTATTTCGTTAAATATTTATAGACAACTTATGTTTTCAATTACTTTGTCTTAGAAGAGATATGTAAAACCAAAAAAATCTCTAAATAATTTGAAAACAAAACCATCAATATTATAGAAATGTTTGCAAAAAGGAGCGATCTTTCGTCAGAATAAAAATATTAACGCCATGAATAAAATCATTATAAGGTTTGAATAAAATTAGGTTATGTAAGGTTAGGTTGACAATACAATATAAAATATTTAAACTGTCATTTAAATTAGGACCATTTAATATAAACTCTCACCAAAAATTTTTAATTCTGTTCTCAATTGAAATAAATAAATTCGATCATCTATATATATAAAAGAAAGTCGTGTTATATTTGTTTTTATAACTCAAGAACGGCCAAACCGACTTGCCTGAAAATTGGTGGAAAGGTAGCTTAGAACCCAAAAACGTCCATGGTATACTCAAAATTGATTTGATTAAGAAAAAATATTGAACATTTACGTAAACATGTTTTCATACAAGACTATTGTAACTTGACAGCTGTCAGTTGAGACGGTGGCGCCATAGGCCAGCAAGATAACTAAAAATGACGCAATAGTAGGTATTGTAAGTAGGTACCTACGTAAGGTACGGAATATTTTGAAACAAAAAAGAAAACAAAAGGCAGGAAAAAAAAAGACAAAAACAAAATAAATATTAGTGAAAATATCAGTTTAATCTTTTATTTGTTAAAAATGTTATAACAAAAAGCAAATGGAAAGGCATCTTCTTATTCTATTGTGTTATTTTTATTTTTTATTATTTTCTCTATTTATTGTATATTTAAGTATACTATTCTAAATATATGTTTCTAAATATTTGTAAAAAAATTGGCATGGACCAAATATATGATATCATATGTACCGAAAAATTCAACTTAATAAAATCCAAAATCTGCTCATTTATTGCCTTTCGGGTGAAACAAAGTTCACCGGGTCAGCTAGTATTCTATACATTCTTACAGATGTATTGAAAATGCTCGTAATATGTTAGGCTGAATTATGTTTTATATTTATATATAAGAAACATAAGCATATCCTTAACCACTAAAAATTTAAAGCTTAAATACATTTTATTTTCAATTTTTATGCTTTAAAAAACACCTTTGTAATATGCTTTAGAAAAAGCTCGTTAAGCAACGCATAGCTTTGAGGTTTTAATAGAGTTGCCTGCTGTGAAGGCATTTTGTTGACCGCTTAAAGTTTTATTTCACGTTGGGTTTTAGCTCTAACAATGTATCAGGCGACGAAGCATGGAAAAGCTTGGTGTTGGATCTTCGCCGTACCGCTTACCAATAAAACAAATCCTGGTGAGAGCCTGGAACATATTTAAGATGGAGCGGCGCGCGCTAAGCTCAGGCGTCCCTCGCTAGGGAAGCCTGATAAACTCGCGACCCGCTAAATGGGCTCCTGCAATCTTTACTGGCCGGGCGTCTAAGCCTAGAAATCGGCCGAATGCAATATATTGCCCAGATACGCATCGAGAAAGAGTGTACTCGTTATTTTCATGAAGTACGCATTGAAGATATAGATAATAAAAAATGGAAATATATGCGTAGGTGGATATAAACATTATTATATCTTTAGTGGATATAATAAGACTCTTATCGAAGACTTTTAAATAGTATTAAACACAGTAAATGTTTTTTATTTTTTTTCTTTAATCAAATATAAAAAGATACATTTTTACACAGTAATTCACATACCAATGTTTTTTTTTTTTCTTTTTTTTTTAGATTACCTTACCACACCACTTAAAGATAAGATCTTGTGTGTGGCGTGGGATTCATCTATGTTATTTTACAATTTTATATATTTATACAGAATTTAACATATAAACATTTATATATTTACATGATTTTGATATAATACTAATATTATATAAATAAATAATTTAAGACACTATATATAGAATTAAATCTAAAGTGTATATAATTAATAATACATTTTTCGTACATTTCATTATTTCAATTTGTTATGCAGTGACGTCGGTTCTGTTCGTTAATATTTTAAAGTACTGTTTAACCTTTTCAATCAAACTTTTAATATCACTGATCGCTTTTATTTCCCGAGGAAGATTGTTAAAATTAACTATTCCGTTATATTTGTAACCATTTTTTGCATGTTTTTGAGTCATACCTTTCGAGATGAAATAATTCCTCCTGCACCAACCCACAACCGACAAACTCGTCTTACACTTGCCGAACATCCATACACGGTTAATATATGTCGACCAAGAACTGGCAGTTTCCAAAGTTCCTTCCTTAATGCCACCGGTAGGCTATGGAATGCTCTTCCAGCGTCTGTGTTTCCTCTTTCCTACAATCTGGATCTCTTCAAGAAACAGATAAATATTCACTTGCAATCTCCACAACCCACACACAAACACGAACACAACACACGTTTCCTGCAGGCAGCGTCCAGCCTCCATAAAAAAAGTTGATATTAACATTATTATATCTTTAGTAGGTATAATAACACTTTTATCAAGACTTTTAAATAGTATTTAAACACAATAAAATATTTGAGTCATAGCTTTCGAGATGAACTGTTAGTTTCTCCTTTAGTTCTTGAAATTAAATCACATAACAAATGATATCAAGTATAAATATATTACAAGTAATACTAATGTTATATACTTGTTACATAATATGAAATTAATAATTCATTTGTTTTTGTAAGATGAATAAATAATATCTATTTAATAATTCATAATATATATTGTCACCATTAATTATTATGATCATCATCTATCTATTTTCCACGTATATGAATATTTGGAATGCTTCGTCAATGTGCGAACTAATTCCTTTGTTAATATTATTATCTGCTAATTTCAATACGATTAAAACCTTGTTCTGAATTATCGCTCCGTACGTGCATGCTAATAATATGCGAGACGAACGTAATCCAGTTACAGCGAGAAAATTTAATTGGATTATTGTTGTCAGGGACTGTAAATAGTAATGTATAGGGTTTGTCCGGAAAGTTTTGAGTCGATTTAAAAAAAAATATTGAGCCAATCGTTAAAATTCTTATAAACTTTCAAAGTAGGCTCCTTCTGCGTCGATGCAGCGCTGCCAGCGCGATTTCCGAATTACTACTTTCCAATATTTCTGGCTGACACATGACATAAGTTTTCATTCTTACCCGAAATCGTGGCTAGAATGCAAGTATGACATGCCAGCTAAGTAAGGGAAGCCATTGAAATCAAAAGACATCCCATCAACATCAACAGGGAACACGGTTTTGATTCTTAAAACAGCATGGCTTCCATCTCTAGCACATACTCAAAAACCTTAACAGACAAGCAAGGACAACCACAGTCCAACATGACGTTCCTGAAGGTATGCTCCTTAGAACATACTCATTACGACGCTCGTGGAGGTACGATTCTTCGAACATACTAACCGTTCACAATTCTCCGACATGACGCTCGTGGAGGTATGTTAGGCAGCTAAACTACCTTCAGACACCAACTCATTACTTAGTCATCAACCCTGTTGAAAACCCCTCCAATGGCGGTCGAAATATTGGAAAGTAGTAATTCTCTACACAAGGCTAAAACCAAAAGCCACAATATCATATATAGAACACTCTTCATATAGCATTTATGCTCAAATTATATAATATTACAAATAAATACCTGCCTTTAGCTCAGTACTGATTATTACAGGTAAAATACACGTCAAAACCTTATGATCAAAATAAGTGATAAATTAATGATAGCTCGTGAACTGGGCCAAATAATAGTAAGCCTCCTTAAAATCGGAATATAATAAAAAAGTACCTTAATTTCACAGTTGAATTCCCTTATACGTCATTTATCTGTATTGCCGTATATATTTTAACATACTCGTAGAGGCTAACACTCTGTCGGTATTTACACGAATGTGCTTAAATAAAAAAAAGGTTTTCCAAAAAGCGGGGAATAAAAGATAATAGAAATTCTCATTTCAGAGGAATCATGACATTTCATATTAGAAAAAAAGATTACACGAGCTCGCATGACGTGCTAAAGGATATATAAAAAACCTTTATTTTTTATCTCTCATTCTCAACCTTTGTCTTATTTCTATTCCTTATACAGAAGTAAATTGTTTTTAACGTACTCCCATATACGTATATCACACGAGAGCCATTTTTCACAACATCACTTTTAATAAATAATGATTGCCTTGGAAATTGAGTACGCTCTTAGAATATGATTGACCGGAAGTTGTTACATATGGTTACATACCTTAATAAGTGAAATTATTCAATCAGCATTAAGCCAATCTTTCGTTATGATATTTCATTGTGAGTGAAGTAATGTTATTCAATTACTAATTTCGTCACGTAATTGAAACATATTGTTTTCACAAATATATGTTCGGTCGACTGCCACAACTATTGTCTAGTCTTTAGATATGGATGCCGAGCTCTGTAGTATACAATATTTTAATGTATTCAGCATTCATTTTGAGATCCATTATAAGTAATAATGTTTATTTATTTACTTTGTTTTTACATGGATGACGTTAAATGTGGCTACTGCTTAGGATACTTCAGTTTCAACTAACTGGTTGCCTTCCTCAATTCGTCACGGTCAAGAGATAACTGTTGTCTCTTGAGGCTACGAGTTAGTCAAGACCGTAGCCTCCTAAATATATATAACACTTGAAGATCAACCTAAGAACGTATATGGTTCATGACGACCTCAAGAGAAGGAAGGTAATTTTTTAGGTGATTCGAAATATATTATTAAGAAGATCGGATGATTATCCCGACGTTTCTGAGGCTTGGACGAAAGTCAACCTAATTTTATTAAACTATTTTTTTACGATTATTTGTATATATAGGTTTGATCATTACACTATTGTGTTATGTAAGTACATTAGGGCTGTCCCAAAAAAAATCGTTTTTTTTTCAAGGCTCACCCCCTCGTTTTGTGTGAATAGTGTCCAAATAATTGTAAAAAAAGTTTCACGCCATTAAAACCACGGGAAAAGATAGCTACTTGTATCGGAACATGTCAATACTAGAATTCTAGTATTGACATCTAGGCGCGCGAAAGCTAAGCCCTGATTATAAAAAGCAATATATATTTTTTAATTTTCTGAGATTGATAATGATATTTTCATAATAGATACTTAAAATATGTAAGAAAGAGATAAAACAGCGTTTTATTTGCTGAATAAACATTAAGTTTTCAAAAGCTCCTTTTGGCCTTCATAAAAAAAAAATATTAAAACTTCAACATCAAGTCGCTATCAGAAAACATTGTCCGAAAGCAATAAAATTTATTATGTGAGTTACTAGGACCAAACCACTTAAAAATAGAGGGTGAGCCGATTTCATTAAAAAAAAAAATTCCCATACATAGCCTGGGACACCCTAAAGTACATGTTATACATATCCAAATTTCCAATTAATAATCAGAATTAATCTCTTTATAAATTTAACCAATATTAATAACATGTTGGGGAAATGAGATAAGAATTTCGTCAATAATTTAAACTTTATATCGCAAAAATCTATATCCACTTTGTTGCTACATAAATTTCAAAAGCGCTTTTCGCGCCGAAATTAATTTGAATAAAAATCACTTTGCCGCCTCCTCCCTATCAATATCCCCCATACACTTTACTGGGCAAACATCAAAGATAAAGAAAGGAACCCTGAGTGAATTTGCCGAAATTAGAGCCTTCCTTAATCTCAGGTTTACACACCTTTACTACCGTGAACATAAAATTAGCGAGCGCTCTGAGCTTTTTGTCCAACAACAATGCTCGTTAAATTATTTGCATACTTTATTGGCTGCTCTAGGTACAATTAATATTGCTCTGAAAGTAAATTTAGGCTCGAGATAAGTGTCAAAAACATTGTATCTACTAAATTCATTAATATATAATACGTACATAATGAGGATATGATTCATATTTTCATTAGTAACCTTGAGACACCTTACATTATGAATGTTAACGTGTTTTTTTCTTATAAATACTTAGTCGATTAAGAGATAGAGGTGATTTTTTCTCTAGGCGTTTTAAAAGGCCGCTAAGACTTATGCATTAAGTAATCTGTGGAGCTCCCGGAGGCAGAATTGATAGGGAATGAAACGATGTGGTGACTGATTCACCTTTACGATTGAAATTTGTGACGACCATATGCTCCAGTTAAGGGAGCGGGTATGTAAATTGAAAATATGATTATTTATTCATATTGATTATTTTTTTTAACGATATCTCATTCCAAGTAACAACTACAAAGGTTGTACAATAAAAAGATAAAAGACGTAAAAACATAAATTGAAAATAATAGAATATACAAACATTAAATAAAAAATAACGGAAAATTTAATACGGAATAAAGACAGGCATGGAAAATTAAATAAAAGTGTAACAAAAAGACATACAGTATAATAAAATAAAAACTATAAACATAGAAAATTAAACAAAACAGATCAACTGTCAGCTAATTACATAAAGAAGACAAAATAAACGGAAATGATGACATGGCAACCCATAATACCCATTATTTAGTACGGTTGGCAAGCCTGGCATCTTAATAACTGTCAATACGGCTAAATTTTTAGTTTTAAGAACAGTACCTTCTTAGAATAATGCGGTAATAATTATATGACTTAGTGGAATAACGTGATAAGGTATCGTACATGGCAGCCGATAGGCAGAAAGACAAAAGTGGACCTGATTAATGACATGTTCTCTCGACGTTGCAGAAAAACATACATAACAATGTCTTTTCTTCATACCTCCATGCTCCTGTTATTTTGGAAGTTATTTAGGAATGAATTGTACGTTAAAAAGTACTTGTTTTTATCATAATATTTCAAAAAATCAAAAATATTATTTCATTCTTAATAAATATAATTTATCAGATTTGATGTTTTGTTATGTAGGTGGAATATAACAGTTGAACTATAACATCCTCCTATCTTTCAAAAGGTTGTTATTCCGTCGCGTGAGGGCATGACAAAGAGCAGGTTAGCAAAACAAAGACTTTTTCTGAAGCACATTGACATATATTTACGATAAATTTTACAAGCTTCCGGCTCAGGCGGAATTAAATGCCAGCCGGTCGTACTGCGACCTACTCGGCTGTCAGCACACAATTGTCGCGCTCGTGACGCGCTCTCGCCCAGCGCTACAAGTGGAGGTCTATATCACTAGTCCCAAATGCCAATATGCCGGACACATTCATGTCTGACAAGCGAACAGAAATAAGAGACGAAAGGTATATCGAGGTTTTCGGTACCAGTCAGCAAGGGCTATATCATGCTGATGTCAGTATCAATGTTTATTGAGGTCAAATACTTGTCGCGTTCACTCATTTATTAATTCAGGGGATCTGTAAAACATGAAAAGTATCTTTTATTTGACTTGAATAATTAATTAAGTTGATCCTCTAGAAGCCATGCGAGTATAAGAGACTGGAGCTACTTTCATATCATTCAGTGATAACAAACCATCGAATTGTGTGTAAAAATACAAATAGATTTGCACATTTTATTTTGCCGAAATAAGTTTGAACAGTTCATTTGTGAATAATCAGTGAAAAGTGATCTGTACTTTATTTATTAATGCATCATTTTGTAATTTTCAAAGTAAGTATGTGCCTTAAAATCATAAATGAGATCTAAGATTTGGTAGCATTCTATTGTAAAATATAAAACCTAATTAAATTGTTCATATACAACGTTTCTATGCTGAACCTACTATTGTATTGAAAAATACGCCTATAACAGCCATCATGAAGCTGAGTTTTCTTCAAGTTTTTGGGCTCTCGTCATCCTGAATGATTCAATTTTAAGGACTCGGATACAAAACTGACTTGTAACTAAGAAAAACTCATTACAGTTGATATAATCAAAAGCTTGTAATGTGTGTTCACTTAACATTATTATGAATTAAATAACACGAATAAACGGATTATTAGAAATAATTTGTACTTGCGATGTTTATAGGTTATTGTAATTGTACGGAATTGATTTATAAATGGTATTTTTGTGGACAGTTTTCTATTTTTTGAATGATATATTTTAAATATAGTGTAACTGTAAATACACTTTTCTACTAATATATCATTAATTTAATATAATACTTTAACAAACAGTTTAATAGTTAATAGTTCTAAACCTAAAATCAACTCGTATATTATTTCTACATTTCAGGACAACACAACAGATGAACACTAGATTTTTTTTTTATATAGTTTTTTTTAAGTATACTTGAGATCACTATAAGCTTTATTTACCATATTAAATACGTAGTTCAGTGAATAAGTGCGTTTTTCTTAATAAAATACGTAAGGTTTCCGATTTCTGTTCTTTGGAGTAGGTTACCTTCACGGATGTGTCAACAAACGTCCCACCTCTTTGTCCACTCATCCGTGCAGCTACTTGTTTGTAGAATATTATTGTAGCATAAACCCTTAGTGGTGTGTAGCGGACTACAACAAATATTATGACTCAATTTCATAGAAAATTTGCCCCGGATAAAACAAGCTTTGAGAACGCTAACGATATTGACCCACGAACAAACGGAAAAGGGTCTTATTAGCCAGTCGTTAATTTTAATACGTTATACCTTTTACTCTTTGATCACCAAATTGAATACCGTTCCTAATTATCATTCCGGTTTCATGACTCCTATAATTAAGTCGCGAGGATCTCGAAAAATTGACTCACTTCACTTTTAAATACACTTTTATCCGGTTGTTACAAAATGAGAAATTTTTTAGTACATTTTTATGTGAAATTTGGTTGAATTTAATTAAAGGGTAACACATTTTATGACACGCAATAAACTGGGATAATATTGGGAGGTAATTCATTATTATTTTGCATGTAAAACGAATTGTTTTTTTTAAATATATTTGTAGGAATTAAATTTAATATACTTAATATACGAGTACAAAATGTACAATAATTACTTATTCAAGATCTTAGTAACAATTGCAAAACGGTGTATTTCCACGAAAAATGCTAGATTTCGTTGAATCTTGTATTTAAAAAGCTTTTCAAGTATCATGATAAGGGTTCTATGAAATTATTTACAAAACATGGCTTGAATTTTCAAATTCAATAAAAAATTTAATAATCTTGTATAAAATAACACTACTTTGGACAAAAAATCTCGTTTCTCAATTTTGAAATCGTTTTCAAAGACTCCATTTTAATTTGTGTAACTAAAAACATATTTAGAATTGATTATTCAATTATAGTATCAATATAACAATACAATTTTGCCATACAACACTTTACAGTTTCGCAATATTTAACAAGAAGTATACCTATATAAATGTATTAAAAAGTGACCTTGATGGATGAAATATCCATGATTAAACTAAAGACTAAAATAATATAAAGCATATTGTTTTGTTATCCGTTTTATTGGCTTCATATTTGAAATCAAAAGTTTAATCGTTTATTTTATTCGATTACTAGTTCTAATCCTGATCACCCCATCGTTTTATTTTTCTTTGTATTAAATAATCTAAGGTTATAAACAGTTTTTATGAAAAAAAAACAACATTATCATCAAGAAAAATAAGTGATATTGGAAAGTAGAATGCTATTGTATGACAAATCTTTTCAGTTTTATATGCTTTGTAAATAAAAGCATTAATTGTTATAATAATATTGACCTAAAAATGAATTAAAGAAGATATTCAATCACCTGACAAGCTCCAAGACATGCTCTACGACCTCAATGAAGCGTCGAACAAAATTGGTCTGAAAATGAACATGGATAAAACAAAATCCATGATTAATAGTCATATTTCACAGACCTTCGATCCTATTTCCATTGGAGGAACAGAAATAGAGGTTGTAAACGACTATACCTATCTGGGACAAGTAATACAACTAGGGCGAAATAACTTCTCAAAAGAAATCGACAGGCGCATACAACTGGGATGGGTAGCATTTGGAAAACTAAAGTACATTTTTAAAGCGAAAATTCCGCAATGCCTTAAAACTAAGGCGTTTAACCAATGCATCCTCCCTGTATTAACTTATGGCGCAGAGACGTGGAATCTGACAGCAAGTCTTACCCATGAAATAAAAGTCACCCAGCGTGCTATGGAGAGATGCATGCTCGGAGTGTCCCTAAAAGATCCGAAACGAGGAAATACGCAGAAGAACTCAAGTAGTGGATGCTACCCAACGAATAGGCACACTCAAGTGGCAATGGGTAGGACATATCTGTCGAAGAGACGACGGTCGATGGGGAAGAAAAGTATTGGAATGGCGCCCAAGAACTGGCAAACGAAGCATTGGCCGACCCCCTACAAGATGGACTGACGATATAAGAAGAATAGCGGGAGTGACCTGGATGCGGAAGGCGGAGGATCGAAGAGGACGGAGACTCATGCGGGAGGCCTACGTTCAACAGTGGACGGACACAGGCTGATGATGATGATGATTCATTCACAAATCAGCTGTGTTTGTGTAAACAGTGGCAACGGGAAAACATACTATTCGTGACATTTTGAAAAATCGTTATAAACAAATAGTTTATTTATATATTAATAATATTTGCTGTGTATGTTAGTGTATTTTAGATGTGCATTTTATTTGTTTGCCGATTCGAATGGCATGTTTTCAGTTGCTAATAAATACCAAATTAAGCATTCAACAAGAAGCAATATTCACTTCAGGTGGTTCAACAAACGCAAAATTTTCCTCACTTCGCGCTATAAATGTAAAATGAAACCTGCAAAGGGGCGTCCTGAAACTCTCGATGTATTGACTTCTTCAGTCATGAATATGCATCCGGCAATGGGAATAGCTTTAAGCGGCCTTCTTATTTCCAAGCCAAAGGACCGGGTCGTACTTGAAGCGATACTTTGTACTAGCATAGAACGTGCTCTGGCAGCCAATCAAAAAGTTTCAGCTGAACGTTTCAGCAAACAGATGCTTTTATTTATTCTATAGAGCGGTGTTTTTTTTTCATTATTTTTTCAGTGAAAATAAAAGCTTGCTTGATACTAAATATTTGTTTTAATCGATTTATTGAAATTGTATTTATTCAACGTTATTTTTTTTATGCCAAATATCTCTCTACTGTTGAATAATGCCCATTTACATGAGTAAGTATACATTACTCTTGATACTATGCTTTCCGCATCTTGCTTTCTATTCTATAAATTTGAATGGATGCAGGTTAAATGAATTCTTAGGTTTTCACGGCCAGATTTTCTATTATGGCTTTTGGGTTTAGTCATGTGTGGCGAATTACTGTTTTCTAATATTTCGACGGCCATTGCAAGGGTCTTTTTCAGGGTTGATGATTTAGTGATGAGTTGGTTTCTGGAGGTAGTTAAGCCGTTGGCCTAACGTACCTCCACGAGCGTCATGTCAAAGAGTTGTGTAAGGTGGGTATGTTCCAAGAAGCGTACCTCCACGAGCGACCTAATGAGTATATTCTAAGGAGCATACCTCCTCGAACGTCATGTTGGACTGTGGTTGTCCTTGCTTGTCTATACAGGTTTTTGATTATGTGTTAGAGGTGGAAGCCATGCTGTTTTGAGAATCAAACCGTCATCCCTGTTGATGTTGATGGGATGTCTTTTGATTTCAATGGCTTCCCTTACTAGACGTGCATGTTTCCCTTGTGTTAGAGCCACGATTTCGGGTTCGAATGAAAACTTGTGCCCCGCGTCAGCACGATGCTCTGCCAGTGCCAACGCCATTGGGTGGCCTTGTCTTGAGAGATCGTGGCCGACTTGAAATTAAAAACATATAAATTGAATGCATGAAAATGTTCTGTCACTGAAATTGGTACAAATTCACTTAATTAAATCATTAAATGTACAAAAAAAAAACGGTGTAAATTGTGTAGAAGTCAAGTAAATGGTTATCATGCTATTGGTTGTGGATTCAATATTTGAAAAAACTTGGAATAAAAACCATTTTCATTCAATTAATAAGCTCTTTGAATGCCCCAATATGTTGCTATTTGAATGCTTCCAAATTTTATTCCACAACCGTGGAATATCACCACACCATTTTAATCAAACATGGTGGTAGATGAAAGTCAGTCCGTGAATACCCAGTAAAAAATGAATGATGGGTGATTAATGGCTATAGTATCACGACATCGGTGGACTAAAATTATTTTATATCAAACAAATTTTGCAATGATAAACATTCGTTTGTTATCTAAACGCAGGGTATACAAGTAGTATTTTGAAGAGAATTACGTCAAAAAACTTCGTTAAATATAGTTTATTTACAGATGTTTAATATAATCAGAGTATGACGAAAAAAAAACGTTAATACTTCCATTAATTACTGTTAAAAAAACACGAATATCAATTGCAACGAAAAAAGTTACGGTGTTACATTTCTGTCTAAAGTTATTAAACAAAGAAAAATGTGAGTACTATGAATACATAATGTGTTTTATACTCGTAACATACTCCTTAGTACTCAACTATCATGCTGTATATCTAATAACGAAGAAAATAGAATAAATTAGTTCGTCGCTTCAGCGTTTTCTCTTGAAGAAAACAAACAACTTCGTGCAGTTGCAAACACGCAACTTGGCAATTAGCAAAGTAGGATTTTCTCCATTCTTTGTTTTGTGTAAGGAATTATGATGACAGCCACCGGAGTGGGAACCAACGTGTATGGAACTACATACCCTACATACCCCGCAGCAGCCTTCGTGTCGTTTGGAGGCTTAAGGGGTCCCATAGCGTCCGTAAACTGAAAAGGTCGACTACACTCTCTATATCTCTTCCTCTCTTCCTTACGTGGTCGCACTTTGGGTACAGACCCTCGAGTCTTATTTCACCACGTGCTTATGATTATTCGATATGGTAATTTATTGTCTTAGGCACCTGTACTTTCTTCAGTTGAAGCGTGATGCTACTGAATGCTATGAGTTTTTGAAAATAAACATTAAAGATAATTGCTTGCAAAAATTATTCATGGCTTTAATAAATATTTTTCAATTTTGTAATAATTTTACTTCATTTTATTTTGGATAAATTTGCTGAACTGCTTTAAAATAATGAAGCGTAATTTTTCATTTGCCTTATAAACATCTTCAGTATTTTTATTCAAAACAGTATAATTTATAAGAGACAAAAGAAATGTACTGTCTTTACGAAACCGTGGATTCAAATTTTTTTTTTTCGAAAAAAAAATTGAACGTCACTATTTTTTTTCATCATAAAAAATAATCAAAAATAATATCTAAATATCGATGTTTTCTAATTTTTATTATGTATGTAGTATGAGTATTATGAAATTCCACCAAGAATAATCGAAACTTCTAATGTTGTATTCACATGTGGTACTTGTTAAAACGAGGCAAAAAATATTAATTTAATAGGAAGTAACTGCTGTTGTTATATAATAGATATTCTTTAACTGGCTTCTTTTTTCTTCTATACAATTTAAAAAAAATGCTTAAAATGTATAATATTTATGATTCTACATTTCGGGCATTTACACTAATAGTCAATTTTGGCATAATTACTTTGAACAATGCTCCTCACCATTAAATTCTGTAACTACCTATTTGTTTAGTGATCTCCTTAATGTCTGCTTAAATAGTACTAACCACCGCGACCCAGATCAATTCAGTTCGTGTCAAATGGCCCGATTTGCTTCGTACTTGTACCACTGCGAATAGGCTGAGCATACAAATGTTTCAAGTTCTTTTGAATCTATCTTACTGCAGTGTAAAATTACCATATTATATTCAGATAATATTATTTCAGAGTGTTTCAGTATAATATTTTAGTTTCAATTTTAAATATCAATGTAAAGTTAAACACAATATTATTTAATTAATTTTTAAATTTTTATTAGAATATTATTTTATTATTTCAATATTCTAATCTACTTTTTATAGATCATTGACTATAGCTATTATCTATACATATACTATACATAAAATTCTTTTTTCAACGCGTCAATCCAAGCACAAAAATAACGGCAGAAGCGGGATGCGAACCGCGGACCTTATGCCCAGGTGTTCATACCGCTCGGCGAATCACGCCATTACTGTGCCCAGACTGACTGCGGTGAAACTAGTATTTATAGCATTGTTAGCATCGTACGACAGATGGCTTGGATTGACGCGTTGAAAAAAGAATTTTATGTATAGTATATGTATATTTAAATGATAATATTGTAATATAGTCAATGATCTATAAAAGTAGATTAGAATATTGAAATAATAAAATAATATTCTAAATTAAAATTAATTAATAATGTCTTGAGACAATATCAAGAAGGTAAAATTATCCATCAGTAACACAGGATTGGTTATAAAGTCCGAGTCGGAACTATAAGTAGTCACATCCATTCAGTCTATAGTTTGGTTCGAGACCCGAGTGGTACTAAAATAAATAGACTGCCGGAAAGTAATAATATTAAGCTTGTGAATAAATGAAGACTGATAGAATAATAATAAAAATATACATACTTTGAATATATACTATGGCGACATCTGTCGTACGATGCTAACAATGCTATAAATACTAGTTTCACCGCAGTCAGTCTGGGCACAGCGTGATTCGCCGAGCGGTATGAACACCTGGGCATATGGTTGGTTTCAAGGTCCGCGGTTCGCATCCCGCTTCTGCCGTTATTTTTGTGCTTGGATTGACGCGTTGAAAAAAGAATTTTATGTATAGTATATGTATATTTAAGTAATGACAATATTATTTATTTATATTTTCGCTTAATTACTTGTAATACAAAAACAAAAAATAAATAATGAAATTATTATTCAGTTTTGTAAATTTAATTTATATTTTTTACATTCACTTTGATATCCATTTTTATTTTAAGTATAAAAGAATATTATGCCTTGCTACTATGGATCACACTCAGTCAGTACGTTTGTGATTCTTGACTAACCCGAAAAATGTCAACAAAAATACTGTGTAACTAACATTGAAAGATCAAAATAGTTTTGTTAAATTTTCGTTGGTTTCAGATGGCTGAAAGGCATTTTTTTATACTTTGTATTTCAAAGTGGACGAGTAAAAGACGTGAACTTTTAGCACCGACTAATAGAAAAAAGCTCATTTTCAAAGCTCTCTCGGGCTCCGTAAGGTCAAAAGAGTGGCCTCGTTCCGCGGTTAGGGGTCCTCTGTGTAGAGTCCCGATCCTCAAACAATTAAAACATTATTTCTGCTCAATTACCCCCGCTACATAAAAGGATCTTCTGGAGCAAACAAGTCTGGACGGATTTTCTGGGGATTATTCTCAAAATTGTATGGGAAACTGTCAGTATTATTTTGCGAGCTTTAATGAGTTTAGTTTTAATGATTGCTTACTATTTTGCCGGCTCCGAGTGAAATAAGTGAGAAAAGTTTGCTTTAATACAAATTTAATGCCGAAAATATATCTAATTACATTTTTATCCTTTCAATTGTCAAAAGTACTTTCAGTTTAACTTCAAGCGCCGAATTTTATTAACTGATAAAAAATATTAATAAACTTGTAAGAATGTATTTTTATTGTAAAATAATATTCTGTAAATGTGAAATATTTTAAGTGAGAAGAGTATCTCCAGTTTTTTGTCAAAAATGTAAATTTGCACTTCAAGAGAAAAAGTTTTTCATCAGTATAAGGACGCTCGTTTATACTTAAAAACCTTGATCATTGAACACCCAAATATTTATCTGATACTACACAGTCTATGCAAGTTCGCAGGCTCTTGCCCTGGGAGGCTTCCGGGAACCATCTATGTTCTCATGTGGTCCTCCGGGAATACAGGTAGTCTGGAACAAGGCATGGACAATCTGAGCTTACAGATATTACAGTATTTGTGGTGTTCATATGCTCAAAAAATGGAGTAGATGTGGTAAAAAAAAATACTAGTACCACTTTGTCAGAGCGTGTTTCATATACTGTATTGCGAAACCACCTAACCCTTTTTATACCAATGCGACAACACTTTAATTTATAATTGAAAGGTGAATTTATATAGAAAGTTAAATTTTTAATTATAGTTACATTTTTTTTTTTCCAAATGCTTTTAATTTTTGATGTTTTAACGCGTTCTAAATCAATTAATGTCCATTTTATTAATTATAATTGTTTATTCACATAAACTTAATAACAGGCAATTATGCTTGTACATAGTGACATCCCCCGTCTTTAAAAAGGTTGTTATTCAGTCGCTTGGTGGCAGGATGAGGAACAGACTAACAACACAAAGACTTTTTCTGAAGCATATTGACATATATATTTCGATAATTTTACAAACTTCTGGCCCAAGCGGAATAACATGCCGGGCAGCCATAATGCGACCTTCTCGGCCGTCGGCACACAACTGAGCGCCCACGTGATGGGCTGTCGTGCCACAGGTGGCGATCTACGTAATTAGTACAAAATGCCAATATGTCGACACATACATGTGTACGACAAGCGAACAGAAATAAGAGACGAAAGATTGTATATCGAGGTTTTCGGTACCAGTTAGCAAGGGCTATATCATCCTGATGTCAATAGGTAAACGAAGTATATGTATTGGTAATCACATTATTTCACATACAATACATGAAAATGTACACATTTTCAAGTGTATTATGTAATATTTCTTGGATTTTTATTTACGCTTACATACATTCGCGATATCACACTGGTATATATAAATGTTAGTACTTTCTCTTAGAAATGTAATATAATTTTCACTAACAGCAGATGATGTGGAAGGTAACTTGTGTTTAGGAGGAATTTTCTGTGTGATACATTCTCGCTGGCGTCAATTTCGTCTCAGTGTTCGGATAAGAAGTTCCCAAATGGGACGGTCCCGAGTTATGTCATTAAAACTTCATACTTAAAAGCGTAGCCTCATTGCGTTTTATGTAAATTTAACTACAAGCTCTAGGTACTCACCCGACATCAAGCCACTCCGCGGTCGCACCCTGGAGGCAGCTATTCCTCTGGAGGACGAAACGTGCTGTCATCCATTATTTATGCAAACTCAAAGAAAAGAATGCCGGCGAAGAGGAAAAAGGAAACGTCAAAGTGTATTCAATGGAAACATTTATACTAAATACATAATATATTCGTCAACTGAAACACGTACAAATTCATATCCTACAATATAATAGTATTATAGAAAAAAATCTACTAAAGTAAAATGCGGACGCGGGGATTCGAAAATGAAATATATTAATACAAAATAAATAAAAACTTTCAAAATACTGTTTTAACATCTATTAATGATACATAAAATATATGTTACTTTTTTGTTTTAATGAGGCGTCGTAAGTGAATAAGTTGTGGTAAAAATAAATGGACATGTACAAGGTTCGTGGTTCGGATCCCCGCCTTTGCCGTTTATTTTTTCCTTTTAGATGATGAGAAAAATATCACAATACTTAGGGCTTGCGCTGACACTGTATGTGTATCGTTTTTGAAATTATTCATTTAAATTTTAATGGTTTTAAAGTATTAAGAATATTGCAAATGTATTATTTTGCTAATACTTTTTTAAGCAGAAAATGTGTACATAAATATGACCGAAATATGCATAAATCTATAATATTAATTTTAATCAATAAATTCCAAAATTAATGCTAAGCTCCTTAATATCGGCAAGCATCAATAATTTTTCGGGTGTACGGGCCTTAGTTGTTATGTAATAACAAATAATTTCAGTTTAATTAACCTGTTCGCATCGTACACGATATATGCCGTGTAAGATTCCCCTACCGTTGAAATCGGTAGCCGTGATATATCGTTTTGCTACTTTCTTAGAATTGTATTTTATGCATCATCTGATAGCTAAAAGATACAAAAACCAATGTGATATATGAAAATAGACCAGATAAGAACATTTATGCTTCAAATACGAGTTTTATAATTAACAGTATAATTTGTATTCCACTGAGCCGTAATGAAAGGGTTAAAAAAGTATATTTACTCGTATAATTTAAATTTTAGACTGACAATAGGTTGATCGTAGACCTTAACTTCAGAATGAATAAATGTTTGTGATTGATACAAATTCATATATTCCGTATAAATCAATTGAAGAAATATACAAACCTTTGAATTTTAATCCAGCTGGCAACACTGTTGGGAGCAGCTAATTATCATTCAAAGTAGCAAAGTTTTGCACCAAAATGCCAAGGTTCCATATGATAATATTTAATAACCGGGTTTCGCACCCTTTTAGCTCACAAATGTACCCGATGAAAAGTGTGTACCAGCGGAATTCGTTAAGGTTCCGGATTAATGCGCCGTAATTTATTTGGGAATTAAATCCCTTCGTCTGCAAGGAAAAGGTTCCGAATCAAGTATCATTTATTTGATTTTAGAATTAGGATTAATTCCGTCACCCTAATCGTTGATAAACATTTGAATTGGCCATTTTCCTAATTGCCCTGATTATCATTAACGAATGTTCAATAATTAATTATTCATTGAATTTGAATATTTTCATAGGTTTTCACAAACTGATTATAAATTGCTTTTGGATTGATTAATGTACGGGAAACCGTTTTTATTTTCCAAGGATTTCAGTTTTTTTGCTGGAATTTTTATCAGAGTAAATTATAAACAACACGTTAACTGATGTTGTGGCTTTTGGGATGAGCCGTGTGTGGTGAACTTTTTTAACCAATATTTCGACCGCCATTGCAGGGGTCTTCTTCAGGATTAATAATTTATTTAGTTTTGAGTTGGTTTATTCAGATTATATATTTTTATACATAATCTGAATAAACCAACTCAAAACTAAATAAATTATCAATCCTGAAGAAGACCCCTGTAATGGCGGTCGAAATATTGGTTGAAAAAAGTTCACCACACACGGCTCAACCCAAATGCCACAACATCAAATCTGGCCGTGAAAACCTAAGAAGTTATTTAATACGTTAACTATATAATTTATTTATTTATTTAACAGAACCGCAGTTCCAAGGTACATATAATAATAAAGAATAAGAAAAGAGAGTTAAATAAACATACAATACATACAAAAGGAAAAAAAAACATTGAAGAAGAAGAAGATGACACGTGTCAAAGATAACAATACCATCGACAAAAGAGGAAAATTATGTAAGAAAAGGATCGAGGTGTGCTGGTAGGCAATTTAGGAGCGCCATTGCCGTTGTAATAAATTGAGTGCTTGAAGCTCCGCAAGTTTCAACTAGGATCAAAAACAATGGATAGCTACGAGCACGGTTGTACTTATCTGGAGTGTAGAAGTTAAAACATTCAAGAATCACAGGGTTGTGAATTGCACCGCGAAGAAGAAGAAATGAATGTTTGAGAGCAGCCATTTTCTTCCGGGACTCTAACGAATTGAAAGAAAGCATCCCTAGATGAAAAAGAGTTGGGTAATGTTCGGAATTTATTGAATTGAATGAATAGTTACCGTAAACATAAAAATAGATACGTCAGAGATTTTTTTCGAGCATGATATAAAATAATAATATAATACTCTACTAATATTACTGTCGTAACTTAATAGTACACAATATGTAGTGTTTGATTCTATATTTATATTTTTTCCTATCATATTTTATTATGATATTAAGTGTTATAAGAAACGGTAGCCCAAACCTTGTATCGGTTTGTACTACCGTTAAGGTCATCTTCTATTATTTGTTTAGGCATCTAGATATCTTTTCTTATTCTTGTCTTATTTCCGAAATGGGTTATTGTTATATATATGTTAATTTTTATATATTACATATATTTATTATGTATTCTTCTTCTTCTTCTTGTTCTTCGTGTCAGCAACGTCAAATTATTTTTGACCAGTATCTGGCAACGTTGATAGCCCGTATGTTGCCCAGCATAAGGTCTTGAGATGTGCAGCTTGTTGTGCACATGGAGCAGGATCTTAGTTCTCTACAGTCATACAAAAGTGACTCTCCCTGCCGAAGCGTTACCCACCGCTTAATGTATATGCTTCAAAAACTTAACAATTTAGATAAAAAAAAGTTGTAAGAGTATATACTTGTAATTTTTATGGGTAACTAAATGCAAGCACCTAGTTTTTATATATAAATTCACAATTCTTTTAAACAATATACAAAACTAATAAAATTAATATATTCATCTTGTTGATGTTTTCTGTAGATGTATCATTATTTTTAATATTGTTATTATTAAAAATTTGCTGTTTAGCTTTTCACCTGAATACTATATGAAAATTTGTATCTCTGAAAAAGCGCGATAAATTTAATACAGTGTAAATTATATTTTTCGGTCGAGGCCAAAAGGCAGGAAAAACAATCGGTATAAAAAATAAAATTTATAAATAGATTACTCGGAAGTGAGCTTTTCTACAACTATCAATTATGTAATGAGCTTATAATCTTCCCGCACGCTCAAAATACGGGATAACAAAATAAAAATGAAGTACTCTACGAAAAAAATACCGGAAATGAGAAAATAAGAATAACACATTTTTCGCAACAAAAAAATCTCCTTTAAGTTGACTGTTTCTTTAAAATAAATATTGTTTATTTTAATTCAATTTATTCCTTTCGTTTACGTAATATCCGAATTTTTATATAGTTTAAATACAGTATTTCCATACACCATATAGACTTATTTGGTAAAATATATAATTTCAGGTAAACCAGCAATTTTCAATATTAGAAAACATGAAATGACGTTATAAGATTCTCACTGAAAAAGAGAGGCAAACGGCGTCGAGAATTTTTTGTATATCATATAAATGAAAAAATAATCTTCATTAGCGTTAGTCCTAATAGTTGGTGAATATATCACTAACACGAGACAATGGATAACTTGCTCCTTACATTCCACACACTGTAAATATCTATTAGCCACTCTAACAATTAACTAGCCAAACATGGCCACATTAAACACCAATTACACCAAGCCAATATTGTGGATCCCACTCATTTTAATTACATCGAATTCGTACTTCAAAATGCTGTACATCAATTGCGACTAAGCGTTTTCTTTGAAAGTATAATAAACATTTAAATAAACGTGTTAATTACATTGTTGCTTTAGTTTAAAAACAATTAAAGTAGTTTATTTTGTTAGTTGTTTTAGTTGTTTTGTAGTAATAGAGAATACATTAAAATTTATTAAAGCTGTTATTTTTTAGATACTTATGTTTGTAATTGTAGCATACTTGTACTTATTTTAATTATTCTACAACTTTACTCAATTATGTAGTGTATAGGATAAATAAGGTAATTAGCACACATATCATGGTTAACTGTTGTTTTTATTATTGGAATTAAGCAATATTGCACGTAAAAATGGACATGAGTTATGCTTCTCGTGGCTAATGCAATATCCAATCCGAATTAATAAACTCTCAATTATGTTACTGATTGACTTGAACTTCTACACAAGGATGAAATAGCCTAGGCGTCGGATGCGTCAGACTGATAATATGATCTATTAAAAAAATGTTGATTAGAAAACGCTCAAAATTGTATAGGACACTACATTTTCCTTTTCTGTGAGACCTCGAGGCATATATAAATTTAGGTATGGTTATTGTAATTTAATTACTATTAAAATCAATATTTTTCGCTTATTTTCTTATGGTATAAATCACAATCTGAAAGTAAACAAAACCTGGTATTTACGTCAAAGAAAATCTATGACTGCATCTTGAAGCTCAATCAAATATGCAGTCATAGATTTTCTACACATATGCAAAATTTAAACATATACCAGTATGTTGATGTAGATACTAAGAAATAAACGCCCACAGCGTCTTAAAAGCTTTATAAGATGGTTATTATAAAAGACAGCATATAAAAAAAAACAAAATATCGATCTTTATTTTGGATCATAAATAACGTTCAAAAAAGTTAATTAACTAAATCCTAATAAGAAAAATAATCTTGAATCAATATTTGTTAGTTGTGCGGATGCTGAAAAGCGAGACTTATTTGCGATAAAGAAAGCCGAACGAAGATCGGTAAATCTTTTCATTAAGGAAAAACTCATTACCTGTCTACGGCCCGAGCCACAGGGGTGCGACTCACCTTGCTCTAATCATTTGACTACCTTATAACGAGAAAAACAGGTATACAGGTAGCGATTACTGAAATTACTTTCACAAAATTTCGCCTCTGAATTTGTAATTAAACACTTAAACGCTTTGAAAATTTAAAAGACCCACAAGATTTTTGCTCATATCATAAAGCTCAAATCATTTAGCAATGAGTAAACACTGACAATATATGGTCTTGCTGGACAAAAAATCATCCGATATATCAAAATTGCAGAAAAATATAAGCAATGTGTATATTCGATAAGAATATTTCAATGCGATAATTTTGATATACTTTTAATTGGTACCTCCAGTGAGGTTTTCTTTGAAGAATGTTGCAGTTAGTAACAGAAAAATACTTACGCACATTATGATTTGTTTTTTTTTTTTACATTTTAACGATCGACGAATTTCAATAATTAGATATTTTTAGACTTTTGTAATGTTTGTAGTTATGAGCGGTTTATGATGTTAGTAATTATTTGGAATATGAAATAATATTCGAGAGTACGAACCCGGTAGAAAACAGTATGGCGCTCAGTCAGGGCAGATGGATGCAGCGAGAAACATGTGTTATGTTTGTGTTTGTGTGGATTGGAAAAATTGTATGTGAATATTAATATAATTTATAAAGAGATTCTCACTGTATGAAAAATAAAACACAGATACTGGAAGAGTATTCCAGAGCTAACAAGTAGCATTTAAGAATAAATTGTGAAATCCAGATCTCGGTCGACATACATTTATTTTGTATCGATATTTAGTAAGTGTTAGAGTCTCGAAAATATAAACAATGCTTAGGATTTGGAGAGAAGCCATTTTCAGGCTTTCTTTTTTGCATCCGGAGCTCCACCGAGTACATCAAACACATGGTTTTCATTGAACAAAGGCTTCTAGAATGAGAACATTAAGACTTGAATCAAAGACAAATAATGCGATAAACATTTTTGCGTCTATTGATCAAATTTCATGAAACGATCAAATGATTAGACTGGCAGGTAGATTGATAGACTGACAACAAACGTTTTTTCAACATGAATTATTTATTTTGAATTTTAATTACATTACTAATGTTTTTTTATTTCTTTCTGGAACAAATATGTTAAATTTTTAGTCAGGATCATTTTATTTTAAATTATCAGATTTTTCTAACTGAAAATATATATATCATCGAGTTATAGTAAAACTAGCTTTGTAATATTTGAAATAGCTATAAAATTCTGTCGATATTTTAATAATAATAAATATTTATGTCTTCAAAGCATTCATTCGAGTTATTAATCTGTTCTAGTTTTCCAACTGCGGCAATAAAGAATAACATTATTGCCAATAAAGAAGAATTAATAGAAACAAAACAAACAACTTCTGTTGTATGTGTGAAGTTGTGCCTTTAGTTTGTGATTATGGAAAATTATTATCATAATCGGATGAAGACTAATTATTATTTTTTTGATATCAAATAATGTTCATTTATGTAACATATTGTGAACATATAATTTATAAAACTCTTAAACTGCCTTTGAGATGTGGTCATAAAGAAGAATTCTCGGAATTTCCTGGAGGACCTCGTCACGAACAATGAGGTTCTTAGCATAATCAAAGACGATAAGGCACCTAGTAAGAACCATTATACATGCAAATTCATGCAATCATTTACATAGCAAATTCTTATATAAATATACATCACAATTTTATTTATATTGTCATTATCATACTCGTTAAGCAGCATCGACGCGCAACAGCCATTTTTTATTTTATTTATATCTCCATGGCAACTCATATGAATCATTTTTCTTGTACGAAATTTTACGCAGAGAAACAATTTGCGTTGTGGTTGATGATAATTTGAAAGATCAGATTTTTTGGACCGAATGTTGGCCGGAATAAGCTAACACCCAGCTAACCTCATCAGGTCAAGCTGGTTAGGGCACTCTATTGTCCTGGAGGTAGTAAATGCCCTTCTAAGGCGGATGAACCTTTATGGTCAACGGCATTAGGATGTGGAAATAAAGGGGAAAATACCACATTAAAGGTCTTAAAGACATCTCACGTATCAGCAAAAAAATGATTGCATCTCAAGTAAAAAATTTCGGAGATAAAATAGTCCCCCAATCGGATCTCCGGGTGGGGACTGCTCGAGACAAATAAGAAAAACCTTCAGCCAACAAGATATGCCACCTGGAATGTTCGAACATTACTGCAGAACGGCGCCCTAGACGGGAGTATTTGCAGCAAGTATTCGAGGACATGAACTGTAGCGCTTATGCTGAGCTGAAAAGGGTTGCGGAGGACCGAGAGGAATGGAGATCGAGATGCAAGATTCTGTTGCTGCAAACCAATCCACCGGATTGATACTACGAAGAAGATCATACTCGTACTATCTTTACCACTCCCCTAACTGAATCAAATAAACGTCATAAATTATCGTCAGAAAACTAAGTTAGCTTTTGATGAGTACATTATGACGACCCTATCGGCTTTGAGTGGGTACAAAAGTAATTAACTTATGGCGTATACAAAAGTAATTAACTTTTTGACCGGTATGACATTCGCCATACCAGTCGAAAAGTTAACTGATCACTGCCGAAACCTGTGACATCCAGCGCCGCAAGCAATCGCGGCAAAAAAGCAAATTAAAGATGACATTTGCGCCAACATAAAATGGAGCAACTGTCATAACGTATAAAATGTCGTATGCGAACGCCGTGTAATATTTTATAATTAAAACTAACATTATAAGATGTGCATGTCAGGCGAGCGAACAAAAATAAGAGACAGAAGATCGTTTTTCGAGGCTTTACGGCATCCGTCTAAAAGAGCTATATGAAACTGATATTATTGTTAAGTACAAAAGACCAGCAGTCACGGTAATAGCGGTAGAAAATACTATTAAATACGTGAACCAACCTTGTGTCTGTGTATCAAGGATTGGAAGTTATAGGTAAACGTGCTAATAAAATTATTTCATGACAACTAAATATCATAGGAAATTAAAATTTCATAAATTATTGTTTTTGCTTGTGATAAAAAATACATCAACAAATAAACATTATATATTTGTTTGCGTACCGCTGTCACCGCCTTGTACGCATTTTTCCTTTCACGTTTTGTAATTTCTTCAACAAAAATATTTCCTCGTTTTTAAAGAACACATTTTTGCAACTCGAAAAGTTTTTCGCGGATATTTTTTTCTTATGTAAATGATGTCAAGTTTTTTTTTAATAGAATGCCAACAAATGTACTTTTTGAACAAATTTTCCCGCTCTTCCGATAGGACTGCGGGTATTTCCGGTGCGAGGCCCTCTCCATCCCATTTACTAATAATTTCGCTTTTGAGAGCTTCTCTTCCGAGAAAACCTGCCTCCCTGTAACAAAAATTGGTATTGAGACGAATCAAAAATCTTTTCATACCTGAGATCATTTGCTTCTGCGAAAAAATACGTACAAAAAGTATTGGGGTTTAATTTTACTTTTAATATATTACACGTTTTATTTGTAACGTTGAAAAAATCGTGTTTCTATGCGAGATTTTTAATTTAAAAATACACATTCAATTTACAACCTTAATTTTTTGGTTTATTTAAATAAATATAATTAAAAATGTTTTTTTTTTGTATTTATTCACGTATTTCCACCATGAAAATACATAATCTAAATATGATGTTATGTATTTATATTTATTGTTTTCAGCTTAAGATCCAGCTAAAATATTTAATTTATGTATTTTTAATAATACTCTTATAACGTCAAAGTAATCAACTGACAGTATTTGATAAGACTGTAAAATATTTATGTAATTTGAACTATATAATTTTAATTGAGAACCTAACAAGTTACTAATCAAGGAAGATAGGCACCTAATAAGAACCATCTCAGAGAGGCGAGCCCGATGGATTGCTCACATCATGCGACACGATGGTCTTCTTCACGATATTGTGGAGGGGATGGTTGAGGGTAGAAACTGTAGAGGGCGCCCTAGACGGGAGTATTTACAGCAAGTATTCGAGGACATGAATTGTAGCGCTTATGCTGAGCTGAAAAGGGTTGCGGAGGACCGAGAGGAATGGAGATCGAGATGCAAGATTCTGTTGCTGCAAACCAATCCACCGGATTGATACTACGAAGAAAGAACAAGTTAAAAATATTTAGTTTGGTTTCACATTTATTTCAAACTAAATAATTTTAATTTGTAATTTTTTAAATATAAATTCATATAAAATTATTATAATGATAAATATTTCTTAACATATATTTTTCTGAGCACTATTTACTAATTGTTGAATCTAAGGGTTTCGCTTTCAATAAAAGCTTCATCAGTTCTCCACGTCTATAAAAATACTGATAGATGGAGACAAAAAAATCACCACTTGCGGCGCTGGGTGACAGCCCATCACGAGCGCGCTTAGTCGTGAGTAAAGTTCCGATCGATCGAGGCAAAAGTAACACCATGTTACTGTCGATCGGGGAAACCAAGTCTTTATCGAAAATATCCCTTCTCAATAGCTGAACTGGAGTGTGCTATTAAAGCCGCTAAAGACAAAAAAGCGGCTGGATTGGATGATATATGCGTAGAACAGATAAAACACCTTGCCCCCCAGGCTAAACAATGGCTCCTTGAAATGTTTGATGCTTGCATGATCGGCAGTCAAATCCCAAAAATATGGAGAAAGTCCAAGGTCATAGCCATTTTAAAGCCGAGGAAAAACCCAGATGATGCTAAAAGCTACCGCCCAATATATTTACTATGACATATATTTAAAATCTTCGAACGGATACCACTCAAACGACTCATCGCCTTTATCGAACCTAAAATGATACCCCAGCAGGTGGGCTTCCGACCAGGAAAGTCATGCACTGGGCAAGTACTAAACCTGCCCCAACATGTCGAAAACGGGTTCGAACTGAGGAAAGTGACCGGAGTGGTATTCGTCGACCTAACTGCTGCATACGATACAGTGTCGCACAGCACACTCCTCAGTAAATTGTACAGAATGACAGGTGACTAATCACTAGTGCAGATGATCGTGGCTATGCTGCATAACAAGAGACTGCAGTGGATTTTCAGGGGAAAACCAGCCGATGGCATAACCAAAAGAACGGCTTACCACAAGGCAGTGTACTTGCTCCCATACTATTAAATATATACACAAACGACCAGCCCACCCCCAAAGACACAGAGTCTTTCATATATGCGGATGACTTAGGTTTGGCAGCGCAAGCGGTAATGTTTGAAGAAGTTGAGGACATCCTAAGCCAGGGACTAAACGAGATGTCCCATTACTACAAAAACAATCATATCAAACCCAACCCATTAAAGACACAAGTCTGCTGTTTACACCTTTAAAACAGGGAAGCTAACAGAAAGCTTCGTGTCACGTGGGAAGGTAGAGTACTGGAACATAGCGACCATCCAAAATACCTCGGAGTCACTCTAAAACGCACCCTCACCTTTAGTCGTCATTGTAGCAACACCAAACAGAAAGTTGCAACAAGGAACAACCTCATCCGCAAACTGACCAACACTCACTGGGGAACCCAACCACCCCTTCTTCGTACCTCAGCTTTAGCACTTTGTTTCTCAGCCGGAGAATATGCGGCACCAGTGTGGGGTCGATCAGCTAACTGTAATCAAGTGGATACTGCCCCGAATGATGCATGCAGAGTCGTCACAGGCTGCCTCAAACCAACACCCATTTCTAAACTATACCCCTTGGCTGGTATCGCACCACCAAACATAAGACGCAAAGTCATATGCGCCGAAAAAATGCGTAAGGCAATAAACCAACTGTCCCACTGCTTGTATAATCAAATACCCCAACACCAAGTCTCGAAGCAGCTTTCTGAAACCCACATAACCTCTCACATCCGACCCTGAAAATGAGAGACTCCAGTTTGGGCAACAAATTGCACCCGAAGATTTCATTACTCCAAAGGAAGGCCTCCCAACTGGCAAGAGCCTTGACTGGTTGACCTGGAAATCCCTGAACAGATTAAGAACCGGAGTTGGTAGAACAAAGGACAACCTCGAGCGGTGGGGAATGCTTCGGTAGGGAGAGACACTATTGTGCGACTGTGGAGACCTGCAGACCGCCTCACACCTAAGATGCTGCTCCATGTGCCCAACAAGTTGCACATCTCAGGACCTAATGCTGGGTAACACACGAGTTATCGATGTTGCTAGATATTGGGGAAAAAAAATTTGACGTCGCTGACACGAAGAAGAAGAAGATCGAAAATATTAATTAAGTAACAACTTTTTAAATTAATTTTATGTGCATCATCATCAGATAGACAGCAGTTTTGTTTTCAATAATAGCTTCATCTGTTCTATACTTGTACAAAAGAACAATTATAGTATGAACCAAAAGTATATTTCCATTCCTAATGGCTTCAATAAATTTCTAAAATATAAAAGTAATTTAAATACGACATTATCTTTGTATGGTTAAGCCATCACTTACAAAAAAAAGTCCAAACGACGTTGATCTTTTGGTAATACTTCCTTAAATATGTCTTAGATAAAAAGTTTTTCCATTTTTTTAAGTTTTATGCTGTGTTTTTGAAGGCTATTAACTACTATGCATAATTTGTATCCCACATACATAAACTCGTTAGTAACATATAACAATTAAATGAATTGTTCAGAGATGATGCGTGAAAAGCCAAGTATAATGAATGCTAAAGGTGGTGTTGCGGCCATTTGTTCCTAGTTAAGAAGCAGATATAGAAGAAAAATTTCAATACTAAAGTTTGACAAGTATTCTTGCAAAACATCGCGTTCGATTGACTTATGTGATCTCTCCCAGCGCTTTCAGTCTAATGGTCGGATATTCAGTTAATGCCTCTCTACCCGAGAACATTTGTTTCATTTTATTTTACAGTGAAGAGCGTCATCAATCTCCGTTTCCTGGCACCAGTTTTCTCTCTCTCTCTCCGTGTAAGAGGACGTTTTATTTACAATGTAGCGGAAAGAGTGGAGCTCAGCATCTTACGGTCTATTGAATTGAACGTCTCACTTCCGCTGTGGAGCACTTGCACCAACACCGAGCAGGTACTAATTATTTACAAATTAAAGAAAACACTCAAGAAAATGTACAAGACTTCTAAAGCACACGCTAAAAGCTACAAAGAAAATCTAAAAAAAAACGATCAAAATTGTAAGGAAGAACCGTGTCATAATTGTAACTAAATTTTAATTACATGTATTCACACCATGTACTTAGTACCTAGGTAGTAATTACCATGTTAGGATGCTGTTTCTGCTTCTTTATCTCATCATTTTTATTTAACTACATATGTACTTTGTATGCACAAGTATCTGATGTGAAAGCCCACTACACTTATGTATAAGCTTTTTTAAGATGCCAGGATTAGCGGTCGACCAAAATAATAGTTATTTTTGTTCGACCGCTAATCTAATAAATGTCACTGTCAAAATATTTCTTTATTTTACTCCCAAGTACCGCATTGATCATAATATCAACAAGTTGTTTAATCAAAAAATGTTTTTCATTAGATTGTTTATTTATTTGGAAATTTCATACGCTGTGAAATAATTCAAATTACAAAAATCAAATCAAAAAACAATATAATATCAATCAATTAAATTGTAGCGTTTTTATATGTTTTGTAATCAAATTGAAATTTTATTGTTAATTTCGACCCCCTTTATATACGATTTTTGACGTGTTTGCAAAAATAGAATTGGTTGTACAAAAATCTTCCTTTAAGACCATGCAATATTTTAAAAGTAATAATTATATTGAGTTTTTTAAATTTACAAAAGCAGATCGTCCTTCGCTTACTTTACAAAAAATGTATTCCAGCACTGAATTCAATATTAAGATGATTTTATTTAAAATATGGTTGTATTCACTTCAAATTCCTTTAAAAAAGCATCACGAAGATTTTTTATTACATTAATTTATTTCGCGTGTATGTAATATGTTTTTGGCAGAATATTCTCGCATAAATGACGCTGATCAAAGTTCTGAAGATCGTATTCAGAGAGCTGTATTTTCCAATTAGCGGAAAACCTAGTCTTTACTTGTGAGTATATTGCTTCACACAAAACACCTTTCAGAAAGCTCTCTTTCATGCTGATTTTATTTACTAGTGGCTTTTAACAAGAGATATGGTGTTAGCGTAGAGTTTTGCGCATTTAATGAAACCAGGAAAGTACTTAAATATCAAAATTGTAAAAATGGTAGTAAATCTCGAGCAAAAATGTATAATTTAGTATTTTTTGTAAAGAAATTATAATGATTAATAAAATAATTGTTGCTGAAAAAACTCAAAAATATATTTCTACAAACTGAAGCTATTTTTCTGGAATTGAAAGTACACTATTTCTGAAGCATTTCTTCACATCAATATGAAAAATGTATACGATGACTTATAATTTTTTTTAATGGCAATTTGTGATTTTCGTGCATTATAACTAGAGTGCGAATGGATTATTTTAATCGTTACAATGAAGAAGTTAAGCATTAAATAGTTTTATTACAAGGTTTAGGCACTAGTTGCTTACTGGAATTAAAAACCGTTTTAGAAAATAGATTCTTAAGAGTCTATATTCTATATTCATCAATCGCTTTAGACTATGATTGAAATCTCAAAAATCCATCGTCTTTTAAGGTTGAATTTCAAGCTTAAAGATTTTGATGCTCCGTAGCCTGAAAATGTGTAGCATCGCTGCCCTAATGACATGATACGTAAAATAAATTCAGTAGAACACAACAATCATACAATACAAGTTTTTTCCATCACAACTCGGCTCAAACAGCATGATCGATGGCCCACGGTATTTTTGATTCGAATAAGTTATCGGAGTTTGTTCAGCAGAGTATTGCGCAGTGTCCTTGGTTGCAATATTTTTTTTTTCAATAAAATGCGATACTTCAGCCTGTTTGACTTTAATTTAAACTCCAGTTATTTATTTTGCGATTTTTATCATCTTCGCTAAGGCAAACATGATGTTAATCACATAGAAAAAAGCATTTCTAAAATATATCGGAATTTATTTTTGCAATACAAAACAGCTTAACGATAAATTAAAAACAAGTGAAAAACGTTTATTTTTTGTTTTTATAATATATAGTTTATCAATCATAAAAAGTTAGTAATCGAAATTCATAAAAAATATTATCATCAGTCGTAAGGGCGTCAACAAATTCGGTGAATGTATTCTATAGGCTTTTAAGATGCAAAGGTGATATGAGACAACGGTGAAATCATGGCAAATTAGTGAATGTAATCGAAAAGCATGATGTTTTACGGTGATGGCGTGTCAAAAAGTGTACAAGATATTCGCCGGCAGGTATAGCTCAATGGTCAAAGCGTTTCATTTGAAAGCCAAAAAAGTCGCTGGTTCGATCCCCGTCGGAGATATAAAAAATATTTTTTTAATCGATTAATGAGCTCTAAAATCACCCCCGGTTGGTGTGAATTTGATCCCTCACCCATAAAATGCCAGTCATAGCGTATTAATAAAAATTGGTGGTAGACGAAAGTCGTCCCGTGAAGACTACCCATTCATAGTAAATTCCTGTAATAATAAAGAATGATGCGTGAATTTCGGGCTGTAGTCTATGACGTTGGCGGATCAACACTCGAATGTAGCGCTTAGCCGTATGCACCATGGCAAGCGTCATAGAATTTCACAGATGAGACTTCAGAATTACTTTCATAATCTGTCAGTATTCTCCTGTATGTGCTTACATAAAAAACATGATATAATAATTTAAATATAACATATCAGAGATGACAGAAACACACTATGACTAGACTAACTTTGAGGTAGAAATTTGTGTCGGTATTATTCCGCGTCTAGGGAGCATATATGAAATAAAAACATATTTGTAAAATAAGACATCGATTTTAAAAAAAAAATTGTAGCATACTTTATAAATATTTAAGTATAAAATTAATATAATTTTATTTATTTCATATTAAAATAATAAAATATAGTGTTTAATCTGACTGAATACCTTTTATCTCCATATTTACACAGCTATCTCCATAGTAACAAATATTTTACTGTAGTGGAAATTTTGAGAATAAAGTATTATCATATGATCGAACGCTCCAGATATGAATGATAATTTTATGTGGAATATACGTTGAAAATATTTGAATGTATGGATATGAATTATGTAATCCTTTCAGTAATCATTTTACAAGAAGTAAATAAATTCACGCAGTAATATTATCATAATTTAAAAACATATTAATATAAATTTTACATGCGTGGGTGTAATTAAAATGAATAATTAGTCAACAGTGACGAGCGAACGTGTTACGCCGAGTACCTTATTTTGTTAATTTGAGTGTGTTTATCGTTGAAATGGTATATTTGTTTAGGTCGATTTGGTCCGTCGAAAGGTTGATTGGGTACCTCGTCGAGAGGTCGGTCCGTAGTAGTGGATGTACTGTGTAACGTTACGGGCCCGCAGTCTACGTGGCCCGTACATATCAAGCGGTCTACATAATGTATGCTCCGCTGGTTCACTAAGTGTTTCCTGACCACGTGTGGTTTCTATACCAACTGAGACTAGGATCTACCCACGTGTTCTACTTCCAATGTATGCGGATCGTGAAAATAAGTTAATATGTTTGTAAAAAAATGTATATATGCTTTTCTTATATGTTTTTTGTTGACACACAAAAGTATATGGGTGTTTAGTATGTATTAAAATCCTCCTCTCTAAGTTTGTTATTGAATTGCGTGGTTGCAGGATGAGGAGCAAACGATCATCACACAGACTTTTTCAGAAGAACATATATACATTTTGTATATACCTTACAAACTTCCCGCCCGGGCGTAATAACATGCCGGGCTGGCCATAATACGACTTTGTCGCGGTCGGCACACAACTGACTGGGCACCGGGTGCCATGGTCGGTGACTCCAATTGCCGCAAGTGGCGATCTATATAACTAACGTCACACCCGTGACCGGAATTATTCAAAATGCTAATATGGCGAGACATACATGTACGACAAGCGAACAGAAATAAGAGACGAAAGATTGTATATGGAGGTTTTCGGTACCAGTCAGCATGGGCTATATCATGCTGATGTCAGTATTAAATGAGTTTTTCTATGTTTGGAGTAAGTATCTAAAAGTTGTAATTGAGATAGAAAATATCAAGTGATTCTGTGGATTTAAGGCTTGGTGTTAAATATCTCTTTTTATGATTGTTTTAAGACTGTGGCTCTTTATAAATACAGCATAAGCTATTAAAAACCAGACCAAGACTATAATGAATCAGTGGCTTGCTTTTGATCACCAAAGTTAAGCAATACTAGACGAACGTTTTTTTTTATTAAACGTATACATCAGAAAATCGACAGATGGTAGTCATCTTTGGAATCTTCTCTTTGATGCATCGTTATTTTGACGGGAGATGTCATTTTATATAAATATTGTAATCTATATAACCAAACTTTTCAGCTTGGGAGTGGATATGGAATAAATTGTATACACTATGTATTATATTTATAGAAGAGGATAATGTTCTCGTTCCATGAGCCTATAGTAAAGGAACGGTACGTCAGACCGACCCGGTGATAAACTAAGACAAGGGTCGGCCTCATGCCTTGTCGCACACACTCCCAGAAAGCCGAGCACTCATCATCCTCCTAAGATGACCGAAGGTACAGCCTAGAAGTTAAAGCATCCAGCTCTCATCTGTGTTCTAATATTAGATCTGTTCATATGAACAGATCCTTATACATGTCTGCAACATTTCAAAAACGTTGAATTCTGAATTTTCAACATCCGATACGGTCGATAAAAAAGATCCTTGCCCATTGCGTTGTCGCCTTGGGAAGAACCTTCCTGAACTAACGCTTGATTCTATTTTCCTTTTAAACTCAATCAGAGATACCATCGGGATAACGCACGTGGTTTTCAAGGCCAAAATCTAATAGACATTTACTATATATATTTTATTTTTGTCTCTTTGTGTGATATTACATTGTATGTTATTTGCAGGTGCAAACAAATATGCAAACATTATTTAATCATAAGAAAAATAGAATATTTAAAAAAAAATAGATGATAAGGGAATATCCTGTATAGTTATAACGTTGACGCTATCAAAACATTCGTTAGACATTCCCAAAATGACAATATTTAGATCCATAATTAGATCCACTGATTATTCAAAACGTCATTTTGAACGTAATTATTTTGTATTAAGCATCCTAAAGTCTTTAAAGTAATTGTTATAATCAAACTCTTTATCTAAGATTCATTCAGTCAGGTACGATACAGGGCATTTATGACACTCTATGTAAATTAAAGGGATCAAGGTCAAAAACAACAAGTATCGAGGAATTTGCGGTGTACGAAATTCAATGTATTAGTAATATTGTATCTATACGGAGCATGGACCCTCCCAATAATCTGCCACTCTATGTGGATTGAAGGGATCAAGGTCGAAAAACGGTATCGAGGAATGTGCAGTGTAGGACATTCAATGTACTAATAATACTTTTATAACTGCTTACTCATGTTGTAAATTAGCGTTTAAAAAGGAGTTTCGTATTTAATAAATTAGTATCAACTCATCTCCGGTCTTTGGTCTTATCCTCAGTACCGGGACCTTAGTATTCCGGCATCACCAGTTAGCTTATGCTGTAATTTTGGGACCGCGACCTCAGTTCCGGAACACTGATAATATAATTTTCTCACCATTTTACGGTATTCTGCTGTATATGTTTTTAAAATGTACCCGGTGAAGGTCATTTCTGAAACATGTATTTTAGGATCATCGGGAATCTTGACTTAAGACTGTATTGTACTAATTTCTACGCTGTTGAAGGCCTTCTTTTTGACAATTATATAATTTACTATTGATGACAAATATGTTCAGATTTCAACTAAGAAGACTGGTGTAGAATGCTCAATCAGTAAGCTTAAAAGAAAAGAAAATAATTTATTGTTTCCAAGCTAAAAAAATTAAAACATTTAGTATTATTCAAGCAAGTGTAAATAAAGTGAATATTCAAATGATAAACTGATGCGATTGACAGCGTTTGCTTTGTAAATCTCTGGCAATTTACTTTGAAAGCTAACGAAAAATCGGAGTGAAAATCTCCAAAGCCTCATACGTTTTGACGGCTTATATGCCTGTAGCGTCGCATGGGCTAATGCAGGCCAGCTGCTTAAACAATGAAAGCTGCATCTCTTTATATGCAATTTAAAAAATGTATTGATGGCTAGAAGAAGCTTATCATCATCTTAATCATTTCATCATCATTTTAACTGGAACATATGGACATTCTGAGACGCCTTAATTCTAGCCACATTCCATGGTTTTCGGTTCAGTTCTGCGTCTCCCATTTTATGCATTCCTCTCCAGGACGGCGTGAGCCCATAGGAATCAACTACTTTTACTTCATGAAAAATCATAAGGCTTTATCATAAATCACTACCTAAGAAGTTAGATTTCACATCAACTCTGTTGATCATAGAAGTATTATAAGTAAAATATTCTCCTTTGAAGAAGTAAGTGTTATTGTTTTCCCCAATTTTCCCACTATTTTTTGCGTACGCAAAATTACCAATAAGCTTACAATTTTCGAAATAAGTTTTTATACAGAAAAACAAAGACTTTAAATATTTTGATTTTATAAGTAATAATTATAAAAACGATTGTTTTTCTAGTTTTTCATTGATTTTTGAAAAAACAAAGTGTATTCTATAAATAAAACAGTATTATTTCAAAAATAAAATTATTTTTAAACATGTTATGTTCCTTATCTGTAACGAAGAGCCACCATTATTTTTCGCTTCAGAGTTTTGTGAGCTACAATTAAACATGCAATATTAAGAAAAGATATTCTAAAGTCATTTCATCACTTGCATTAAACTAATAAACTATACAAATTAATAGCTAACACTATCTTACTCACACATTCGTATGACACAAATTACGGAATCCCGATTTTTTCTTTCGATTGAAAAAATGACACACAACATGGTGTTTACTGTGAAATCGTATGAGTATCATTTGTTGATAAACCATCATATTGTGTTTTTTCCCTGTGCGACCGAGAGGTAGGAAATTTCCAAAGGGACGGTCTTTTGCGCAGGGGCCGCACAAGAGCGCTAAATTTGCAAATGATGCCATTATTCCTTTTTTTGTTGCACGAATGTGGAGTTTGGGGCCAAAAAACCCGTCCGCTTTGTGCTAAAGTGATTACAGATGCGAAATCTGCGACAGCGCTCCCGGCTCACCGCGCCAGGGATGCGAACTAATCCATCGTTTTTTTCGAATTTTTATTTAAAAAATAAAAATAAAAATTCGATAGTCTCCCATAACGAATTTATTATTTCTATATACAAAAAGCGCTTTACAAAACACAATAAATACTGGATGACGCGTAACGTAGACTTTTTAATATTAAAAAATGTTTTCAATATGTTTTATATTTTTTCCATGTGCTAGAGTTAGGGGAACGTTTGGCGTTTAACCAATGCATCCTCCCTGTATTAACTTATAGCGTTTTGAGATGTGGAATCTAACTGCAAGTCTTACCCATAAAATAAAGGTCACCCAGCGTGCTATGGAGAGATCCATGCTCAGAGTGTCTCTACAAGATAAAAACGGAAACGAAGATATTCGCAGAAGAACTCAAGTATTGGAAGTAACCCGATGAATAGGCACACTCAAGTGGCAATGGGCAGGACATATCTGTCGAAGATATAACGGTCGACGGACGAAACTTCGTCTCTTAACTGACTGTATATACGAGTATGTATGATATGTCCTGTAATGTATTAATTCTTCAGTGTCAAAGCATCAAAGCTTGTATCTTGCATAACTTAAATCGGGTATAGAAAATAAATGATTTCGGTATATTTCCGGTTCCCGCCCTCGACACTGGCAGCGTGTCCCGCCCGCTTGAAGCGCCTCGTGGTTGGTTACAATGGAGAATGTTTGCAATCCGCCCCCGCCCTCAACCCTTATAATAATTTCAAATTCAATTATAACTATCAAAGGTATTCCCGCGGTGGTATTCATTTAAGATTCAGACATATCGCCGGTACAAGTACTTAGAAAATCAATGTAGAGTTTTTATTACTTTCAAATGACTACACATATAATATAATTTATGCACTTGACTGTATACTAAATACGCACGTTCTATAACGTGTTGGGATAATATGGTTACCACAAATTGCTACCACTTGCTTATATCAGTTGTCACTGACAATGTCCCACAGTATGTCAACTTAAAACTGAAAGTTTCCAAAGATAATTCCTAGATGAAATCGGAAGAAGACATGATGTTTTTTTCCACTACCTACATATTTCATACAATCTGTTTTTTTTTTCATGAAACAGATCAATACACAATATTCCCAAACATAACACATGTTTTGCAGATGCAGAGTACTGTCGTCCAGTCTGAGCGTCATATTAACCACTGCTCCCGATCGATTTTGCTCTCCTGAAAGTGTTTTCATAAAAAAAAATAGATTTTCACCCAAAGGTCCACATAGAAACATATTGGCTCAACCCAAGTACAAAAATAAAAACTATTTAAACGTATTTTTAAGCTTAAAGCCAATTAAAAAACATTATCTTGTGAACGTCAAAAAATTATCTTCCTAATATTTTATAAACATGCAAGCACCATTTTATCAGAGATTTCTTTTCAACTATCAATCTTAAGCTACAAAACTTTTATTGTGCCTTTTGGGTTAAGCCGTATGTGGCGAATTTCTTTTGACCAATATTACTACCATCATATTGCAGGGGTCTTCTTCAGGATTATATATGAGGGAAGCCATTGAAATCAAAAGACATCCCATCAACATAAACAGGGATGACGGCTTGATTCTCAAAACAGCATGGCTTCCACCTCTAGCTCATACTCTAAAACCTGTACAGACAAGCAAGGACCACCACAGTCCGACATGAAGTTCATGTAAGTACAATTCATAGAACATACCTACCGTATTCTTAGAACACACCTACCGTATTCTTAGAATATACCAACCATTCTCCGGACCAATGAAACTTGGGTATATAGATGGCATAGAAATATCACACACGCTCGTAAAAAGATATCATATATATATATCATAAATCCTGAAGAAGACCCCTGCAATGGGAGTCGAAATATTTGTTAAAAGAAATTTACCACACACGGCTAAACCCAAAAGCCACAATATCAAATCTGGCCGTGAAAACCTAAGAAGTTATATCAATTTTTAATTTTTATTAGAATATTATTTTATTATTTCAATATTCTAATCTACTTTTATAGATCATTGACTATATTACAAATTATTATTACTTAAAATATACATATACTATACATAAAATTCTTTTTTCAACGCGTCAATCCAAGCACAAAATAACAGTATATAGTAAAATAATAGGCGGGGCAATGGCGCAGTTCGCCGAGCGGTATGAATACCTGGGCATAGTTGGTTTCCAAGGTCCGCGGTTCGCATCCCGCTTCTGCCGTTATTTTTGTGCTTGGATTGACGCGTTGAAAAAAGAATTTTATGTATAGTATATGTATAACCTAAGAAGTTATTTAAAAAACTGTTATTTTTTATTCAATAATTCGTATAAAATTTGTTCGTTTTAGGTTGCTTAGTAATATTTTCTCATTACTGCTTTACTAAGAAATGCTTTTTTATTTTCTGCTTAATGCTTCTATTAACAAAATAATTTCATTTCATATTTCTCATAAAAAATTAGCGAAATTAAACGCGCTTGAGAAACGTTCAAAGTAAATTATTTAAATGTTTACTTTGTGTAGAGTTCTTGAGTTGGAGAGATATTTCTGAATAACATTTTTGTTTGTTTACATGTTTCTTACAGTTTTTTAATTGTACGAAATCACATATTCATTTACGAAATATTACGAATTCAATTATTTCTAATATTTAAGTCTAATGAACTTATGTAATAATTTTGAAATAAAAATAAAGAATTTCCCAGAACCTGGCTACAACAATAGAATACAATAGAAACAAGAACTAATATCGATTTTGATTGTTTAGCTTTGTGTCATTAGAAGATCAACTTTAATCAAAATACGAGAAAAATAAAAAAATAATATGATGCATAGTATGTTCTTTACCTTAGATAAAGTACTCTTAAATACAGTTTTTGTGATTTGGTTTAAACGTTTTTTCATATGAAGCAAAGTTTCATTATCATTTAGTAAATTATTTGAAATTTAATGGCTTTACATAGCTACCTTCTTTCATAGCTACACTATTTAAAATGTATATATATATATTTTTAATGTTTTCAGCGTTCATTAAGACATCCATTATAAATATTCATTTATTTACCTCTGCTCTCTGTTTCTCTGCTGGCGAGTATGCTGCGCCAGTATGGGCGAGGTCTGCCCATACCAAGAAAGTGGATATTGCTCTGAATGAAACGTGCCGGGTGGTTACGGGGTGCCTAAAACCTACCCCAATATCAAAGCTATATCAACTCTCGGGCATTGCCCCACCAAACATACGGCGAGAAGTTACTACCAAGAAGGAACTCACCAAAGCAACCCACGACGCACTCCACCCTATGTTTGGGTACCAAAAGATAACTACACGGCTCAAATCAAGAAGAAGTTTCCTACAGTCGACAACGGAACTGGAGATACCTGAGGCCACCCTGCGGCTGAACATGTGGAGAAGCGCAACTGAGGGGAATACTTGGATTGCCCCGAAAGAGGACCTAGCCCCTGGACATGACCAAGGGTGGAATATATGGAGGTCCCTTAACAGACTTCGGACCGGAGTATGCAAGACGAGGACACAAATGAGGGCCTGGCAGTTTTACAGCGGACCGACTGAATGTGACTGCGGCGTAGAGCAGACCCTGTCACACCTTCTGGAGTGTGCGCTGTGCCCGAGTGGCTGCACCCAGGAAGACCTGATGCTGGCCAGAAGTAACGCCATCGATGTCACCCACTTCTGGGCAGACAGGATCTGACCCTGTTGTTTCCGACACGATTATATATATTTATTTACCTTGTTTTTACATGGATCACGTAAGATATGGTCTCTGTTGAGGACTTCTGTCTTCGTCATCCTTGCAACCCTATCTGCCTCCCTCTCTTATCATTCCCTGATAGACACACCCATACCCCTCTCCTACATAAAATGGGTTCGACCACTTATGAAGTAATATGCAGCTTAGTTGTCTCTTGACAAATTGATGGATTGAGAAAGACTACGGGAAAGTTAAAACTGCAGTCTCCTAAACAAAGACCATATCTTACGTGATCCATCTAAAAACAAGGTAAATAAATAAATATTTACCATCAATTTTATGTTCATTCAATTTTCATTTAAATTTAACATCGGATAACAATTTATTTGGCTTGATAATATTTGTTTTTGTGTTTTTTTTTGCGTTTCATTATATTGAAACGAGTAACACGTTTTTGATTAAAAAAATCAATATAAGGAAAGAAAAAATTTGCAATGCTCTAAATATTGATACATAAACAAATTAATGTTGCAACAAAGTAAGGCTACACCTTAGGCCATGTTAATACTAATATTACATTGGCCGACTAAGCTTTTTCCTGGCTAACGAAAGTTCAAACAAGTTGAAAAGCTGTGACGCTGTGATACGGCGATCTCCGCAGATTTTTACTTCAAAAAGCTCCTGTGACCATTACTCTGTAATTTTAAAAGCTCTTTTCAATACTGCTCTTATATTACAGCGAATGATTTTATTACCACATAATTAACGTTCGCCTAGAATCTTTGATATTTCAGGAAATTATCACTATATTGTTATTTCGACTGCATAAGTGCAGCACAATGCCTTCTATTAGTACTTAATTCGTGCAGCACACATATGGTTTGATGGTTACCTCACTTTCGACACGTATAACGTGTGATTTTGCTTCAGATACCCTCAGGCTGGGATTTATAATCCTTTTACGGTCTCGCTCTTTCGGTCTTGCATCAAACGAGCTTCGAAATCAATATTGGGCATATTAGCTATTGGCGCCGAGGCGGTAGTCAATATTTCAGCACGTAAATGTAAAAAGTATTCTGTCGACTTACTGATATGTATGAAATATTGCATTTACATACACACCGAACATATTCGTAATGTATAAGTATGAAAGATATGAAAGAGCCGTGAATAAAAAATACATTTTTGGTATAACATTAATTCACAAAGAAACAATAGTTTTTGTTTAATCAGAATTTAATTTGAAATATATTAAAAAAAAAATTTTTTTTTTAGGTTTAATTTAATGCTCTTTTCTTACTTCAAAAATAAGTCACAAAATGTCACAGTAACAACAAAAATAAAAAAGTTCTTTAATATTTGCGTTGTAATAATGGGGTTTTAATCAGGAATTATTGATTTAACATGTTTTATTTGCTAACGACATATATTGAATTCTGTTGAGAACACTCCTCCCTCTTGGAAGAAAAACGCGTACTTTATAGTTATTGAAATGAATGTTAAAGTTTTTTTTTTTAAATAAACCCACATAATTTGTAATCACATTTTTTGGTGTCATATTTTTAAAATTAAACTATGAGTTTATCATAAAGATTAATGGACAATTTTTATTTTCTGATACTGAGTACTCTCTTTCATGTAAAAGAATATTACTTCACACTACTCAAATTACTGCAAAATTATATCAACAAGGTATGATTATTGTAATTTGTGTATTTTTTCATAAAAATGTTAATTTTTGTACAAACCTGATTCTCTATTAGGAATTTAAAAAAATGCTTACGGGATTACTACAGGACAAATATGACACAGCATTATTTGTATCTAACATAAAAATAACTTCAAAAATTGGAATATTGAAATTGACTCTTCTTTCACTCTAAGCCGGAGAAAGCTTTTTCCAGCTGGGGAGCGAACATTGCAAAAAATCAGGTTTCGCAGGTACTTTACACATAATTCCCTTTTGCTAATGCCTCGCAAGTCCCGAGGCCTCTGTCCCGGAAGGCTGCTGGTGGCTAGCAGGGTAATTGCTCGGCGAGCTCCTGCGGGCAGCCTTTATTGCATTCAGTTTTTTTTTCAGTTTCATGATTTCCTTCATGCGACGACGCCGCTGAAAGAATGCGATCAAATTAAACGCCAAGCTTTGATCGCCCATTTAATTATAATTAACAGTTCTTAATAAATATTTGAACAAGCCTTAACATTTTAAAGTAAATAGTTTGTGAAAATTCATAAAATTTAATGACCATATCTTTCCGACAAATAAGTAATTTGATATAAGTTTATAAAAAAAAATCGCTGTGGAAAAAAATTACAAATTAATAAGAAATATGTAAATGTTAAGGTATTTTCTAGTCTGTTTATTCACATGCTTGAAGACCGTAGTTGTGCTTTCAATGAGAGTTTTTGTAGTTCTATATATAAACGTGTTTATTTGTAAACATTTATCTATGTGAAGAATGAATACATGAAAATAAATATCAGATATTTTTCAAAAACAGCTTTTACTTCAAATATTGAAACACAATTAATTTATAACGATACAATTTGAAAATACATCAATTAAGAGTAAGTTTAACTTTATTATTATTTGGTTGATATATTTAATTTTTATTATTTGCAAGTAGGAATTCGATTTCGTTTATTACCTGCATAATTTATACTACAGTATATAAATTAAAAATCATTTTCATTGAAGAACAATATTGCCTACTTTATATTATCACTTTCACGCAAAAATACTATATTCTAGAATTTTCGAATGGTATTTAATTGACAATTATATTCAAACTTTGAGCACATTTAACGAATGGTTTCAGATATTCAGCTTCGAAAATTATAATAATTTTTTTATTCACTTAGTTTCAGTAATATTGGCTTCTTCTTATATACACAATTAATGAAGTCAAAACAAACTGACTGAAATAAATTTAATCTTAAAAATATTTTATTTTGCAAACAAAAATATATTAAACCAATATTTTACATATCTTGCAACAATAAAATAAAAATAAAATATCAATAGTATGTGCCTGAAATGTACACGTTGTATTGAGAATATTTGTTTTATTTTCTCGATATTAATTTGAAGTGAAGATTTCGCTCCGATTCTATTTTTATTATTTGTTTCATCTTTTCGAAGACGCAAACTTAGCAGCTTCAGAAAACAAATCAGATTAAAGAATATTTCAATCCTTTCATCGGAAATCCCGGCATAATGAGACATCTTAATTAATTTACGCTTTATAAGTCATTTCAACAATTTAAACAGCATTACGTTTCAGACGCTAAATTCTTATAACTTGACTTAAAGGGGCTTAGATTTTGAATTGAACAGCTTTCGAGGCATTGAAAGGTTTTTCGTGCTTATTAAAACTTTTTCTAAACGAAAACTTGCAGAACGGAAGCGTTTAACATTTTATGTTTATTGTAATTCAATAATATAATTTATAATTATTATTTAGCAGATCTTTATCTTTCTGTTCGACTACGAAATTTGGCATCTTACAAAAATTCCGATGAAGCCATACTTAAAATAAACTTAAATATATATATATATATATATATAATCGTGTCGGAAACAACAAGGTCAGATCCTGTCTGCCCAGAAGTGGGCGACGTCGATGGCGTTACTCCCGGCCATCATCAGATCTTCCTAGGTGCAGCTACTCGGACACATCGCAAGCTCAAGAAAGTTGTAACAGGGTATGCTCCACGCCGCAGTCACATTCAGTCGGTCCACTGTAAAACTGAAAGGCTTTGTGTCCTCATCTTGCATAATCCGGTCGGAAGTCTGTTCAGGGATATATATTAGACCCCTGGTTGTGTGCAGGGGCTAGGTCCTCTTTTGTGGCAATCCAAGCATTCCCCTCAGTTGCGCCTCTCCACATGTTAAGCTGCAGGGTTGCCTCAGGTATCACCAGTTCCGTTGTCGACTGTAGGAAACATCTTTTTGATTTGAGCCGTGTGGTTATCTTTTGATACCCAAACATGTCAGTATTCTATGCAAGCATAGAATACTGATGTTGTGATGTATTCAATTTTTATATAATGATGTGGTAAATGAGCGCACAAGGCAACTTTATTGATTACAGCGGTTATGATCCAAAGATAAACGTTGCTTGGGTGTTTACTTAAGATACCACAGAGTATAATTGACATATATTCCGGTAGTCTAGAAAGCTGTTAAAAACTAGACAAAAAAAATATTCAGTAGAGCTTCTGGAATTAGTATAAGTTTTCATGTCCGCTTCCTCACCTTGTCATACATCATACTTCCAGTATTCTAGCTGTCGTCTATTTGAACAACAAATACGGCTGCATTGCATTTTGTTGTGATGCCAATATTCGCAGACGTAATGAAGTATGGTAACAATATGAGCGCTGCATAGTTGGCAATTAATTAAAAATAATGTAATTTAAATTATGTGCAGCTGCTGCGTTATTAAAAGATGTTCCAACACGAGTAGCATTATTATTAAAATAGTTCTACGCCCATTGTTAACGCCCGTATCTCATATCAATAATAAATATTAGCTCGTATGTTATTCTCCTCAATGGGGGGGGGGCACTATAATTGACCTCTCTATTAAAAGTGATTGAACCCAAGCTGCTCGCATACATATGGTATTTGTATTTCTTATTGAAACAGTTGAACCGTTCAAATGATCAATCCGAGTGGACATGATCAATTACGCGTCGCTATGAATAAACTGAAAGCTTTCGTTAACCCGTTCGATTTCGAATCAATTCGTACTGACTTGTGAACATTTGCCAATATTCATTTCATGTCCTTGTAATGTCTGTATTCGGAGAACCATCTGGGTATATATATATACTCGTACCTGTGCGAGAATACGAGTGTGTTTGTTTTGTAAGAGATTAGGAGCTTGAATTTTAATTGACAGGTTATGACTGGCATTTTACCTATTGTGGGTCAAGCTCACAGAAATTGGGGTATTTAAAGATTTGAAATCAATATTTGTATATATCTCCGATATATATCTCCGTCGGAGATCGAAATTACCTTCGTTTTGGTAAGCAAATGTCTATATTACTAAGCCATACCTGCTAACTAGCATATTTTACTTTATACAATCCTAGCATATTTTGCATTAAACTAATTGATTTTAAAGAAAATTTAAATAAAACTCGTTAGAATATCGTAGTTGAATACTTTATAAATGAATGAATGTCAAAGAAAATGAATGAACACCAAATTTGAAATATTTTCAAAATAATTAGTTGTTGTGTTACATAAAAAAATATTAGATTCTTGATTTAAAGGAATCGCTTAACGGTGCGACTGTAAGTAACAATAAATTTTTGTAATTACTTCTCAGCTTAAACTTACAAACCGTAAGTTATGATGATATTGTATTTAAAGTTTTTTAATATGTAAATGCAATTTTTATAAAGAACAGCTGTTGCCGTAAGGTATGAATTATAAATGTGTTATGTTCCGCGCTAGTTTTTAGTTTTCAGTCACCTAAGTTTCCAATAATAAGTTTCCACTCTAGTGAAGATGCAGATACGAAAACGTATGGATAAAAGCTTAAAATACTTAACTGTCGCGCATTCTGTTGCAGGTTCGGAACCTTGTGCTGAGACCATCTAAAACAGCTTATTTATAAGAAATATGAGTATTCGGATTTAATCATTAAAAAGAGGCCTATCACAGGAACAATATTTTTTTACTTCCCCTATTAGCGCAAGGTAAAGTACTCTTTAATAATATTAGCTTAACACGAGATCTCAGCCGAAAAAAATGCAGCACTACGACGAAAATTACATGTATAAAAATAATAATAATATTTATACATGTCAAGTACTGAAGAAGCCTTAATTAAAATAGAAGAACTGTCTTTAAATTTGTGAATAACTAAATGCATCCCTTTTATTCTTCTTCGTAGTATCAATCCGGTGGATTGGTTTGCAGCAACAGAATCTTGCATCTCGATCTCCATTCCTCTCGGTCCTCCGCAACCCTTTTCAGCTCAGCATAAGCGCTACAATTCATGTCCTCGAATACTTGCTGTAAATACGCCCGTCTAGGGCGCCCTCTACAGTTTCTACCCTCAACCATCCCCTCCACAATATCGTGAAGAAGACCATCGTGGCGCATGATGTGACCAATCCATCGGGCTCGCCTCTCTGAGATGGTTCTTATTAGGTGCCTATCTTCCTTGATTATCCTGAGAACCTCATTGTTCGTGACGTGGTCTCTCCAGGAAATTCCGAGAATTCTTCTGTACGACCACATCTCAAAGGCCTCTAGTCTTTTTTTTTTATCACTTTCAGATAAGCACCATGTCTCACAGCCGTACATTAAGATGCTCCAAACAAGTGTTTTGGCAAGTTGCTTGCGGAGCCCTAAAGTAATATTCTTTGACTCAAGAATTTTGGCTTTTTATTGAAAGCTAGCCTTGCTTGATGTATTCGACTGTTGACTTCTCTTTTGTTCTGGCATCCCAGGTAATCGTACTTCCAAGGTATACAAATTCTTTTGCATCTTTTAGGGGTACTCCTAGCATTGATATGTTAATTTTCTGCTGCTCATTGCGGCTTACTCTCATGACTTTGGTTTTTGTGCTGTTTATCTTCATATTGTAGTTGGAATTAAATATGTTTTCCATGGATGTCAGCGCTTCAGTGAGTTCGTCTTCAGTTTCAGCAATCAGAGCAATGTCGTCAGCAAACCTTATCATATCAATCTTTTGGCCATGTATTTTAACCCCCTCTCTATGGCCCATTTTTTCCCTGATGTTATTAATTGCATTTTGTATGTATACGTTGAAGAGTACAGGCGACAGAGAGCATCCTTGTCTCACCCCTTGACGTATTTTTGCTTCCTTTTGGACATTTCCAAGTGATATTATGGCAGCTTCTTCTTTGTAAAGTGAAAATATGAGTCTTCGTTCTTTGTATTTGACTCCAATTTCTTTCATAATTTAACCCTTTTATTATGTAAGCACATACAGGAGAATACCGACAGATGGTGAAAGTAATTCTGATGTCTCATCTGTGGACCTCTATTACGCTTACTATAGTGCATATGGCTAAGCGCTGCAAGTGGAGTGTTGATCTGCTAACGTCATAGACTACATCCTGAGATTCACGCATCATCCTTATTATTACAGGAATTTACTCTAAATGAGTGGTCACTGGACAACTTTCGTCTGCTACCAATTTTAATTATTAGGCTTTGACTGGTATTTTACGGGTGAGGGATTAAATTCACACCAACCGGGGTATTTTAGAGCTCAGAAATCGATTAAAAACCCTTTTTTATCTCCTTCGGGGATCGAAACCATGACCTTTCACTTGCAAAGCAAACGCTTTGACCATTGAGCTATACCCACCGGCAACACTATATTAAAACAAGGTAAAAATTATTAATCTATATGATATGGATCACAAAGTAAGTGCTGGAAATATAAATAACAAGTATTTATTAAAACAAGTATAAATTTATGTTTCGTTTAAAAATATTTGTAATATTTTCATTTTTGCACAAATATTATTAAAGCTCTTTCTGGTAAAAAGTTTGATTAAAATTATTAATTGAAATTTGTTCGCAAATTCCAATCATTTTGCCAACATCACTTATCTATTAACATTGAAAAATTAATGTCTAATATAGCATTTATCATTTTTAGAAATAACAAACGTCATTAAATGTAATAAATAGATAAGCACATAATTACAAGGTAGGATTCTCCTCTATGTGCTAATAAAAAGTACAATTTTCAGTTTTCAGTCATGTAATGTTATACTAAGTTTATGCTTCAGGGGAGGGCTACGTGCTGAATGTAGTAGGTGCAAATAACGCCAAGGGAGCGGCCACCGTTCTCATTTCTTTTCTAAGCAAATTTCAGCAAGTTTTAAAAGATACCCAGGTGTTGGGATATCTTCACTTAACTTCTGAACTTCTCGCCCACTAAGGACCCTTCTTCAGAGGAAATACATTAAGCAAGGGCAGGAACGAAATCAGAATAAAATAATTATTACAAAATCACCATCTTACGTATTTATTTTAAGCGTTTATTAATGCGCCTTTTTTGTCTCCATTCAATTAAATAAATGACAATAAATTGCAATAAATTGTTAAAATATCAACAACAGCTTTTAATTTCCTGTCAATAATACTCTACAGATCTGCATTGGAGTGCTCTGTAGCAACAGCGTCATCAGCGTACTCTAGGACGCAAATATTGAGAGAGTAAATTTTTTATTAGAATATTATTTTATTATTTCAATATTCTAATCTACTTTTATAGATCATTGATTATATTACAGTATTATAACTAATTAAATATACATATACTATACATAAAATTCTTTTTTCAACGCGTCAATCCAAGCACAAAAATAACGGCAGAAAAAATTCATATAATAATGTCTCCTTGAGACAATATCAAGAGGGTAAAATTATTCATCAGTAACACAGGTAAATGATTGGTTATAAAGTCCGAGTCGGAACTATAAGTAGTCGTTTCTCATCCATTCAGTCTATAGTTTGGTTCGAGACCCGAGTGGTACTTACTAAAATAAATAGACTGTCGGAAAGTAATAATATTAAGCTTGTGAATAAATGAAGACTGATTGAATAATAATAAAAATATACATACTTTGAATATATACTATAGCGACATCTATCGTACGATGATAACAGTGATATAAATACTAGTTTCAACGCGAGTCAGTCTAGGCATAGCAATGGCTCAGTTTGCCGAGCGGTATGAATACCTGGGCATAGTTGGTTTCCAAGGTCCGCGGTTCGCATCCCGCTTCTGCCGTTATTTTTGTGCTTGGATTGACGCGTTGAAAAAAGAATTTTATGTATAGTATATGTATATTTAATTAATATTGAGAGAGTTATTCACAGCCACTTCTTAATCTGATAGTATTGACTTGCAGATAATATTTTCCACCATAATGAGGGTAAAGAGAAACAGAGCAAGTGTGCAGCCTTATCGAACGCTAGTGGATACCTCAGACCAATCCGTTGTCATTGCTCTTATCCACACGCAGCATGCTATCTTGATGTACAGATTTAATATTGGATACGGTCTTAGCAGGTACGTCATACAAGAAAAGGATTGCTCACAGAAATGTTCCGTATGGACTGTCAAATACTTTCTTGTAGCCAAAATACGCAAACACACTATTCATCCCGTTACTTTGCTGTAGGAGGCATCTGACGTTGTGTATATGATCCGCACATGATTTACTGTATAATATATTAACGTACTGTATGACTTTCTAATGTCATTAGCAGTATCATCAATTAGTGATATATCTACTTAGCATTGTATAGCTCTCCATCTACTTTTGGATTATGCACCAGAACTTTTTTTGATAAAGTTATCTAGAATTCTTACTTAAGTGCATTTTGATGGAAATGTTTATAGTTTTTTAATTGCCTTTGTAATTAAACATATTATTTATTTGTTTTCATCAATGAATACCCTAATACAATATTGATTTCCAAAACACATATACACATCACACAATTCATATCCACCTTTTCGTTCACTCTTTGCTTTATATAGAGCTAACACTCACTATACTAATTGACTTGAAAATGGCCATTCGACGTGGCCGAAACATGTCGTCTACAAGTATATTGTGGGATAAATTAAAAAAATTTTTTTTATTTATATCTGGTATTGTATGTTTTTATTCTTAGCTATTGAATGCAAGGATGATTATATAGAGCTCTTATTTAACTTTATTATATAGAAATTGAGTCCAAAAATTAAAGGAGCTGGGTATAAGTGATTTGAGATATTACATGAAAATGAATTAATGACTTGAAAAAACAAACTGCTAACAGATAATAAATATTTATTTATTTACCTTGTTTTTACGTGAATCACGTTGAGTATGACCTCTGAGAGTGCATTTTTGACTAACTTATAGCCTACTTCATTCCGTCACTGTCAAGTGTCAACTACTAAGAGAAACAACGACAGTTACAGATAATCTCGACAAAAAAAACTATTGGAAATGAATGAAGTAAATAGTAATGCTCTAAGATTTCAAAATCCGTCACTGCAAGTAGGAAAGAGGGCAAGCAGGAAAACGCACGTCTTGGTTTGCAGGCAACACGTATTTAGTTCTCCAGGGCGCAAACGAGCACAGTTAATTACTCCCATGTTCCTTTGTTAGTTTTCGGAACTTGGCAATACGAATCTAGATAATTTCTGTTCGCCTCATTGTACAAGAAGTCCTCCTTTATTTCTAAGGAAAGTTGTTCCCGGCGTACGTACATTATGTGCATTATAATATTACGTTGGCTCCTGGAGTCTTCTTCTTGGCGGGAACAACAATAGTTTGGCTTGCAAACTTGGATACGTATTAAATTTGATAATTGCGCGCTTTGAGATAAGCAATCTGTATGGTGCAGTTCACATACTCTCTGTATGTGATGTGCCCAGCAAACATTAACCGTTTGAGAGCAATGCGCTTAATACAATAAGCTAACATGATCGCGGCGATATATAATTTTTAATAATAATTTTATTTTAAAAGCCACCAGAGCCATAAAAATTTGAATTCCACACATACATATAAAAAGAAAATACAAGGTAATAAATAACATTGAACTACTGAGATAAAAGCCAACTCATTAACTTATAAGTAAATGAGACAATGATTTTTGTAAATTTTTAGCTGGCGTGTATAGCTCAATGGGCAAAGCGTTCAATCCCCGATGGAGATTAAAAACCAAAATATTTTTAATCGATTTTTGAGCTCTCAAATAGGTTGGTGTGAATTTGATTCCCTACCGTAAATTTCAGTCATAGCCTATTCATTATAATAAGTGGTAGACGATAGTCGTTCCGTGAAGATCACCCATTCATAGTAAATTCCTTAAATAATAAGGATGATGCGTGCATCTCGGGCCGTAGTCTATGACGTTTGAGGATTAACACTCCACATGCACCGCTTAGCCATGTGCACCATGGTAAACGTCATAGAATTCCACAGATGAGACTTCATCACTATCACCATCTGTCTCTATTCTCTTGTATGTGTTAACATAAAAAATAACACATTGTGACATTATACTCATGATTTTGATGAAAAAATAGAAAGTCAAAAATAATTACTTAAAAAACTTCAAATTCAAAAGTAATTAATTCAGTTTTCGGGAAGTTGGTTGCTAGAAAAAATATTTTTTATACATACTTAAAAATAATAATTTTATAAAACGGCTTCAGTTTAAGCTTGTCCATGTATTTTTGTATTTTATGTTTACTGTAGAAAAGCAGAATTTCGGGTTGACTTTCAAAATGTATTAATCCTCAAAAAAAAAAAAATTACCTTATTTAGGCCTTAGTTCAAAATCCGACCTTAAGAGTTATCCAAGTCAAAGAATAGTTAATTTTTTCTTCGATAAATTATAAAACTGTTATATTAATAAATAGTCTCAAAAAAATACTTTGTCTCAAAATACTGTAAGACTAATGACATGATGCTAATTGAAAAATCTATACATCCATCGCTTAATTATAAAAAATGGATTCAAATAACTCTCAAATAAGTAGTATGTACCATAAGTAGTATTTTAAAGAGATTTTTTATGTTCTATATATTTTACCAGTTGTGGCATTCACGGATACATTTCTATCAAAGACCTTTTCACAAAAAATGTGGCATTCCTGTATTTTTTTCATTTTTAACTGACCGCGTTTCACTCTTTGTTGAAATTGGAATACACAAAAAGAATACATTCGGTCGAACATCACAAAAGATCCACCAGAAACAACGTATTTTAGCGGGAGCTTTATAATATCTGACCCTTTTGCATCTCTTTAATAAAGGAATCTAAATATTCATGGATCCCTTCCACCGACATTACTTTTAACGACCGTAAAATTAGTTGCCAACTTTCTTTAGTTCAATTCTCCAACAGTGCTCGCGCGCTCGACATAACCGGCCATGAATAATTCCTTTGCCCAGAGCTTTCAAACCTGAAACCTAAAACCTGAAACCTAACCAACCTTTATAATACGACAGTCACTGAGTAGTGAAAAGTTCTCGAAGATATCTGATTCCAGGTATCAGTTCAATTATAGGTATATGAATTTTGGGACTTAATACTTATAAACTTGTTTTTATATACGAGTAGACCACGTATAGTACCGTTCGTTTACACACATCGAAGGCTGCAGTTTTGCTTGTTGTGTTTTGAAGTATGAATTTCATATGTATGTTCTTTACGTGTATATAAGGATCTATATTTGAAGGTTCTTATCAAAATATAATTAACTAGAATTAAATTATTTCAGAACATGAATTGATGGTTACAACTATTGTTCTACTTGATAGAAGTTTAAATATAAAAAAAAATCACATTTTAAGAATTTACTTGGAAATTATATTAAATATTATATAAGAAATTCAAATATATATTTGCAAAATGAAAAGTCTTGCATATCTTATTGTTATGTAAATGTTTTCTAATTAATTTGAAAACATGAACTGTTGTTATATTTAAAGCATTATTGATATAAATATTTTATTATAGAACAACAGTTATAGCCTAGAAAATGTTTTAATATTTAAATTTATTCATACTTATTTCTGAACCATGAAAAAAATATTTTGCTGTTTCACCACTTTGCAGACATTATACAATGTTTGTTTTCAATTTAACGTTTACGTTTTTCGCAAGTAGTATTTTGAGTGACCAATGATTTATTCCACATTTGCTATCGAGATTTTCTGCGAAGGTTTTCAACACATGAAAATAACTACTTGAGAACTAGGAAAGATACATTTATAGTGATTAATAAATAAAAATGTTTAATAAATGGGTTCAACTTGAATTATTGGTAACATAATTGAAATACTCTTTAGTAATATTCTTACAGGAGTAAATTTATATCGAACATAAAGTAAATAGAATTTATCACACCTTTATATTTAACAAGTAAAATACTAATTACTAAAAAAAATGTTGTCACGCAATCAATCTCGGGTTGATATTCTGTTACACACCTTTTTGTACAAATTTTTTTTTTTAGTTTTTTAGGTAAGAAATTCGGAAGAGTATTTGGTTAAAGAGTGACGCAACATTAAAAATAAGTCACATATATGGTTTTAAATATTTGGTAAAGTTAAGTGGTTCCATAACTTCTTAAGTTTACAAGGCCAGATTTGAACGGCAAGTTTAGCCGTGTGTGGCGAATTACTGCTTTCCTATATTCCGACCGCCATTGCAGGGATCTTCTTCAGGGTTGATTTCTTAGTGATGACTTGGTGTCTGGAGGTAGTGTACCCGTCAGCCGAACGTACCTCCACGTGCGTCATGTCGGGGAATTGTGTGCGGTGGGTATGTTCCTAGAAGCGTACCTCCACGAGCGACATAATGAGTATGTTCTAAGGAGTATACCTCTTCGAACGTCATGTTGGACTGTGGTTGTCCTTGCTTGTCTGTATGGGTTTTTGAGTATGTGCTTGAGGTGAAAGCCATGCTGTTTCGAGAATCACACCGTCATCCCTGTCGATGTTGATGGGATGTGTTTTGATTCCAATGGCTTCCCTTACTAGGCATGCATGTTTCCCTTGCATTCGATCCACGATTTCGGGTACCAATAAAAATAGACACCAACACACTAAGTTATCACCCCTAAAGAAGACCCCTTTAATGGTGGTAAAAATATTGGAAAAGAGTAATTCGCTACACAAGGCTTACCCAAAAGCCAAAATATTAAGTCGTTCCTTAAAAACCTGCCATTAGCAATGGGTCCCTTATTTCACCGTATCATTGCATTTTATTTTATAATGAGATAATGTCTATTTTAACGCTAGTAACGCTAATTATGAGTTCTTATGATATTAAATAATTTAATGGTTAAACGGCAAATATTCATTACAGAAATATGCGTTGCATTCTTTTTGTCGTAATTCCTGAAACAGTTAAATACGTTATTCAGTACAACACAGCCCCGCTGATACTTTTCATGTTTTTTCAATTAACACGGTGTATTTTTTTCAGAGACGTGCCCGCCGTGTAAATGACGTGCCGTGTTAGATTTAGTTACAATGGTTGAGTATTTGAAGCCCGAACAAACGTTGTTTTCGCCCGTTGGGAGCTGTAACAGCTTAAAAGGGGGACCTGCGCGACAAACACTTTTATTATTTCGAAAATTGATTTTATTATCTATTTTTTTTATGTAAACACATACAGGAGAATACTGACAGATTGTGATAGTAATTCTGAATTCTCATCTGTGGAATTCTATGACGCTTACCATGATGCATATAGCTATGCGCTGCATGTGAAGTTTTGATCCGACAACGTTATAGATTCACGTATCATCTTTTATTAGTACAGGAATTAACTATGAATGGGTGTTCTTGACGGGACGACTTTCGTCTACCACCAATTTTGATTAATAGGCTATGACTATAATTTTACTAGTGAAGGATAAAATTCACGCCAACCGGGGATATTTAAGAGCTCAGAAATCGATTAAAAACCATTATTTAATTTTAATCTGCGTCGGGGATTGAACTCACGACATTTGGCTTGCAAAACCAACGCTCTGACCATTGAGCTATACCCGCTGGTGTAAGTCTAAAAATTTACAACACTATATAGCCAGCAGGTAAAATATACCTTATCTGTGTATTATATGATGCTTGCAATTATTAAAAATTGTTACACAGTGATTTTTAGAGTTGTGGTTTTTGGGTTGAGCTGGAAAGACAAATTTCTACTTCTCTCCGATATTTCGACCACTACTACAGTTTTCGTTTTCAGGTTTGATAATTTATGATTTCAGTGAGTTTGAAAAAAAAATTAACTCAGAAAATGAGCCCTGCAAAAGCAGAAAACATATTGAAAATGAGAAAAATCAGCATACACTCAACCCAAAAATCAAAATTCTCAAAGGCCTTAAAAACCGAAATGATATTACTCAACGCATGCTAATTTACTAATTTTATTAGAGTATAGTCTCTCTTCAGTAGCGTAGAAATGTAAATGCTTCAACTATCGACCATATCATATTAAAATATTTTAATTAATAAATATGACTCTTAAAATTTCAATATTTATGATATCATTTATTGTCAGGCGTTGTTTTCTATGGAAAAAATATATCAGTGATAAGTGTTAGTAGCCGGACAAATAACGCTTCGATTCAATATCGTTCACTCAGTCTGGGCTTACTTTTCCGATAAATTTTAATTAAAATCGCTTACATGTTTTGTAACTCTCACATTAATGCGAAAAACTCCATTAGCGAGCTAAATCGAACCCATTAAATTGCTTTTTCACCATCACCAGTGTTATATTGTCACTAAATTAGTATTTATTCGAAATTGATTTGAAAAGGGACTAATTTGAAGCAGAAAATTCTGGAAAATAATTATTAGCATGATATTAGGAATACTTTACTTTATTAATTTAATGTACTTAAAATCCATTCAAAACCATAAATTAGTAAGTATTTTATACCAAATCTCATGTGAGTGAATGTCATTGTATCTTGCAGGTGCTTCAATGATTTTTCGAACACTTTTTCATCCTATTACAATATTAATTTATCATATACATTTGAATACTTGTGTGTTTTACATTTAAAATAGTTATGAATTATTTTGTTTTATTAAATTAATGTTCCAAGATAAAAACAAATTCTACGTGATATATACACGTCATGTTTTAAATGCCCTGTATTTCTATGTTCAGTAACTAATTTAAGGTTTTGTCAGTAAGTAAAATTAATCGAAAGTATAGTAAATAAATTGGCATTTTCCACTTTGTTAGTATGAATGTGGTCAGTTTTAAAATTAAATGACAGTTTTATATTCAATGTTGGTATTAATATATGTGTAATGATATAGAGAGAATAATCAACTCGTAAATTGGAAACCTAACCTAACAAAAGCTATTATTAATTATCATTTTCTGATTATTTCCTGCTAAATTATTATTTTTCTACTGACGATTGATATTTTTCTACTGCTAAATGATTGCTATTTAGTTAGTTTTTATTGCTGACGGTTTGCTCAATAATTACAGTCAATTAATTTAATTAAATTTTGCCAAAAAATAAATACTTGCAGTTCTAAATTTGTAGCTTTTCAAAAATATTTAAATAGAATAAACAATATTTTTAGTATAAGACAATATATTCTTGACATTTAATGAATACGTTTTATTACGAAATTCTTTAAAGTATATAAAAAAAGTAATAAATAAAACTCAGCTAAAATCACATTATATATAACAAAGTCCTATTAATATTTGAAGTAAAATCTTGTCTAGGTTTCGCAAAATATGTACTATTTGTGTTTGTTATAAATATAAATATATTTTCAGTATTATTATACTTTGTAATAAAGTCTTCCGAATATCTCAAAAAAGATAGTAATTTTCTCTATCGGAATATATGCTAGTATTTCTGCTCCATTGTCAAATTCGCTAAGCGTATTTTCACCCTCGACGAAAAACTCCTCCTGCGATGAATATATTTTTTTCTTATTATTTTCCGGGAATCGCGAGCACTTCACCTTTTCTATATCACTAACCGAAACTCTTGAGTGACTTTGAAAAACGTTTTTCTTTGTAAATGTTCTACAATTGGAAAAAAATGATGCTTTATAGGACGAAAACTAATTTCGAGACACTGGAAGGGAAAGCTGGAGCCGATAAGGAACACAAGGTGTCTGCGGACCTCTCATATAACTGTCAAGCACGATATTGGTCTCTTATTTTCTTTTGGTCCACAACTTCATTTATCATAAGCTTTTTCCAGCGTTTTAAATAAGTATTTGATTCAATTTTGAGACCTTTCAGGGTGGTGATAAATTGTCGCTGAAAGAAAAAATGTCGCTAAAAAGATGAACAATATATTTCGCTTAGACGACAATTCCTTTCAAATTATATTATAAATAGCGACATTGGTAAATGCAAAAATATCATAAATCAAGATGCAACAAAAATTTGCAATAATGATTTTTGTGAACAATTTTACAGGAAGTTTTTTAATGGAAATTTTTGCGAAGTTGGCGAAAATGTGTATATTATAGTTTTTTATTTTTTATTTAATGTTTGTATTGAGTTTCCCTTAAGAGTAAAATAGTCAAGACTTCATAAGCGTCGTGCCAATCATCTGATACGATCATTTATTTATAGCTTACTATATATATGTTTGTTTTTGTATTACCTGTAGTGTACATTACATACAGTGTTTTTTGCAAGTATCGAACCGTCTAGGGTTAGCATTGTTTTTGTATTACCTGTAGTGTACATTACATACAGTGTTTTTTGCAAGTATCGAACCGTCTAGGGTTAGCGAGCAATCGCTACTTATATATTTAAGAGACATGTTAATTTATAAAATAAAACACAATTAAATTAAGATATATTTTCTTCAGATTAAACATTACCAGTTCTTCATATTGATAATATAATTTTCTTTACTGACTTTATAGATTTATCGTCATTACAATTCAGTTGAAACTGATGCCAACTCCATAAAGCCCTTTCAGGATGGTGTCAAAAAGCCTCTGCCCGGGTACCGAATTCTGTCAATGTTTTCACGTAAAATAAATGTATTTATTTTATTAAAAAAACCTTAGTTCCAAGGTACATAGAATAATAAAGAATAAGAAACATATGTATGTATACATAAACATACAATACATACAAAAAAAAAACATAAAAGAAGAAGAAGATGACACGTGTCAAAGACCACAGAGATCTAAGAGAACAATACCATTGACAAAATAGGAAAAGGATGTTAGCAAAGGATTGAGGTGTTCTGGTAGGCCATTTAGGAGCGCCATTGCCGCTGTATGTAATGCTAAGGCATAAATGTCAATGCATTTCTCGATGAGTTCTTTGCTTTGGCAACCTGCTTCTGATACATCTACCACGCATCTCGATGACGATGACGGAGATCTGGAGTCACTTTCTTTCAACGGAGGATGCCAAAAATATTTATGCTCTATTGACGTTACGTGATATTAGTCAAAATAATAATTCTTAATAGTATATTTTCACAAAAACCTAAAACGTTAAAGCATAAAATAGTAAAATCCTATAAAATAACGTATTGCATTTTATTACAATTCTGCCTGTAATTATAGTGATATTTTTTGCCCCAGAGTGGGTCCGCACTTTAATTCCCTTGAGGCAGTTGTTTGCATTGCATTATTGCACCGTAAACCCGGGCGCACGAACATAAACAAAGCATAACGGCCCCCGCTCCTAGCAATCATAACTTGGACCGTGGACCGCAGATACAACACCCCTATCGATACAGATCCAAGTCAAAGAAGGCACCTGAAACAATGTCTGGTGAAACTACTAAGAGTATTCTTTATCATCATGTAACCCTACGCCGGAAGGTATAGCTCAATTGTCAAAGCGTTCGATCCTCGACGGAGATTTAAACAAATAACAATAGGTTTTTAATAGATTTTTGAGCTCTAAAATACCCCCGGTTGGTGTGAATTTGATCCTTCACCCGTAAAATTCCATTGCCTATTAATCAAAATTGGTGATAGATGAAAGTTATACGGTTAAGACCCATTCATAGTAAATTCCTGTAATAATATGGATGATGCGTGAAACTCAGGCTGTTGGCGAATTAACACTCCACATGCAGCGCTTTACCATACGTAATATGGTAAGCGTCATAGAATCCACAGATGAGACTTCAACATCACTATCGCCATCTGTAATGGGAGCGTAAGACTATATCATCTAATTTACTTAAAAAGTCCCATCAACAAATCACCCAAAAATATACCTCGGATACCACAACAACACCCTCTTCAAGCACTCGGATTTCTGCTCTGGAAATTGTCGGATACCATATACGAAAACTGTTCAACAAATAATGTTACATTTGAATTTTCGCGAGTTACAAAAAGAGGAAAATTAATTAACCTTAATTATCCGATCATTCAGATTATGATCAGTGAGCAACTGATAAGTCCAGTGGGAGTCCCCTCTGAAAAATTGTGTTCACTGCTCAGATTTGAAGATCAATTCTCTGCGAGTCCGTTGATCTCTTACTGACAAGGTTGCTGTAGTGGACGTATACTTAATTTTTTTAAATACTTTATTTTGCATAGCAAAAACACGTCCGTCATATTAAGTCTGGTATGTTTTAAATATACTGTACAATTAAATCTATGTTACTCCTCCATACTTGAGTTTATAGTACTACGACAATATGTATCGACATTGAGACAATAACAGCGCAGATACAATCCAATCTTGCGATGAATTAATTGAACTATGTTAATGTCTTGTAAACTTTGATACAGTAGATAATTTGAGACCAATATAAGAAATAAATAATTACATCTTTTGGTGTAGAATCGCTTTATAATATGCTTTATATTCCTTAATATCACTATTTTTTGTCTTATCTATAATGTTATTTATTTTTTACAACCATGAATTTTTCGGACGACAAAGTGAACTAAAGTTCAATATTCGTTAAGGTGAAGAATTTGCTGTGCACCACGACTTGCATACTTTAATTAATTGCTTCTTCTTCGTAGTATCAATCCGGTGGATTGGTTTGCAGCAAAAAAATCTTGCATCTCGATCTCCACTCCTCTCGATCCTCTGCAGTCCTCTTCAGCTCAACATAAGAGCTACAACTCATGTCCTCGAACACTTGCTGCAAATAATCTCGTATAGAGCGCCCTCTACAGTTTATTCAATTAATTGCTATCATTTCCTAAAAGGAACAAAAATGTAAAATATTAAAGAATCAAAAATGTAAGATCATTAAAGGACACAAATGAAAGCCTGGCAGTTTTACAGCGGACCAACTGGATGTGACTGCGGCGTGGAGCATACCCTGTCACACCTTTTGGAGTTTGCGCTGTGCCCGAATAGCTGCACCCAGGAAGACCTGATGATGGCCAGAAGTAACGCCATCGACGTCGCCCACTTCTGGGCAGACAGGATCTGACCCTGTTGTTTCCGACACGATTATCTATATATATATATATATATATATATATATATATATATATGTATACATATATATATATATTAAAGAATCGTTGAATTATAATTTGGACGTAATGTCAACCTACTCGTATTTAATAATTAATGAACAAGAAAATAAGTATGTGATAAAAAAAGTGTGATATATTTAGTACGTGTTCTTTTTTAAACTATTTTTTTCCACGTAGAGTTTTATATTTACTCCTTTATTCAATTTCATTTTATTTTTTCACAAACAGAAACATTACAAATATAAAAATTCAAATCGTTACTAAAGTACAATCAAGATTTATATACAAATTTATATACTTATGATTAGTTACTAAGAAAAAAGCAATAAAGACAAGCAACAGAAGGTCCCAATGCTCATCAAACAGACGACGCCAACAAATCATTCCTTCAAAGAAACTCGTGGAGTTCATGCCTGAATTGGGCCTCCCTTACGTGAAAAATATCAACATCCGAGGTGATTTGGTTGAACAGTCTGTAGGTTAATAGTCTTTAAGCGTCCAAGTAAAAAGGTACATATTTTAAAAACGCTTTCCTCTATTCAATGTTTAAAACTCTTGATTTAAACGAATTTCTAGGCAATTATATAATGATTTTGCAACCATTTTCAGAAGTAATCAATTTATAAGCTTAAAATTAATCAAAATAGGTCGTTAAAGTAATGTCTTTGCCTGTTAAGTGTTAAATATGTAAACTATATTATCTAAACGTTTGTAAATAATAGTTTTAAATAATAAAATAAAAAATTTCAGAACACCTTTTTTTTAACTATTTTAACATATTTTATATTTAATAATCATAAAATGATGTTTTTTTTTCTCTAACGAAAATTAATTTTGAAGCCATGTAGTGTGTTCTCGTCAAATCTCTCTGAAGCTGGATTATTATAAAAGCAGATCACAAAAGAACAACTGTGTTATCTTTGCTGAAAAACCTGAAAAATTAGGTCTGTCATTGTTTCTATTTAATTATAGCAGTCTTTGACGCAAGGTATGTCAGTCTAAAGACAAAACAGTAACTGTGTTATCAGAAAGCCACATTTTAAATCCGCTCTCAAAAGAAAGAAGAATATATGTTTTATAATTTATCGTTTTTTTTTTTGTTTAATTTAGTATATATATAATATCGTGGTGATTTATCTTAAACATCATTTAAATTAAATAAATAATCTAATATGGTTGCTGTTAACCATGAATTGTTGAATCATATTTTATGACCTGTCACCTAATTTACATCCAAATCTGATTCAATATTATTACACTCCCCTTTTCTTATTATGTCTTTTTTCAATGGATTGTATAATGTTTTTTTAAACCTGCACACATATACAATCTGAAAATATATGTTTACTAAAATAGGAACTAATACTTCATACTTATTTATTTATTATTTATATAAACTATTTTTTTTTATTTTTTTTTATTTATATTTAACCATTTTTTTCAAGACATGTTATTATTAAAAATCAATGTGAATCATAACTAAATATTTTTAATTTGATAATTTTGTAATTAAAATTAATTTTAAATTATAATGATGCAGTTTTACCAAGTACTAGTCTTGTCAGTTGATAACCTTAATGTTATTAATCTATTCAATAAAAAGTTAACAATATAAACGCCGTTCTTTTCGTTGAAGAATTGTATGTTAATAAAAACTGTTTTATACATATCAGAAAAAACGATTTTGAAGCGGAACTTATTGATTCTCAAAATTACGTGCCGATAACTCAATACCATATTTCAAGGTAATTTTAATGATGTATCTGAATAGTAACATTTAGCTCCTAAAAGTACTGGAGGACTCTGCGAAATGCCTTATGGTCACAGGTTCGCTGAAAGTAAAATCCTGATCTATCTCCTTCTCGTGGTGGGGGGTGAGCGACATCAGTCGGCTAATATAGACAGGGACCGAATGTTGGCCGGAAAAAGCTAACACCCAGCTAACCTCGTCAGGTTAAGCTGGTTAGGGCACTCTATTGTCCCGGAGGTAGTAAATGCTCTCCAAAGGCGGATGAACCTTTATGGTCAACGGCATTAAGATGTGGAAATAAAGAGTAAAATACCACATTAAAGGTCTAAAAGACATCCCATGTATCAGCAAAAATTATTGCATCTCAAGTTAGGATCAAGAAGAGTGGAGACTGAGATGCAAGATTTTGTTGCTGCAAACCAATCCAACTGATTGATACTTCTACGAAGAAGAATAAAAACAATATGAATTAAGTGTATTATATAAAGCAGTTTTAAAATAACGTAAGCAATATAGTAAATTTCCGTGTTTTGTATGCCCTGAATACAACACCTTGCTAGATCGTAGGTTGTAAGACGGCTAGATCGTTAAGGAGATGGAATATTTTTCCTTTTGTCTCAAATTTCGAGGTAACGTCGAGCCTTTGCGGCGAGACCTCGAGTGACATTCGCGACCTGCAACTAAGTGATATCATTAAAACTTCATACTTAACCCAGTCGGTGCCAAGCTTGTAAAATAAGTTTTGACGTTAAAGAACTTTTTATAAACGTTCTTCTGTGTTTCCAGTTAGTCACTATTTTCAACAAAATAGAAAATTAATATATACTCACAATATATAATCTTAAAAACACATGTTATATGGTTTATTTTCAATATTCAATTATATCTAACAAACATAGTTAAATGTCATGCATTCTACAGGAACTGTCTGGAATACAAAATTATTCAATTATTTATAATATTTCTTGACACCTTGGACTAGACTTTACCCGCATCACACCTCCATCACACTGCAGAACAGTTAAGTCTACTTGATGACGCGTTCATTCAGATTATAATTAGTTAGCAACTGATAAGTCCTGTGGGAGTCCCCTATGAACAATTGTGGCCACTGCACAGAAGTGATAAAAGAAAGAACCCTTGAAAGATATTAGAATCGCATTCATGGGTTGTATTAGCCATATACCCCATGGTAAGCGTCATAGAATTCCACAGATGAGACTTCAGACTAACTATCACCATCTGTCGGTATTCTCCTGTATGTGTTCACATAAAAAAAATGGTATGTGTGCTAATTGAATTAGGCGATGAAGTCAAATAACATATGTGTGAATTATGCAGGTTTAACTGTATAAAGAGCTTTAACGTAAATGGTACATGCAGGGTTAAAGCTAAGGTTTTCTTGGCGCGCATTTTATGTAGATTTAATTACTCACCCGTGAATAGGATGTCAGCTTTTCTGAGGGCGATGTCAAAGCTCCTTGCGGAACTTCGCTAGCAATTACTCGCCGAGATCGGCTTGCTAATGATAAAAAGCTCACGTGTGTTGATAGTTATTGCGCGATGAAAAAAAAAGTTATTTTCAAAAAAAAATTTTTTTTAAGTGGAAATGTTTATGTGAAAGTATCATTTCAACATTACGTAATGCTCTAAAAAATACATCAAAATATATTTGTAAACGGAAGGTTAAACAATACCGCATTTGCAACGGTAAAATAACTAATTCCTCCTGCACCCACTCACAGCCGACAAACTCATCTTGCACTTGCCGAACATCCATACACGGTTAATGAATGTCAACCAAGAACTGTCAGTTTCCAAAGTTCCTTCCTTAATGCCACTGGTAAGCTATGGAATTCTCTTCCAGCGTCTGTGTTTAATCCTTCCTACAATCTGGATTTATTCATGAAACAGATAAATATACACTTGCAATCTCGCCAACCCACACACAAACACAAACACAACACACGTTTCCCGCATTTACCATCCAGCCTCCCTGACTAAACGTCGTAGAGTGCACTGGTCTTGGCTGGGTGTGCTCCCTGCATACATTTACATAACAAAAAAAATGATTTTGTTTTCGCTGGCTCACAACCTCTCACATCCCGGCCCTGAAAATGAGAGACTCCAGCTCTGGCAACAAATCGCATCAGAGGATTTCATTACTCCAAAGGAAGGCCACCCAAGTGGCAACAACCTTGACTGGTGGACCTGGAAATACCTGAACAGATTAAGAACTGGAGTTGGTAGAACAAAGGACAACCTCGAGCGGTAGAGAATGCTTCGGTAGGGAGAGTCACTATTGTGTGAATGTGGAGACTTGGACACCACGTCACACCTAAGATCCTGTTCCATGTGCCCAACAAGATGCACATCTCAGGACCTAATGCTGGGCAACACATGAGCTGTCTATGTTGCCAGATACTGGAAAAAAATAAGTTGACGTCGCTGACACGAAGAAGAAGAACAGTTAAATTTGTGATAATATCTTTATGTACAAAATGATAATAAAAATGTTGCAAACTTAAAAATACACAAAATATTTCAATTTTTATTTTCATAATCTAAGGAATGTCAAATAAAAATATTTTAAAGTATAAAACAAGTAAAACTTTGTAAAAATAAAATCACTGATTTTCTTCGTAATATCAATATCAATTGGCTTGCAGCAACGAAATCTGGCATCTTGATCTCCACTCTTCTAGATCCTCTGCAATCCTCTTTTGCTCAGCATAAGAGCTACAACTCATGTCTTCGAACACTTGGTGTAAATACTCCCATCTAGGGTGCCCTCTGCAGTTTCTAACCTCAACCATCCCTTCCATAATGTCGTGAAGAAGACCATTGTGGTGCATGATGTGACCGATCCATCGGGCTCACATCTCTGAGATTGTTCTTACTAAGTGCCTATCCTCCTTGATATTGCTGAGAGTCTCATTTTTCGTGACATGGTCTCTCCAGGAAATACCAAGAATCATATATTTCAAATATCCACTTAACATGTTACATATATCAAAGCGCATGTTGAGTGTAGGTTTGCAAATCACTGGTGCAAAATGTCACCGAAATTTGGTAAAGAAATTAACACGGTGTGCAAAATTCCATTCGTTAGGATTTTTTTTTCATTAATTCCCTGAGGAAAATTGCTGCTCTCAAAATACATTCCTTGTTCTTCGCGGTACAATTCACAACCCTGGGATTCTTGAACGTTGTAACTTCTATGTTCCAGATAAGTACACCCGTGCTCGAAGCCATCCTTTGTTTTTGATCCCAGTTGATGCTTGTGGAGCTTATAGCACTCGATTTGATATAACGGCAATGGCGCTCCTAAATGGCCTATCTTACATCCGTTTCCTCTTTTGTCGATGGTATTGTTCTCCTAGATCTCTGTGATCTTTGACACGTGTCATTTTCTACTTCTCTTATGTTATTTTTATATTTTATTATCTTTTATATGTATTGTATATTTATGTATACTCTGTTTCTTATCATTTTGTACTTTGGAACTTCGGTACTGTGTAATAAATAAATAAAATCCGCACTTTGTCGCATCTGTCGTTTATTTTTCTCTATTTTATTGATGAGACAAACATCATGTGAGAAAGTGCTCACTGTGAATTTGTATGTGTTTCAGTTGTTAAGTGAGATTTTCTTTTATATTTTCTCTTAACTTCTTGGCAGAATAAGTTAAGTCGCTCTTTCAACATATCGCCGACGAGAAAACAGTTCGCACAAACACTCGCAGGCTGTGTTCCGTACAAAGAGGCTAAAGTTATAAATTTGATAATACCGTCACCGAGAACAAATACCGAGTGTCTTCTATCCGTGCATATAAATACCGAACAATCCGGATGTTTGCCTCCATTAGAAATGCAAATGCGCAGTTCTCTAAGCCGAACTCAAGAAATCAGGGCCGCGATTTCTTACACGACTGTCGTACTTTATTATTTATTTACCTAAACACGTATAATACCAAAATATGATGATAGTGATGCTTAAATCTCATATGTGGATTCAATGACGGTTACCATATTACATATTCACTACTGATCGGCCTGGAGAGAGGTAGCTACTCCTATGAAGATATAGAGAGGCGACTTAATGTATCTACATTGAAGAGACGTAGAACGGTGACTGATGAGCTGTTTATTTTTAAAATTATGAACTCCATAATCGATGACTCAACATTATTGCGGGAAATTACGTTCAATGTTCCCTCTCGGTTCACTAGAGGTACATGTAAGGACATCCAAAACCAACTACGGTTTCTATTCTCCTATGTTGAGAATATGTAGACTGCTCAACTCCTCTAATGACTTGGGCTTTTTCGGGCAGGACCTTTCTGCATTTCGCAGATCCCTCTACTGATGTGCGTGATGTCTGTTTTATTTACTCATGTTCATGTTTTGTCCAAATATATTGTCTTAGCTTTAATATTTATTTTGTTTTACCATTTTATTGAATGTATTTTCTAATTTAAAACTGCATGTTTTGGCCTAGGCCGTAACTAAAACAGAATAAAATTTAAAAAACAACATATGTCGAAAAAAATAAGGTTTATTTATTTTAAATTTACTTTCATTACATGTAAAAAAAATGAGCATATTATAAAATATCTTATTTAACATCGATATATATATATTCATTTTATAATTCAATGGTTACTATCAACATATTGATTTTACTCAAATTTTTGTATCCTTTGAAATCTACTAGGTTCGCCCCTGCTGTGAAATAGAGAGGTTTCTAGCGATGGTGAATTTCCATTTCACAATTGCTGTTTGTTCAGCTCTCATACTTTTCCTTTGTCTCTTTCTTTTCGACCAGAAGAGGAATGAAGCCTCCCATTCGCGGGAACAAATAAAACCTCCGAAACTCATTTAATCTCTTGAACGGTTCTTTGACTGAATCAAAACGGTTAGTTTATTATAGATAAATTTACGGCCCAACCACAGGTTGGAACTTTCTATTAAAAGTTTTATTTTAAATAATGTTTGAAAAGTAATGTAGATTTTACCAAAAGAAAACTCAATTGCATTTTTCAGAGTCAGCTTCACTGTTAAACCAACGAATCTCTTTATAAATATATTTTGACTGCTGTTAAAGCAAGGATTGCTTGTAAAAAATATTAATTGATATTCAATTATTTTTTTGTTGATTAAAGTTGGGTCTAATATGTACCTTATATAATGTGTCTTAAGCACATACAGGAGAATACCGGAAGATGGTGATAGCTCGCTTGTTGAAAACCCTCCCTGTCACGTCCTGTTTTTTGAGACCCAGATGGAGACCCGTTACTGGAAGCACGCAAAAAGCTACTTGTTAGAGAGTGGCTAAAGGCTTTCTCGTGATTCTAGGTGTATCAGTTAGATGTCAAATATATCTCAGTCTTAGGCTGCAAAGTCTAAGCGCAATGGATATGGAAATGGTAAAGTTGGGAAATGGATTCTGCAGAATGGCAGACGTAAGTTACGAGTCATAACTTTCGTCTGCACTCTTGCAAACGGAAAGAGAAGAAGCGCTCAAAAGCAGCATAATTCCATTTGTTAGCAACGAAGTTCTGGTATCCGATCGGACCCGATGCCGGCCGGACCACTTCCGATCCAAGAGCGTAATCCGAGCAAAGTGGTGCAGCGGACAGTTCCACAGAACGTGGTGCGTCCTGCGGAGAGCTGCCGTTACATGGGAACTCTGCCTGGGATGTGGGTTCCAACTGTCCAAACCAGTCGAGGTAGCTCCGAAAGAATCCATGTCCGGTTAGCAGCTGGCTCGTGTAGTGGTTCGGGACGAGACACATTTCTGAAATATCGTCTCGTGGAATTCTATAATGCTTATTATGCTGCATATGGCTAACTGCTGCATGTGGAGTGGTGATCTGCCAACTTCATAGATTACAGTCCGACATTCACGCATCATATTTACTATGTAATATACAGCACTTCACTATGAATGGGTGGTCTTCACGGGACGACTTTCGTCTACCACCATTTTTGATTAAAATACTATAACTGTAATTTTACGTGTGAGGGATCAAATTCACACCAACCGGAAGTATTTTAGAGCCATAACATGAATAATCTCCACCGGGGATCAAACCCACGATCTTTGGCTTGCCAAGTAAATGCTGACCACTGAGCTATATCTGCCGGCAAATAAGTTAAAATATAAATTTGTTAAAAATTGTCTTAATAATATGACTATGATGCAAGACTTGGATACTACAATGGTGTTGTTGATGCACCACATTCTGGAAAACCAGTCAAAGTTAATGGAGATTAAAGGCATTAATTGATGCAAGTGGCGCAAAAGTCATTTGATCGCCGGGATAACGTTTTTCGATCGTTCATAATCATTTAAAATACCTAGGTTTAACATGTTACTAAAAATCATTAAGAAATAAATTACTTTTCTAAAAACCTAAAACCTAAAAAAATATCCATTTGAGAATATATTAATATAATTCTACAAATAATTTCACTAAGAAAATAATGTAATTTAATTGTTTTGAATGGAGAAAATTAATATATCTCTCATGTCTGTAAAAGCCTTTTTACTCGAGAAAAGCGCAGGTTATTTAATAAAATGGAATGTATACAATTAATACTTTTTAATGATAATCAAGTCAACAGTTGGACCAATTAAAAAGTTAGTTGCATTGGGATTTAGTTTGAAATGGGTGCGAAAAATTGTATGATGCGATGAATGAGGAGGCTGTATTGATTTGTAGAAGTCAATGGAAACGTGGCGAGCGCTTTTCTCAAGCAACAGACTCTAATGAGTTCTCTTCTGCGAATAGATTTAATTTTTTCACTATAAAGAACACTCTTCTTAGTCTTTTCACTTCGTTATTTTGTTTTCCCCCTTTACGAGTGTAATTATTCCCGTATTAAATGGATAGATACTAGTATACTGTATCTACAGGTATTATTGTGATATTGTTAGTCATGATAGTTTCCCATATTACAGTAATCTATATACCTGTATATTAAAAATTAACAGGAGCTCATTAATTTATAATTAACTAGCTGACCCGGCAGACTTCGTACTGCCTCAATCGATAAATAAAAGACCTAATCTTTTGTGTAAAATAATCTTAAAACAAACAAAACGAATCCGTATTTAATACAAAAGCATTTTTTTAATGAAGCATGAAGTTGATACAGTCTGTTAATCAATTTAAAGCTTTCTCATAAACTTTTTGTTTTGTGGTGCGTGAATAAACAAAGAAGACGGTTTTCCGACGCGCAAACACGCGACGTATAATTGTCCATGCGCGAAACAGGGAAACTCCAAGTTGATTCCGCAAACTTCTAACGCTTGTCCTTGCGATTTATTTATGGTCATCGCAAAGGCCAGACGTACTGGAAATTGTAAGCGTTTAAAATCGAATGGTAAATCCGTTGGAATCATCGGTATCCGCGGGATCAAGACGTACTCTCCTTAGTATTTTCCTTTTATGATTTTTGCCTCAATGACGTTATTCATCAGCTTTTTCACAGCCAGTCTTGTTCCATTGCACAGTCAAGGTTGATTAATGTTACGCAGCATGATGACAACTGATCCTACTTTTAACTGCAAATTGTGAGGTGGTAATCCAGACAATTCCAGTGAATTTAAAAACTCCGTGGGATAGTTGACTACGTCATCCTGGTTCATAACGGTGTCGACTGATTTGCAGGAAACCAACTGTCCTGGAAGAAAATTCTGAATGGTCGCATTGAGATTCTCGACATCTTTATTTTTCGCCGCCAATATTGCTCGTTCACCCAGGCAATTATGGTTATTGAACTTTTGCGCTATATCTGGAAAAACACGCTGAATAAGCTTCTCTTTTGAGTCTGTGATGTGACAGAAATCTGTGGGTAATGTGATGAATCCGGTCAAGGTGTCCACTACAACTTCATTGTTTCCAATGTCTAACAATTGCTTCTCAAACACATTTGCAGTTTCATCTTGTTGCAAAAATACTCGCATGTTAGTTGTTAATTGGAGTGTCTTTACATACTGCCACAAATTTGATAATTTTAGGCATGCATTTAGTTCATCAGCAACAGTTGATCGGGGAATAACTGGAAGAGTCTGACGAAAATCACCTGACAACAGAATCATGGCCCCACCAAAAATATTTTGGTTGTCACGAAGATCTTTCAACGTTCTCTCCAGTGCCTCCAGTGACTTCTTATGGGCCATTGTACATTTATCCCAACCAATCAATTTGCATACCTGTAGGATCTTGGCCATTGCGCTATTTTTGGCGATGTTGCAAATTGCTGTTTCGGTGATTTTCTTATTAAACATTTAATGGTAATTTTAAGGCAGAATGTGCAGTTACCCCGGCTTCTAGCAGAGTCGCAGCTATTCCAGATAAAGCCAACGCTAGAGCAACATCATTTCGCGATCTAATCCTCGCCAAAAGCAATGAAATTAAGAACGTTTTTCCGGTTCCTCCGGGAGCACCAAGGAAATAAATTCCACCAGAACCTCTGTTCACAGCTTCTATCAAAGTGTTGTACGCAATTCTTTGTTGTTGATTTAATTGTGGAACATTTGTACGAACTGTTTCGTTCAATGCTTCGATGTCGTACTGTTGTTCTCTTTGCAACTCGTGGCTTAATGCATCGTGCATATGACCATTTGGTGCTGTCATTCCCAAACACGACAAAACATCCTCAGACATGTCATCTCTATACTTAACCCACAAATCTTTTGGATTCGAGGGGAAACATGTCGATATGATAATCGCAAACAATGTACGAATTTGATACGGTGATGAAGATATTACGGAATCCTTGAACGTATCATCCCAGTGCGAATCGTTCTCAAGTAAATTTAATAGTTGACATGCCTCACAGTAAGTCGCACACAGCTGTCCATTAATTATTCTCAGTTGTTTAAGCGATGTTGGACCACGAACAGTCACCAACAATAACCGCAAATAATAACATTCATCGTTATTTGGATGTACTGTGTAGATGCGACCCAGAGCGTCTGAAGCAAATACATTTGGATGTCCTTCAACTGGTGTTCCTTGTTTTCGACGCTGAAATGACTTCGATGATGCATTCCATGTGTAATAGCGTGGCATGGCAGCATACAACAAAATGCCAGCAAAATCATCAGTTTGACAGACTATAAAGAAACTTGTTAATGTTATTGACGGTGGACGTGCCGCTCTGTCTGCCGCGTTCGATTCATTAAAATAAACTCGTTGACCATTTTCTAAATGGACTGCTAAATGGACTACAGTCGGTTGTCTTTCATGGATCGCAAATGAAAAGATACGCCAAATTGCTTCGTTGCTACTTACATAGCGACCCATCTGGTACTGTGATATTTCATCATTTGGATTGGTTAAAGCGAAGACAGCCATATCGCTACCTTTGTTAACATATTTACATATGTACTTTATCGACTATTTTCTTGATCTGTCTTTCTCTGGTCAGTGCAGTTAGCACGTGAGGTAGCTCTTCACACATTTGATTGACTGCGACGACCTAAGTCAGGTCGTCTTCTCCTCGGCATCGTAAATTGTAATTAATCAAAGTGAGAAAAATTCTCGCTCACTTAGCAGTAAAGTGTCACTATCACAAAATATCAACAACAACAAAAAGAACCGCGTCACTGTTGACAGTTCACTCGTTCGCTTTGCGCGTCTATTTCGCAGAGGTACCAGCCGATGATGTTGCCATATACTACTCATAGATATCGTAACACAATATCGTAATACTTTTTTCCGTGTGCGACAGGATGGATCGACATATTAGTTTGTTGTCAAATCTAATGTCAAATATTATTGTTGCGTTCAGAAATTTAATTTGTGACAAAACTTAATATTTATAAAACAAAATAATCTGATAGATTAACAACTGAAATTAGCTTAAACGAAGTTTCGCGAAGCCGACCAAATTGAAAATCAGTACTACTAATGATCTATTACATTTTGTGACTATACAATTTGGTCGCATTCGCGATATTATCACTTTTTTGAGTTTCGGAACACGACATTAGATCCTCCTCCAACGTGCACGCGAAGATGATATATTTGATAGATATGATTGAATTTGAACTTTTTACAGCGGTAATAAATTGCAAATTGACACTTCGAAGTTAGGAACACACCTACATTTCTTAGACAACAGTGAGTGATTATAATTTAATATGAACTTTATTGAATAGCAATAATATAGATATATAGATATAGATAAATATATAGATAAATATATATATATATATATAGATAATACGTATCGAGAGACTGTGTCAAGTGCGCGGTAAGCACTCTGCGCACACAACGTTATTCGTTCAAAAAGCGCGCCGCACAAAATGAATTGTGTGTATCAAAGTTTATTTTGTGTGCGGATCGTAAATAGAGATATTTAAACGCGTGTCATGACAACCGCGCGTCATGTCAACCGCACGGTAAATATTATGTACACACTTCGCGTTCTCGTTATAACACGCGGTGCGTGAAATGAATAAAGCATATGAAAGATGATATTGTGTATAGATCTCGTTTATATGGGACTTTTATATGGGAAAAAGAAAAGGGCTTTTTTTAGGGTTTTCCCGGCAATTATTCAAATTTTTCTCACCTTTTAGACCTTCCTTAGACCCTCACGAACATTTCAAGTTCAAAATAAGATATATCCGTTCAGCCGTTCTCGAGTTTTAGCCAGACTAACGAACAGCAATTGATTTTTATATATATAGATTGTACCAAATTATTCCACATTTTTTTATAGTACGACATATTTCAGCTACGTCCGGAAGCCAAGTTTGTTTTTCTAGGCTTTGAGTATCGTAACGAAATCAATTATTTTTTATCTCACAAATGAAAAAACCATAGTACAAACATGGTTCTTGTTAGATAACCAACGTTAAGCAACATTGGACGCGGACCAAAACTAGAATGGGCTACCATGTATTGTTTAACGCGTGTCTTTTATTGATTATAAAAGTTAAGTCTTAACTCTAACGACCCTTTGGGAAAAAATCATCGATACTGATCGCTTAAATTTTGATTAGGAAATCACCGATTATAATCAGTATCCTTCTATGGATGTCGTCAAAAGATATATTTCCATGTGGACCTTCGGGTGCATAAATATCTTGGAAGAAACTTGGTGGTAACAGCTTGTGGTAAACATATTTTATAATATGGAAAGGATGTCAGAAGAAAAAAATGTAATTCTCAGTACCGCAAAAGTACACCAGTTGTCCTGTAAAAAGCTGATAATTTATACATTGAACATTTTATTATAGTTCCTGAAGCAAAAATTACTCAGCATTATCAATATTAAAGAGTAAAAATAAAGATTATAATGCTCATCATACACAATAAATTCATCAAGTTTAGTTGAGAAAATTTAATAGCAGCGTCCATGATAGTAGATATAAAAAGGCTTAGTGAACGTTTTCCATGAATTACAAATTTGACAAGTTTCATGTACAAGAAAATGTGTTGTGATATATTTAGAATTACACTTTTTGATTTGACGGAATTTCTCAATAGCTTTCTCCTTTAAGAAAGCGTTAACGGATCAACGTTACCGAGGCTTTTGTTAGCCGGAAACCCCGGGACGATAGTCGCCTGAAAAGAACCAGTGCACTCACAATGATTAAAGAGCACCGTCCCTAATACCACAAACGAGAAATCCTATGCATTTTGCAGCGCATCGTTCGTCTTCTTCAGTGTTGTATATCGAATATATAAAACCAAATTTTAATTATTTAAATTACTCGAAATTAATACCTTATCAATGGAAAATGTTTTCATAATGTAATATAGAGTCCGCTATCTAACGTTTTTTTTTCAACTAGTGCTTAATTCGTGAATGGTAACACTTAGCTCATGTCTGATTTGACAAATAATTTGTTTTATCCTTCCGCTAAACGAATATGGTTGTGTATACGCTTGAAGAATGCTGGGAAATATTTTGACATTACTTTGAAAATCAGGCCATTTTTCTTCGAAAATGAGCAACGAGTGGCCGTTACAGTCAATGGCGATCGTTATCGGGCCATTTTTATTTACAAAAATTGAAGAGGAGGATATTGGAAACTTTTGGTTTCAACAAGACGGCGCTACGTTCCACACAGCCAAAGCTACACTTGATGTTTTGCGCCCCATTTTCAAAAAAAAAAAAGTTATTTGGCGGACCCGTTATTAGGTAAAATACGCTACTTTGTCAATGCATTCAGTCATAGTCAATTATTTAAGGAACTAAAAATTATGCTTTTGAAATTAGTTGGTTAAGCATCCTTTCAAACGTGACAATTCATTAATATTGTAATATTAGTACAAATGAAACAAGCACGTCAAATAAAAAATGTGCTATGGTTTAATTTTGTAAAAATGGTTAGGTTTGAAAGGAAAAATCTTCATTTTTCAAATGACGAAAAATATGGCTTCACAAATACGTAGCGTCATCGATTGGCATTTTATTGAAACTCTTGGCTCTTCCAGTTCTGGAAACGTATTGTCAATTATATACTATGTATTCTGAAGCTTTCTAGACTGCACAGCTGATGTTGCTAATGATTCATAGATAGAGAGTACTTGAAATTCATTCTAAAAGTCTCATTGAGTATCGATGGCTTATTACTTTCACGTCAAAGACTTTTTTTCAGTTTATTTTTAATTCCTCATGAATAAATCTCACTAGTTACATGTTTGCCATAAAACGAGTAAGAAAATAATAATAAAGTAATAAAATACGCTTGGGAGAAAACTGAAACTATCATAGAACTACATAAAACTTTTCTTGATATTCCGATAGACTCTTAATGTTTAATACTTAATTTGTTATTTATGTAGAGAAATCTCTCTTACTAATATTGTATACTTGGGTTAGGTATATGACTGAGAGATGAAGGTGCTCAACTGCCACTCTAGTGTTTTCGGGTTTAAGTCTTAGGAAGGCTTTGTAAAGTATTTATAAAAAATGTATGCTTTAAGATGAGAAAAAGTATTCTTACTTATCTATTAGATTTTGATTTAGTAAAAATTCTTCAACTTATTACAAGCTTATGATTACACTGATATTTGTTGCATATGACTAAGCTCATAACTTACGAATATAAAAAATGACGCTAAAGCAGAAATAAATTCTGATGAGTTTATCAGGATAGGCATTTTTATGAAGCGAAAAACTATGCTTTATTTTTACTTTTAAAAACATTACATATAGGCACTTTAATACGTTTAACAATGAAATGAAGATCATAAATGGCATATCTATCAAATTACAATATTATAATAATAGTATAGTATAAATATCATATAATGAGATAAAGTATCATACTTCAAACGATGCACTTATCATTCATATACCAACAAAATACTCGACATACAGTCTAATATTAGAGCTCGCCATACAATTTTCCTGGCTAGGACATGTTTTATGAATTCCACAGGAGAGTATTTACTATGGCTTCCTTTTCTTCAAGCTCACGAGATCTCACCGTACTGGAAGGCTGTCATGAACTATTTACAGAATATACTCGGCAGAGCTACGGATAGGGGAAGCTGACATAGAATGAGACGGGGACCAAGTCGGCTAATAGAGTTCTATGGGGGTGGCTCGTGATGACCGCATGTTCCAGTTAAGGGAGTGGACATGGAGATATAAAAAAATCATTGATACAATTTTAAACATAAAAAATCTTATGTACTTACCGGTATATTCTTCTTCGTAGTATCGATCTGGTGGATTGGTTTGCAGCAACAAAATCTTGCATCTAGATATCCACTCTTCTCGATCCTCTGCAATCCTCTTTAGCTCAGCATAAGAGCAACAACTAATGTCCTCGAACACTTGCTGCAAATACAAGCGTCTAGGGCGCCCACTGCAGTTTCTACCCTCAACTATCTCTTCCACAATGTCGTGAAGAAGACCATCGTGGCGCATGACGTGACCGATCCATCGGGTTCGCCTCTTTGAGATGGTTCTTATAGGTACCTATCTTGAGATATAAATCTTTTCCATCGCGTATTATACGAAATATTAAAAGAACATCTAGGCATTAGGATGCAAGTAAGGAAAATGCATTTTTTTTTTACCAAACTTCAAGCAGTATAATAGAGTTCAGGAAAAACCACCTCAAATATATGGAAGAGATATTCAGCATGCCGGTGAGGTCTTTCTTTCGTCGTCTGTATTCTTCTTTATGTGTTTTCATAAAGAAAATCTTCTAGGTTGATACTCTGATATACTCGCATCTCATTATATCTAAGATCAAAAATCTTCCAGTTTTACGACCAGATCGAATCGAACGAGAACGAGCATGGGAACAACATAAAAAGCGTCCAAAGTTGAGAAAGTCATAACCACCCACTTGGGCGCAGACTCCAGACGTGCAACTTTCTCATCTGCTTTATGACCTTTGTTTTACGACGTAATACTTGATTTGACAAAAGTGCGGGGGCCATCTCAGACTCGGTAGTACAGGGTGACCGGAAAAGTTATTATATATTTTTATATTTTTCTTCGATATTTGATTCCTAGTTGGACCATGTGGTAAGCACCACATGGTCCAACTGTGCAGGTTACCAAAAAATTCTTCCAGCTGCCTAAAATCTCATCAACTGTGCAGATCTACTGTGTATTCTAAGCTCCGCCGAGTGTTTTATTTTTATTCGATATTTGATTCCTAGTTGGACCGTGTGGTAAGGATAAGTTTCAACCAAAAAAATCTTCCAGCTGCCTCTCATATCGTCGCAAATCAACTGTGTATTCTAAGTTCCGCCGAGTGTTTTATTTGTATTTTTCCCGACAGTTTTCAGGAATACGAAATAGCCAGGATCAAAAATTTATCGGCGGGTATAGCTCAATGGTCAAAGCGTTTGCTTTGCAATCCAAAGGTCGTGGGTTCAATCCCCGATGGAGATTAAAAAAAAGGATTTCTAAAGGATTTCTTAGCTCTAAAATACCCCCGGTTGGTGTAAATTTGATCTCTCACCCTTAAAATGCCAGTCATAGCCTATTAATCAAAATTAGTGGTACACGAAAGTCGTCCCGTGAAGACGACCCATTCATAGTAAATTCTAGTAATAATAAGGATGGTGCGTGAATCTCGGGTTGTAGTCTATGACGTTGGCGGATTTACACTCCACATGCAGCGCTTAGCCATATGGTAAGTGTCATAGAATTCCACAGATACGACTTCAAAATTACTATCACCATCTGTCGGTTTTCTCCTGTATGTGTTTACAAAAAAAAAATCAAGGTGTACCTTATACATTTATGGAATCAAAAAATATTTATTAGAAATTTTTCATTTTTTGTTTTTGTTGTTTCATTTCAAGTTTTGAATATACATTTATTTATACAACTATATTTATTACGTTTTTTAAAAGTGTCCCGGTATTGATTTACTCTCTTATTTGGTGCATTTTTTACTCCACTAAGCCGTCTTGACACTTAAATTAATTCGGTTTTAGTGTAGTTATAGTAAACAACTTTTTCATTAATTATACTGAATAAAGTATTCATTCCAACAAAGTGTTGGAAATACGACATGCATAAGGTGTTATAGGTATCTAAATATTAAAAAGCTACTTAATTCAATGGCCAAGAAAATACCTTATTCTTAATAGTAATCGCTACAAAATCTGAATTTAAAAATAAAGTGTTTTGAATTCGTAAAAAAACATTGATACAATAATGCATTTGTAAAGTTGCTTCAAATACGTAATGTAAAAATACATGGATAATATTAATAAAAAGCGTTAACAACCATTATGTTATATTTATATATATTTCTAAAATGAACTGCAACATATATGCTCTGTTACTAATGAAATCAATATAAACTATGTCTTACGCTTACAATGTATTCAAGTTAATAACTTTTATTATTAAAATTTTCATTATGGATTGCTAGTTAAAAATGTTATAAAATTCAACTCTCTATCTTCATGATAAGAAAACTAATATCATATAAGCTTTAAGCTACGCTAGAACTAGATGAAAAGATAACGCCCCGTAACCCTATCTCGGTCTAGTTTTATAGTCGAAGTTCACTTTTTCTCTTACGTTCCGATCGATCGGCAAGTAGTTTAGGCCTCTGCGGGTCCCCCACGGGCATTCTTTTTATTGGATGTCACCCGTTTATAGATAAGGTCTCACGAAAAAGGGCCAAAATTCCGAAGGGCGTTTAATTTAATAATTTTGTAGTGTAAACAGAATAAAGCTCCGCTGACGAGTGAATGCCTTAATGGCAGATTCGAAAAAAGAGTTTTTGAATTATTTTGAAAACTTGAATAAATGTATAGTTTGCGTGAAACCATCGCCGTGCCCTTGTATCATCAATATAGAAACAATTATTCACACATCATCTAATGTTAGTTTAACCTCCAGAAACTGAGCTGAATAATTTCGATGTAAAGTTTCTCACGTCCTTCAAGAGTGGCTAATGTTTGGGTTACTGAATGAAAGGCAGCTGATGTGTATTCTCTTCTGTGGTACCTGAAGTGCGTGTCCCAGCTAGGTCCACATTTGTCTTTTAAGCGACTGTAGTATGGAAGGCTGCTATGTGCGCTCCCTTACCTCATCATTCCTCATAAAGTTAAGCCGTCGAACCCCAGATATCTTACATTGGAATCTGTTTTTATAATCATTAAAATTGCGTTGGCTCTTGGGGAGATGGCAAGATTCACATTTGCATAGACGAATGAGGATAATATTGGCTGTATGTGGGTTATTTATTAATATTAAATGTACTATTGTAATATCGTATATTATTTAAGTAATGACATGTTTTGACATGTCAAAAATATAAACAATGACATCCTCCTCTCTAAGTTTGTTATTGAATTGCGTGGTGGCGGGATGAGGAGCAGAAAAACAACACACATACTTTTCCAGAAGCACATATATTTTAATGATAAACTTTACAAACTTCAGGCTCTAGCGGAATAAAATGCCAGGCTGGCCATAATACGACCTCGTCGTGGTCGGCACACAACTGACTGGGCACCGGGCGCCGCGGTCGGTGACATCCAGCGCCGCAAGTTGCGATCTATATAACTTGTCCTCCTAACGGCATTACAAAATGATAACACATGCGTGTCCGATGAGCGAACGAAAATAAGGGACGAAATATTGTGCATCGAGGTGTTCGGTACCATTCAAGGGCTATATCATGCTGATGTCAACAAGAATATTATGATACCAGTTTACTCATATCATCGAGATATCTCGTATTTTCGATCAATGAGAAACGAAGAACTAGACGCTGCCAATAAAAACATATAACGTTAATATACCTGAGAATTTAAATATTTTTTATAAAGTGATTACTAAAATATATAGCAAGATTCTGTACTTACCTAATTAATTTATCAACCTTAAAAAAAAATGTTTCGCACGTTTTCCCCAAATAACTAATATCTCTTATTTAAACTTGTATTTGAACCCCAATTCTAGTTACTTGTTTTATTCAATCATATTATTTAAAAAAAGAAAAGATGGTAATATTCTTAAGTATAGTCACCGCAATTGCATAAAATGCTTAGTCATCTTTGAAAAATGTCAAGCATCTTAGAATACATTAGAGCTCTTAATCATCGTATTCTTGTATTCTGTTTGAGATTACTTTTAAAAATTTCGAAGCGCGGAATAAAATACAGCTGAAGGCGTATTCCTTCAAAAATTTAAATTGGAATTAGCCCGGGTGTGCCCGGGATATCCCGGCTTTTAAAAAATGTCGGGATGCAAATGAGATCTGAACAGCATATCGTAAACAAAGACAAAGTTGTGTAAAGGGTGAGCAATTTATTCATTAGCGGTTAGGGACGAGACCGCTCGCTATGGGGAACTTTCCCAGTAATTAAAAAAGCATCCAAGAATTTCTATGAATAAATAGGAGGTTTAATCAGCGACGTAACAAAGTTGGCATGTTTCAGACTTGCGTCTTACACCAGACATGCTTTTTGTAAGCGAGCTGACATTTGCGGCATCAGCATTTATTATTGATAACACAAGTTTGCGATTAAAATGTTGAAAACAATTTTTCAGCTGCTGAAAAATTTTACGGATTCTATCGAAATATGACCGTGAAACTTTTACTGATATAATTATATTGACATTATATTACGACTTTTATTTAAAAAAAATCACTGAGAAGCAAGTCATTTGCATTGAGAAAGCGAGTCGTTTTAGGAAGAACTATTATAATTATAAGACGTTTAAACTTATTTCCATGCCTATATTAATTTATTTTCTGTAATTGTAAATGGAATCATTTTCTTGTAATATATTTTTCTATTGGTTACTGTTTTTTTCCTTTCGGCTAACAAATATCATCTTTTGTTCTTCTCAAATTAATCAATAATTATAGGTATGCTGCATTGTTATATATTAGTTTAAAATTCTACGTTATCTTATGATGTATGTGTCATTTTAAAGATTATTTTATCGGTAATTAGATATACATATACTTTATATAAAATTCTTTTAAACGAGTCAATTCATTCAGAAAAAATATCGGCAGGAGCGGGATGCGAACCGCGGACCTTTGGAACCAATTTTTGCCCAGGTATACCGCTCTCTCCGTGACCAATTTCTTCCACCTGAGCTGACTCATCTCGATTTTTCTGAATAAATTGACTCGTGTATAAGAATTTTATGTATGGTATATGTATATTTAATTACTTATAATATTGTAATATAGTCAATCATCTATAAAAGTAGATGAGAATATTGAAATAATTAAATAATATTCTAATACATAATTAAAAAAAAAAAAAATAACGTTGTTTTGAAACACAATAATTATAACATTGTTCCGTCATTAAATGTTATAAATTATTCTGGAACAAATTAATAAAAAAAAACTTAATGACTTTCTCTGTCTCGTGTTGCTTATTTGATTGACTTCTATTATGTTATTTACATGGATAGCAATCACTTGTAGATCCATTTTAATATATTAGAATTTCTTGCTTTGTTATAATATGGATCACATTGAGCACTGTTTTACTTGATGGAAGACTGCAGTTTCGCTATCTATGAAAGCTTATTAAGTTCAAATGTGCACAAACGTAATTATGTAAACTGCAGTCTTCCATTAAGTGAAAGAGTGCTCAGTGTGATCCATAGTAAACAAGGTATGAAATTCTTATCTATTTAAGACTTCCATTATCTTAACAGAAAAAAATAATAATAAAATTAATAATTTTGCAATAATTGCGCATTGTGGAATATGACAAGGATCATCTGATTGGTTTTTTAGAAAGTTCGCGTGAATTTAACGAATAATTTGTCCAAAAAAATTGTCCCGTTTTTAAGTAAATATTTTCATCAACTACTCGCGGTGATAAATAACTCTTGGTGGACCAAAAATGTTTCGGTAACATAAAATTAAAACAGGATGGTCTACCATTTTCCGTTTCACACGTTGCGTTATGTATGCAATACCCACAAGGGATATGGCATTCAAATGCCTTACCCTCTTCCAATGCTTACTAAAGAACGAATAAAGGGAGATAAGGTCGTCGTTTATCGCTTTCGCCCTCTAAATAATGAATAACTATCGTATATGTGGGTCAAGAGCTTGCCGAACCATTTATTTGATAAATACAATTCCATTCCGTGTGCTCACAGGTGGTCGAAACGGAGATCTAAATTAACAAGAAAATAATTTAAAAAAAACTTATTTTGGTAGTGTTCATTCCTCTGTAACGTAAAGTTAAACAAACGACTTATTATTACAAAATACTTCTCATTCTTAGCATATCACGTGATATGGATCGGTCACATTATGCGTAACGATGGTCTTCTTCATGACATTGTGGAAGGGATGGTTGAGGGTAGAAACTGCAGAGGGCGCCCTAGACGGGAATATTTGCAACAAGTGTTCGAGGACATGTGCTGTAGCTCTAATGCTGAGCTAAAGAGGATTGCAGAGGATCGAAAAGAGTGGAGATCAAGATGCAAGTTTTTGTTGCTGCAAACAAATCCACCGGATTGATACTACTACGAAGAAGAAGGTTTTAGAATACAGGTACTTTTTAGCTAAATAATAAAAAATGGCTTTTAGAATACTAATTCTACAATAAAAATATTGAAAATATAAAATTTCCATTTACTCGATTATTAATACTATGATTATATCCAAAAAGTTCCAAATTTGGAATATATGGTCATCACATATTGCTGCTACTTGATTCTGTGAATTGTCATTGTGCTTCATTCCAAGAAATTTCTGCACGCAAAAGTCCACCTGTCAACAAATATGGTTCCTAACAACTTCCAGTATAGAAACCGGATGACTCAAAGAGACGACAGATGTATTACCCGAAGCAATTTCTGTGTGATTGATGGATTCGAATTTATTAATCAGATTTTTTAAGGATATCACATAATTGGCCCGTGCGTTCCCGAGACCTGGAAAATTTTGTCCTAAGAAGCGGCTGAACCTTTCCAGCGACACACGACCTGCAACAGCCGGTGACCCATCTATGTTTTTAATCGCGCCCAATGTTGCTTAACTTAAAAATTGTCACGAGAAACGTGCTTTAGATGTGCTATTATTACTAATACCTATTTTTATTTCTGTTATCAAAATACCACATCTAATCGTGGTCACTCTACAGAGCCTTGTATTTGTATGATAATGAGTATTTTTTTATTTCGGCAAAGCAATTTATCGCCGACTATATATTTGTAAATAATAAATTATACTTAAAAGACAGCGGTAAACTGTCTCCCTTTAGTCCGGTATAATTTTATTGCTTGGGAACCCTTTTGTTAACTCGTTTTATTTCTTCAAACAAACATACGCGTATATATTTCAAATAAAAACAACATTCTTTTTTCTGCCAAGTTAAAACATTTTATTGTCAATGTTCATATAACTATTTCATCATATAAGCTATGAATGGCGGCTTCTTATCAACAGTCAACTTACATGAAATATATTCACTACATATAATCGTGTCGGAAACAACAGGGTCTTACTGCGTTACTCCCGGCTATCATCAGGTTTTCCTGGGTGCAGCTACTCGGACACAGCGCACACTCCAGAAGTTGTGACAGGGTATGCTCCACGCCGCAGTCACATTCAGTCGGTCCACTGTAAAACTGCCAGGCTTTCATTTGTGTGCTCGTCTTGCAGAAATTAACTAACGGCTGTACAACTTAATTTCATGAAACAGTTGAATTCATGCTTTAGTAAAATATGCGGTTTCATCTTTTTTGTTTGTTAACACACAAAGAATAATGAATCAGATGGCGTTTGAGAAATTCAATTATGATATTTCACAACGCTTTCTTTTTTGTACGCTAAGCGTCATCATAAAACTACAAACGATACAATATATTTAAGTTCTATAATTGAGTATGTTTGCTCGCCTGACATGCATATCTCATAATATTAGTTGTAGTTATATAATAATACACGGTGTTTGCATAAGCCATTTTATTTGTTATGACAGTTGGTCCATTTTATGTTGGCCACTGTCATCTTAAATTCGCTTGTCTGCCGCGACTGTTAGCGGCGCCAGATCTCAGAGCGTACCGTCAGTTGACAGTTGGAGCTCGCTCGTGACCGTTATGGCGAACGCCTTATAGCGTTTTCAACAACGTTCTTTGTATTGTGAACCTGATCCTGCATCCTGTCACACAGTAATTCGATATCGTACTTAGAGAGGAGGTTATCAGTATGTTATCGGTTGCTATATATGTTCCCAGACAGACTTTTGGATACAGACATGTAATTGGGGGATGACAGTTGACAGAATGTATGACAGAAATTTGTATTGAACATAAGCTCCATACTACAAAAGTTTTTTTTTATTGTCATATTTTCAAACTGATGGTTTCTATTTGAAGCTTTTTTATTTTCAATTTCACTGTAAGTAGTCAGTTATTATATTAAACATAATGTGTATTTATAATTCACATTTTTATTATTAAATAATGTTATAATGAAATCTTCTAGGTTTTTCGTTCCTTTATAAAAATGGTTGAAATTTTTTATGAAACAAGTTTATTTATTTTTCTAGGAAATCCAACAAGACAATGTTTCTTTTGGCCATTAAATAATTATTTTAAACAAACAAATATTTCCATCGAAAAAACATCTTTATATTACGTTTCTTTTAAGGAGATATATATTTTATGATGTAAAAAAATACAATTACAAAAGAGCGAAATATTTTCATGTACGCAACAAAAAAGATTACTTAACTACAATAATTTTTCTCTTACTACAAAACTCAAAATATAAAAATAATTGAAAAAAAATCATATTTATTTTACTTTTAATTATCATCATCAGTTCACATAACCGTAGCATAAGGTCGACACAAATTGCCGCCTTTTAAAGTTCCCCTGAGTTTATTCTATGTATAGTTTTAAATGGTCATACAGGACAGGTGAAATACCAGGAGCTTGCAGGAAATACCCCGTTCTAAGTTTTTCACCATTTTTCACCGTTTGTCGGCTTACACATTTTATTATTTTTCACAAAATCTTACAATCGCATCGATAGTTTATTCCGCAAACATTCGATTTTAAACAAACTTTACGGCTGCATTGGCTATAAATGATGTTAAGGTTTGTAATCGTATAAAAACTAGAGATAATAAAAGTACTGTATAATCAACAATTTGATTTAAGCGTGTATATTCCCAGATATCGCATATTGAATTTGCTTTACCGTTCCCAAGATGGAAAACGATATTCTTCTGCAGGTAATCGCATTCAGTGACCTATACGCCAAGACTTTGTTCATATCTGATTAATTAATCGAATAAGTGTCACATGATATGTATCATGATATGTATCACATTTGGTATCTGTCTTACATTTTTTAATTGCATTAATATTAGTAATATTGTTAATTAAAATTGATTTAATGAGATAAATTGGCGCATGAAATCAATGATTAAGTTTTATTAAAAAAAATTTAATGAAATTAATATTTTCTCACGCTGCGAAAAAAATAATTCATAAATACGTTAAGCGTGAAAGCTTTATATGGAAGCTTTCGTTTAAAAGCACTCTCCGCCGGCCAGACGAATCATTCCGCCAGTGCTTTGTTCTCGTTTCGGCCATTATTCTCTATGACGGAGGTCGCTGGGAGCCCCGATCCAATATTTTGACACCTGTTTGTTTGTTTGCCCCTTCAAAAAAGCAAAACAGCCCTCACGTACCTCTCTTAACCCTGGAATACCTCGCGCGGAAAAGACGTCTTCCCTGACATTTTCTTCGCCTGTAAAAAAAAGGTTTTGCTTAAAAGAGGTGATTTGTAATGCCGCGTAAAAAAGTTTTTATCTAAAAAAAATATATTATCATTTAGGTGTTGTGTCTGGGTTGATTTTTTATATATATATTTATATTTTTGTACACAAATGTTTTTATTATGCTGATATATTAAAACACTTTATTATTTAAGCACTACAGTAACATTGATAAATAATAAACTACATTGAAAGCATAAAAAACACACAATTTATTTAAAAAGCTTCTATAAAGACAAAGTGATCAATTCATATTAATTTCCACCTATATAACTTCGATATTAATATTTTATATAATTGTGTGCTTAAATCTCATATTTATCAAGAAATAAACGTAGCGTTGTATTTAAAAAATACATACATAGTAGGAGCTTTGTGATTTCTTCAATAGTTTTACTACTCTACTTTACTTAAGTATGTGTATTTACTGTCTATTGTCTTTATAAAGCCGCACTTGGATTGCCCTGTAAGAGGACCTAGCCTCTGGACACAACCAGGGGTGGAATATATGGAGGTCTCTTAACAGACTTCGGACTGGAGTATGCAAGAAGAGGACACAAACGAAAGCCTGGCAGTTTTACAGTGGACCGACTGAATGTGACTGCAGCGTGGAGCAGATCCTGTCACACCTTCTGGAGTGTGCGCTGTGTCCGAGTAGCAGCACCCAGGAAGACCTGATGATGGCGCCGGGAGTAACGCTATCGGCGTCACCTACTTCTGGGCAGACAGGGTTTGACCCTGTGGTTTTCGACACGATTATATATACATAATGGCGCAGACTAACGTCGTGGAAGATTGTCATGAACTATGCGTCGTATTTCTCAGTGGAATAAAAATGATTATGGTAATTTTAGGAACTATGAATTAGAAATTTGTTGCAATATAATCTATATAATTTTAACTTTTACGTCATAAAACTCTCAATAGACATAACCAACATGTATAACAACCAATAAACATGTTAACCATTATATTAACTGTCGCATTCTTATTAAGTCAAAGTTGCGATGGACACATTGCGTATGTCATCCTCAAAAATGGCATCAAGCGGTTTTTTATGATATATGATATGAAGCAAACACTTTTTAATTGAATCAATATTACGATCTAGAAAACTTTTATTCTGTATTTAAAGGTTAATTTCAAAGGTTATGGATAGTTGTACATATTTTTTAAAGAGACAAATATAAGAGTTTTTATATTTATTATTAATATTTTTAGTCATTTTATTACTTTATCATTGTTCATATTATAAAAAAAAACATTTTGTCCTGTATAAGTTAAACGCGCTTGCGCAATATCTGGAACTCGCAGCTTTACTCGACCAAGACAAAAGTCCATTCAAACAGTGTTCTTTACGACACTGAATATTGGCATCTCACCAAAAGACGCATTGTCAGCCGACTGATAGGTTCAAAAAAAAAGTGTCGACTAGAATATTGGGATTGCGATAGTTTTACTTTTAAAGAATGATGAGGCGAGACAGCGGATTCAGCCTTGCTTACTACAGTGTATCGTCTCTTGGACGAAGGTGTACTTGGCTGGGACATGTCCTGAGAATGATGCAGGAAAGAATTAACTCCGGCTGCCTTTTCTTCAAGCCCCGGGGCTCTTGTCGTCCTGGTAGGCAGTCAGGAACTAAATATATATAATGTACTCGGTGGTATTGCGAGAAACGGAACTGACATGGGACGAAGCAAGAACCAAGATGGCTGATGTTCATATTATCCAGTTGAGGGAGCGGGCATGGACATAAGAATGAAGCTAAGGATTCTCAATCAAACAATATCAATTAGATATTATGAATGAATACAAAATTCGACATATATTAATATGGTTTTTAAGGAGTGCTTAACTGTTTACGATGTACATAATATTTTAGTAGGGTAACCGATACAAAAAAGATTCTTGAGGTCATATGCATCAAAATGGAAGAGGATATATAAAAAGGAAACATAAATTTACATCACACATCGTCTAGAAAATATTCCCGTCAGGAAAATCCGCTAACCTTGCCGAGCGGGCGTGTATTTTATTATTCCTGGCCTGAAAATGATTTTATACTTTGATCTTTCACGTCACCGATATAATAATTTGTTTCAGGAGCGTCCCTTACTTTTGCACCGCACGATTATTCACATAAACATAAACTTGTGTTTTTTTTTTTATTTATTTTTTATTTGAGCACATACAGGAGAATACCGACAGATGGTGATAATAATTCTGAAGTCTCATCCGTGGAATTCTATGACGCTTAACCATGGTGTATATATAGCTAAAGCACTGCATGTGGAGTGTTGATCCGCCAACGTCATAGACTACAGCCCGAAGTTCACGCATCATCCTTATTATTACACGAATTTACTATGAATGGGTGGTCTTCACGGGATGACTTTCGTCTACCACCAATTTTAATTAATAGGCTATGACTGGCATTTAACGGGTGAGGGATCAAATTAACACCAACCGGGGGTATTTTAGAGCTCAGAATCCTTTTTTTTTAATTCCCGTCGGGGATCGAACCCACGACCTTTGGCTTGCAAAGTAAACGCTTTACCATTGAGCTATGACCGCCGGCAATATAATGATTTGATTTGATAAAAAGTAAAATGTTTATTTTATCGTATGTTACATGGTTTTTCTTACTTTTCTTTCTGAAAAAGCATTCAATAGCTGTTAAAACACTCCCCTTCTACGGCTTCTATAATTTTGTTTAGCTGTGTTTCAAAATAATTTAATATTTTGTAGATAAAATTCTATGGCAGACTATAAATTATATTTAATTATTATTCTTGATTACAAAATCATGCTAGATTATGTTATAGAGAGTCACAAATGTTGCAGCAAGTAAAAACATTACACGATGTACGTAGGCCTCTCGCAAGAATTCTTTGCCTTTCGATTCTCCGTTTACCACATCCAGGCTCTACCTCCTTTTTTTCTGATTCATTAATTCATTAAGCAGTCAACACTCCAACACTTTGAGCCAGTTCTTGGACGCCACTAAGACAACTTTATTCTCTGCTGCCTCTCGTCTATTCGCCATATATGTCCTTCCATTACATCTTAATGCATTTTCTTAAACATTTGAAATAGCAATCACTTTTCGTACGACCCGTGGGACACGTCTAGGCATACAGTTTTCGTACGTGATATATTTTGTATGAAGAATCGAACTTATTGTCCAAGCTTTCATAATACAAATAATGAGAGATTATAAAATATTTCTAGAGATGAAAATTTACTTAAGGCATGATTGTTTTCACTTTTTGTGTCAATTATATGGTGTACCGGGGTAAGCAAGTACTTTTAAAAAACGTCCGTGAAAGTGTTAAGTGTGTATGGTAAATATTCTGTAGACAGGATCAAATTATTACCATTTATCAGCATTTTAATTGTCGATTAATTTATATTTTTTTTGTAAATTTTACTTCTAATTTGTAGTGAACCTTATCATAAAATTATGTCACTCTTTTACCAGATAAAGTAAGTTATACTTCAAAATGCTTAAAATTTTGTAATTTCAATATTTATTTTTATATTTTGCGATGTGTCTGCAAACGCATCTAAGGCAAGCCTCTCAGAACATATCCCGTGTCTGAAGTATGAAACTCTGCCTTGTCGGCCGGTACAAGTTATTAGAATCCAGGGCTCTTGGAAAACTTTCCGCGACTACACGAGAAGCTCCGAGACGAGCTTTGTAAAGCTCGGCAATACCAGATCTTAAAGTTGCCGAAGATCGTGTCGAACGTGGACTGAGCGAGCTTTCACGACAATTGCGCAACTTGGAAATAAGATATTGAAAATAACATAATTGTAGATTAATATATCTTCGTATAATAAATTTAAAAAAATTCGCAACCATTCTAAGAATTTAATTACGTATCTAAAATATATATTCTTCTCAAATACTCGTAGAATACATCATCCAGCAACAAAAATAACTTCCTGACGAATTTGATTCGAATTTAAAAGAAGTCATTTAAAATAAAACATTGGAATTAATTCAACATAATTATACCTGCTAATTGCCTCGGATATTGATCTATTTCAAGTAAGGGAGGCCCAATTCAGAAATGAACTCTACGAGTTTCTTTGGAGGAATAATTTTTTGGCGTCGTCTGTTTGATGAGCATCGGGACCTTCTATTGCTTGTCTTCATTACTTTGTTCAGAGTACTTAATCATAAGTACCTATATTTGTATACATTGTATTTTTTTATTTAAGGATTAATTCATATTGTACTTCAGTTACAGAAATGAATTGAGTTGTTCAAATTTGTAATGTTTCCGTAAGGGAAAAAAATAAATAAAATTGAACATTATTTAAAAAATATATTGATTAATTGTTATGGGAAATGTAATTGAAAGGCTGTGGTTATTAGCGGTTTCTACAAATTAGGGATTATGATGATCTTCATTTCTGTGAATCTTCCACGTTCAGCATACATCCTCTGTCTGCTAATCTTTTCAAGTTGCCAATCTATCTTGTAGAGAGTCAGATTAAAGATTATATTTCTTACACATGTTTGCTGGAAATTTTGCAATAATAGACAAAAAAATATAAGAAGAATAGCGGGAGTGACCTGGATGCGGAAGGCGGAGGATCGAAGAGGATGGAGACTCATGCGGGAGGCCTACGTTCAACAGTGGACGGACACAGGCTGATGATGATGATGATGAGACAAAAAATTGCAGGCTGCTGTGGTGGAATATATCTAATTTATTTTAAAACGGCCGTATGATCAATTTAAGATTTTGATTTCACTTGGAAAATTAAGGCATGTTGTATTTAAAAACAATTATATAATTTTTATAATTTATATTTTATTGTTTATTTTTTGGTATAGTGAATATATTAAAAAAAAAAGTTAATGTAACGAAAGAAAAAAAACTTTTCTTCTCGTTAAATGTGATGAAGGGTTACTGAAAACATACTGTTCCAATATTTAACTCAATGTAGAAGATTGTCGAGAATGTTTGCACACTTTCAGTCAAGTAAACTCCTTTTTTAAAACAAAAACTTCAACGAAACCTCTATTTTGTACTTCTGTTTTGTTTGAAAAGAGCGAATAAACAAGACCTGTAGTGGGAGTTGTTTTACCTAAGGTTTGGCTTCATGCAGGTTAACCCTAACACTATTTTAAGGGCTAACTTGCAGAGAATAGTTAGTTCAAAACATGATGTGTCTTTTCAAAGTGTGTTTGAATGTTTTGATGACCATGACATACTTTCTTAAAAGCTAACTTGCAGAGAATAGTTAGTTCAAAACATGGTTTGTCTTTTCAAACTGTGTTTGAACGTTTTGATGACCATGACACACTATTTTAAGGGATAACTTGCAGAGAATAGTTAGTTCAAAACATGGTGTGTCTTTTTAAAGTGTTTTTGCATGTTTTGATGACTATCACCCATATATAATTAACTCATGGAAATAAAAAATAAATTAAAAAAAAAACTTTCTTCACTTAATTAAATTAACCTATTTTTATTTAAAATGCAACTTTTTTTCAAGCATATAATAAAACTGAAGCAATTATGAAAAATTATTGAAGTAAACACGCTAAAAAAAGGATATTTTTTCAAAGAAAATCGCTACAAAAAGTCCATACCACAGTGAATTTGGTGCTTTATCAAAAAAATAACCGAACATTTGCTTTAGAAAGCAGTTATTTTATAAAGTACATTTTTTTATTGTGGAATTACTTCTATAATTTTTATTTTTTTATTTACATATTTTGGAATTCTGGATTTATCGATCGAAAAAAAAAAACAATTAAAGCAAAATCAATCTTTGAAGATTGATGAATTGAACATAAAATTATAGAAGAATATATTTTTCTTTATTTAAATTATATAGGCAGCATCAATTGTTAACAATAAACTAAAGGGTCCGCCATCTAACGTTTTTTTTTCAACTAGTGCTTATTTCGTGAATGGTAACACTTAGCTCATGTCTGATTTGACAGATAATTAGTTTAATCCTTCTGCTGAACGAATATGGTTGAATATACGCTTGAACAATACTGAGGAATATTGCAACATTACTTTAAAAATCATGGTAATGTATCTGAAACAGAATGTGTGCGATAATTGTGTACGGATTTTGGAAGAAGAGAATCACCGTCAGCTCCGTATGTTCATTATCTTGTGAAAAAAGTGAAAGAAACTGGCATCCTCATCGATAAACTAAAGCGTGAAAAGCCAAAAACAGTGCGTAGACCTGAGAATATTGCTGCTGTGGCAGAAAGTGTGCGTGAAGCGCCATCAATGACGCTTCCATGCGGCGCGGCCATTTTGAATGAATTTTTGTTCACAAAAATTGAAGAGGAGGATATTGGCAACATTTGGTTTCAACAGGACGGCGCTTCGTGCCACACAGCCGAAGCTACACTCGTTGTTTTGCGGCCTGTTTTAAAAAAAAAAGTTATTTGGCGGACCCTTTATTTTGCTTAGCGTGCTTACGGTTTCAACACTGGAATTTGGGTCGTAAAGGTTCATTATTTCGTCAATAAAGAGTTTTGGAGCCATCATTAATGATATTGATGAACACATAGTGAATGTTATTTATGTTAAGAAAGGTTTAACTCTCACAATTCATTTACTAAGAATAGAGTAATTTCATACTACCAAATACCAAAACACCAAAACGGCCCTTAACATTAAAAAACGCAATATTATTGTGAACTTTGCATTTGTACTAAATATAACGTATATTTCTAAAAACAGAGTAACTAAAACTCGTGCATTATATATGATTATTTTCAACTTTTAATGCTATGTTTTTTCCAAACTTTGTGATCATAGTCATGGCATCAACTGTCTGTTTTAATTTAATACAATATCAGTAATTTAGTATTTTTTTGCATTCTCTACATCGCTCTAGATATCTATCGAAAATGTTGCAGTTAAAATGTTCATTTGTGTGAAATGACTTTTATTATTAATATTACTATTACTCTATTAAAAACTAAAGTCTCTTCTTTTTTCTGGCCTTATCCCATTTACTTGGGGTTGGCTCTCCTAATAACATTTTTCCAAGATGCTTGATCGAAGATAAGCTCGCTGTCAAATCAGAGACGTTCCATGTCCTTGACTGTTTTGAGCCATGTTGCAGAAAACCGACCCGGTCCCAGCCTTCCCGCCTCCAGCTGCAGGGCTGCGTTCACAATGCGTGTGTTATCCTGCCTACACACATTTCTATACCAGCGCAGGTGGCTTTCTGTCACTTTGTCCACAATAGGAGCGACCTTGAGGCTCCTTCTGATGTGCTCGTTTTTCACTTTGTCAAGCATAGTCACCCCGGCAGCCCACCTCAACATCTCTCATTTCTGCTACGTGCAGCTTCTGCTCCTCTTTTTTTCTTATTGCCCAGCATTCCGATCCATAGAGCATAGCTGGCCTCACGGCTGTTCTGTATACCTTCCTTTCGACTTTTGCTGGTACCTTGTAGTCACACAGTATTCCGGATTGGGTCCGCCATTTCAGCCATCCGGTGTTTATTATATGCTCTATAACGGCTTCAATCTTGCCGTCTGTAGTAAGAATAGAGCCGAGGTAAGTGAAGTGGTTGAACTATTTTATGGAAAAACCTCCAACGTGCATGCCTCCCTGCATTGATATCCCCGAGAAACTGCAGTTCATATACTCAGTGAAAAATAAAGCACATATTTTACAAAATATCAACGTCTATTGTGGTAGTATTAAACATTTAATAATATGTTTTGTTATTTTTTCTCTTTATCTATACACAAAACTAACTTAAAAAATATATTTTCCGCACTGGTAGACTTAAAAAATTAAAATTAAAAAAAACCAATCCAAAACTTACACAAAATTATTATTACGACGAGTCATTATCGAATAGTATTATTTTTATAAATTCAAGACTAGACATGTTTATTTTTACTTAGACAATTTTAACATCGATCAAACGATGCGACAAACACTTAATACGTAAATATAATAATAAACGAATATTCTCATTGTTTTCACAAAACGGCATTCACCGAGCTTTCAGCATTTTCAGCGCCGCAATGCGCATTGGCTAACTGAAAAGTTCTTCAGCGCGTCGGAGGACTTCCGGCCCGAACTAATGGACCCCGGTTCAGATCTCGACGGTTAAATACCGGCCAGGGACGTGCTCTTTGTCTGAAAACTTTCCTCGAAAGCCGCTAACTCTTGTTAGCAACGCCGATCAAACACATCGCAGCTTTCATCACGAAGACAACATTCATCAAGATTTTTTTTTATAAATCCATTACACAATTCTATTAACATCATTAAAACATATTTTATTTCATTCCATCATTGGATGGAAAAAAATGGTCAGAATAATTATTTTATCAAAGAGCACTGCGCAGAGGTTCCTTTCATGCTCTCCGTATTCAACAATGTGTGTGTATAGTAAATAAATAATAATAGATTTACATAGAGCTAACACACATATATACAGCGGACCGACTAAATGTGACTGCGGCGCGGAGCAGACCCTGTCACACCTTCTGGTTCGCTGTGTCCGAGTAGCTGCAACTAAGAAGACCTGATGAGTAACGCCATCGATGTCGCCCACTTCTGGGCAGACAGGATCTGACCCTGTTGTTTCCGACACGATTATATATATATATACAGCTAACAACAAATACTCTCTATAAAATAATGCGTATCACTAATATAATATGTCTTATTTATAAATTCAGTGAGCAGAGCAAAGGGGCAGTGGGTCCGCGCAAAGTACAGCCTGATGACCGGGTTGCAAACGGTTTGTGGTTCAAATCTCAAGGCACATCTTTTTTTCTCTGATTTATTGATGACGAAAAATGACTTATAAAATATTTTTTGCTGTTACTTTTAATTAACTTATCAATGAATGAACCATACGAGTATATGTGACTAGCTGTACCTCCCAGGACTTTATATTGGAAAATAGACAGCCTATCGATGTTTCTAGATATTGAGCTGAATTAATTTGACGTCAATAACACAATGAAATAAAATAATAAAAATATGTTTTAAATATAAGCTTATATTTATTTAGCTGTACTTCAAAGATATAAGTAATTGTGTATCTTTTTACCTTAAAATAATGACTAGAGATTATAGTTTTATATTAATTTCTGTTTTTTTCTCATTGCTTTTAAATAAAAGCACGCGGCGAAATATTTAACAAACCCTTACAATATTAGAGTGGCATATTCAATTTTTCTTATTTACGTTAAATATTTCACTGTGAGATTGTATATTTAGGCGATGAGAAAAAAAATTGAAATTAATAACTCCAATCTGCCTTCATTACTCGAATTTTTAATTATTTATAACGAACACAATAACAGTTGGTTTTTAAAAACATTTTTGTTCTTCTATTTCATTTTCCAATATATTTTTTAACCTACAGTATAATATTTTTGTCAGTTGCATTTCTTTATTTTAATTTTAAATAAAAAAAATTATAGAATCATGTTTGTATTACATTCATAGATCGTAATGTGTTTTTAAATAGTCACGCCTGCTGAAAATACTGAATCCGTTAAAACTTTATTTTTGTTTCATGTTTTTTGGATTTAAAAGTAATTTACACCTTTGATTGACAATCATTGAAACATAATGGAATTCCATGTTTGCCTTGCAATTTTGCAGCAGAGAGAGAGCACACAAGGGTAGAGAGAGATGAGGTGAGCTTTGTCATTAATCTGTCAAATGCAGCAAGCATCAGCTGATATATCAGAAGATACTTCATACAGCAGGGTATCCGAAGTGTTACATTTGATCAAAAAATGTATTGTTATTTGAAATAATTTTATACTTTTATATTTAAGTTTTACACTTTAGAGAATGAGAATTAATATATAGTAGATAGACGTTCCTCTTCGAATTGGCTAAGTACTATGGTCGATACCTGCCTTTTATCGTTTGTCGTTGGTTAGGTTATATCTTAAAAGTTATGAATACAAATATATTATAAATACTCACAAATATAAAATAATCAGATACAATAGCTTCATCTTTTGGGATCCCTGAATTTTCATGTTGTAGGCCGTCAGCAACCGTATATATTTTTCCAGGTAGGCCCTATGGGCGCAGAAATGTCTTTGAAAAAAGCATGGACAATTGTAACTGACAGAATAGTATGCCATTTTGATAATAATATGCTCAATATACAATTAAACACTACAGTAAATATTCTATGGTAAACAGTCTTTATCTAGAAATAGCAACGTCTAGCTGTAAATGCACGTTGTTTATTGCTTACCGCAAATTTTAATTGATAGCAGTCAATTTAATGATTAAGTGATCTATTTTACGAAAACTGGAAATATATCGTGGAGTACATATTAATGAGCAATAAAAATAATCACAGCTTTTTTATATCAATTACTACCACTTTACCACTCGAATTATAAAACAACATTTTAGCCATCATTAAGATATTAGGTATGTTTTATTTTAATATTAGTTTAGTAAAGACATTTTGAGTAATTTACCGCAATGAGATTATGAACGAAACTAGTATTAGGGTTGTAATAGTTCGTAAGGAACTAAATAGATTTTTGTATTTCTGAATAAACTGTTTCAAAACTGGAGCAATAAAAAATGTTCCATTTAAAAGTGTATGTTTCATTCTAAACCCACAATTTAAAACAGCCGTAAAAGAAAGCAGTTTGAGAATAACGAATCGAAATCAAGATTTTTTTCACCCAGAAAAAAGGTATGCGGCATAAAATGTACGCTACTCGTGATATACGGTCGATATAAAGATAAGTAGATTTAAATAGAAATCTAAGAACTTTATACAGTTTTTGTTTTCCTTTCAGTAAATATGCTTGTACTTTTTTTACATAACATCAAATTATAAAAAAATATCTTTTAACGTGTTTACATTTGCTTTAATTTTTGAATGTATAATAATTATAAATAACTAGCGTGTACCCAGCATGCGTTGTAATGCCACTAAAAAAAAGAAACCGCGAGTTTTTATGGAAACGCCTCGTCGGGAGCCTCTCGCCTTCCGATTGGATAAGTCGGACTTGAGGCGTGACCGGAGCCAATTAGAAACAATAAACTTAGGTTATGTTGTTCTTACCTAAATTTGACAGTGGCGCCCGTATGTGTTTTTATTTATTGGAGTGATTTTGGATACACAATGTTTTTTTTGTTTTTCAGCCATCATTTACAACTGCATCGCGTAAATGAATATACTCTGCGGAAAGCAACTTGGTTTGATTTAATCAAATGTAGAGGAGTCGTTCATTTTCTATTTTCGCGAACATGTATTGATAGAACAAATTAAGACCTTTTAGGATATGATTTTCAGCGTTTTCACGAATCATCAATCGATATGAATAGTAATTAATGGCACTGACTTTCTTAGTCGTTTCCTCATCTGTTTGTGGATTTCTCAACGGGATGTTGAAATGGTATCCGTCTTCTCCTTGCCAAAATAAAATCGGATATTGCAATCCATCGTACGATTGATGCGTTTCTGAGACTTGCTAAACATGACCATTTGTACGATGAGGAATGATTTGTGTTCGGCAGTGGTAGTGATAAGAATTGTCCTTTCGTATGTTTGTCTAGAAACGTTTTGATTCACTTGTATCACCCGATACCAACGTTAATAAAGGTTCGGGGGGTGAATCTAATTCTGGCAATTTCAATTTTCCACTCGTGCAGCACATTCCTAGTGTTTCATTTTTAAATCTAAAGGCACTACAATACACCCATAATTTATCAATTTTTCCAATAACAATACTTGGGTGCAGACTGTAATCATAATTAGGATCGTAATGGAAAGCACTATGATTTAAATCAGCATGCAGAGTACGTCTGGTATGATCTACGCGTACTCGATCTGCTTCCAACCTTGCTTCCCGTTGCTCATGTGTTTCATGTGAACGGGTTTGAGCATTGTGTACTCTAACTGTTTCTTATCTCGCTTCCCGTTGCTCATCTGTCCAGATGAACGGGTTTGAGCAGCGTGTACTCGATCTGTTTCCAATCTTGCTCTCCTTTGCTCGACAGTTTCTGAAGCTCGAGATACCCTTTTCATTCGTGCTTGAGTTGTACTCTTGACCTATTGCTTTTCGTTTGGGTGGCATAATTGATTTCACAGTGAATGTTACGTTTTGAAATTCACTTTTGAAAAGTAAAAATAAATTGACTGATATAATACTAACATTAAGGTTATCAACTGACAATACTTGGTGAAATAATTATAATTTTAGAATTAATTATTATTAAAAATATATAATACCTAGTATTTCATAAATTTTTTTTTTAAATTGAAAGCAAAAAAAATATTATTGTATAATGCTGGCTGTCATAGCTCAATGGTAAAGCGTTTTCTTTGCAAGCCAAAGGTCGTGGGTTCGATCCCCGACGGAGATTAAAAAAAAAAGGATTTTTAATCGATTTCTGAGCTCTAAAATACCCCAGTTGGTGTGAATTTGATCCATCACCCGTTAAATGTCAGTCAAAGCCTATCAATTAAAATTGGTAGTAGACAAAAATCATCCCGTGAAGACCACCCATTCATAGTAGATTCCTGTAATAATAAAGGATGATGCGTGAATCTCGGGCTGTAGTCTATGACGTTGACGGATCAACACTCCACACGCAGCGTTTAGCCATATGCACCATGGTAAGCGTCATAGAATTCCACGGATGAAACATCAGAATTACCTATCATCATCTGTCGGTATTCTCCTGTATGTGTTTACATAAAAACAAAAAAAATCTCAATACATTAAGATTAATCACATACCAATTAATTTTAAAAATAACCTTTTTCAATTGTTGTACCCGCACGCATATAAATACAACCTGTAAATATGTGTGAACTAATATAGGATCTTGTCCATACCTTTATAAGCCACGGCCTGTTTTTATTTTTTCATTATTGAAGATGGTCTTCAGGAAGGTCGAAACATGTAAGCATTAAAATAAATTGTGAATCAAAACTAAATATTTTTGATTTATTAATTTTTTACTTAAAATTAATTATTAAATTATGATATAATACTATCCGAAGCCGACCAGCAATTCTACTGTATATCACACACAATTAATACGTTATATTTATTTTAATTCGATAAACAAAAAAGTCGTCAAAAATTCAAATATTGAAATAGTTTATTCGAAAATCGATTTTTTTCAAAATATTCAGTACCTTACGTTAATACCTACTTAAAATAATTTCAGGTCAATGAATTTTTGTTTTCGGCGTTGCTAAGGAAACACAATGTTCTAAATTGGCCGTTCTGTATTACAAAAGTCTTGTATGAAAACATGTTTTACGTAAATATTCAATTAATTTTTGTAATTAAATCAAATTTTGAGTATCCTATCTTTTTCTTTATAGTATCAGCAATAATTCGACAAAGTAGTATCGCAATCGGGTTAATGGTAACGGAATGCATCAACGACACACATACAGACAGACACACACACAGACAGACATTGATTTTTATATATATAGATGAATAATCGAAGAAAAATATACGGTTAAACTGTGGACGTGGGGATTTAAACTACTAGGTCAGTTTTTCTTAAATGTTTGTCCATAATTATACACGTGAAACAAATATAACTCTGACTTTTATGGATAAGCGATTGGTTGGAGCAAATATGTAATGAGTCCTGGAAACACAACATTTCTTTAAATACGATTATTACTGTAAAACTTACTCGAAAGTGATAAATATATTTTTTCAATTTATATTACGCGACATGCAAAAATTCTGTTACCGAAAAATGATTTATTTTGACATGTGCCCTATTTTATTTGGGATATTGATATATTTCACGTAAAGGAGGCCCAATTCAGGCGAGTTTCTTTGGAGAAATGATTTGTTGGCGTCGTCTGTTTGATGAGCATTGGGACATTCTGTTGCTTGTCTTTATTGCTTTCTTTTAAGTACTTAATCAAAAGTATCTATTTTTTGTATATTAATCTTGGTTATACGTTCTATTATTATTATTTTTTCATTTGTAACGTTCTGTAGTGAAAAAAAAAAAGAATTTTATTGCGTGTAGTTCGTTTGAGATTGTAGGGTCGTTGAGGTCACGATCTTTGGTAAAATATTGTTGTTTGGCAGTGGCGATTGTTCTCCAGAGTACATTTCGTGATAATCGACTCGTTTAGCCCAATTTGGCGGACCGAGAAAGGATGGAATTGAATTCATTATCCCGATCGAAGCAAAAAAAAACCTGCACAGTAGTGATAATCGCGAAATTCAAACTTTGTGAAATAAACACACATTTTTGTGATATTATATTATTACGTTACAAGTTGTTTTAATTAACTTTGATTTATGTATTTTGCATTTGATCAGATTAATAGTTAAGGTGATGTGAAAAATGACCAATTTAGAAAAAATAATTAAGCCTCGTTATTTATCGAGAAGAGCAATTCGTTTGATAAAGAATGACACTCTTACGTCTAATCTGCAATCAATGGAATACGGGCGTAAGATTGGATCACTTTGTACTTTCTACCGTTATTACTACGGTCACTGCTCTTTGGAACTTAAATAACTAAGTCCTCCAGTACCCACCCACAATCGACATACTCCTCTTACAATTGCCGAACATCCATATACGGTTATTGTGTGTTGACCAAGAACTGGCAGTCTCCAAAGTTCCTTTCTTCATGCCACCGGTAAGCATTGGAATGCTCTTCCAGCGTCTGTGTTTCCTCCTTTCTACAATCTAGACCTCTTCAAGAAACATATAAATAAACACTCACAAACACGAACACAACACACGTTTCCTGCATGCAGCGTCTAACTTCCCTGCCTTAGCATCATAGAGTGCACTGATCTTGACCAGCTGTGCTCTCCTGCATGCGATTACATAAAGAAAATGCATCTAGACTATTATATTTATTATATATTAATAACATACAATAATTAACCTCGTTCAACATGAATCATGTTGGAGTAAAGTAACTGTTAGACCACGTTTTTGTGCGCTTTGTACACCTGTACATTTCATCAGTCAATTATTTAATAACAATCGCTGTCACCAAACAATCACAATGTTGAAGTTGATTAAAGATCCTGCCCCATGTGCCCAACAAACTGCACACCTCAAGACCTAATGCTAGGCAACACACGGGCTATCGATGATGCCAGATACTGTACATAAATAATTTAACGTCTCTGACACGAAGAAGAAGAAGAAGCAGTTAATTAAAAGTTATAATTTAATAAATATTCAAATATTTTTTTTATGCGATCGTTTTTTTGCATATCAAACGTTTCCTGCTATGATCACGATTTTTTTAAAACAACCCACAGATGTTATAAGTTTAATTTAATTTATCAACAATTAAATTGCAAGTGACTTAATTATGTATGTATTTGTCTTTATGAAGCACGACATAACTTATTTATTGTTAATTTAATTATTTTTAATACTTATTAATAATACTTAATCTCAGTTGTTGAAATTATTAAGATACAAAAGATAAGCCAAGCAAACTCCCATTTTTCGGAACTTATAAAAACAGTAACCAGGACATAATAAAAATAATAGTAACGCTACAAAAAATACGAAGTGAATATTCGCGAGCTTGAGAATCTGTTTAAATGGGAAGATTTAAAAAGGCCAACACAGAGAGCTATTTTCTCGAAAAATAAGAAAGAACGAAAAAGGAAGAAGAGATCAAACCCCTTTTGGACGGAGGTTGTGTAGGTTCGGAAGGAGGAAAGGGCGGAAATGGGATTTTAAGTGTTTTTTTTTATTGTTTTCTATACCGAACGAGCTATTTGCAGTATTAAGTACTACTGGATGTGCGCAGCATACACAACAATTCAAATGCTTAGTAATCGGAAGTCTGAAAATGTTGCCTCGCTTCCGGCTTTCACGTATGTCTTGGGGATACCGCGCGTTATCCTGAAAACTGAAAAGCATTTTTATATGAGCGAACATTACTTACTTGCATTATTTAATACTACTCAATACCACTTGGGATGTTTTTATATTTTTAATGGAACATGTGCATCATGATACGTTTATTATATTACACAAAACGATCATTTTGTTATGATAAATTTTATGTGCCATTTCAGAATTTTTTTACCATAATATGAAAAAACATAAAAACGAATCCATCAGGCAGTTTGTTCAATAAAAACGCTTTTGCGTCTTACTTTAAATTATTTGAACACACACGTTACATAAGTGTAATAAATAAATTAGTTAAACATTTTTTATATTGTTAATGCAACCACTGTCTTGAACTGACATATAACATCAGCATGATATGGCCCTTGCTGACTAGTACCGAAAACCTCGATATACAATCTTTCGTCTCTTATTTCTGTTTGCTTGTCGCAGATGTATGTGTTGCTATATTGGCATATTGGACTAGTTACGTAGATCGCCACACGCGCTCAGTTATTGTGTGTGGACGGCTGAGATGGTCGCATTATGGCCAGCCCGGCATGTCATTCCGCCTGGGCCGGATGTTTGTAAAGTTAAATAAATATGTCAATGTGCTTCAGAAAAAGTCTGTGTGTTATTAATCTGCTTCTCATCCTGCTACCAAGCGACTGATTAACAACCTTTTAAAGAAAGGAGGATGTTAATAAGAACTCTAAAAATATATTATTTTAGCTGTGTGGTAGTTAACTCTTAGTTATTTGTATTTTTTTCTTCTTTAAAAATACAGATTCCAAAACATGTCAATGCATAAACTTAGCCCTTAAATTGAAAACATAAAAATTAACTTAAAGCTTTATTATTTGAATAAATTTTAATAATCCATATAAATTTGAGACAACATTGTATATATATAAAAGCATGTATTTTTTGCTTATTGATTAAAAGTACCAGAATCAATGATTGTATGATATTATTTTATTTAATATAGATCGTTTGCAAACGAAAACATTGATAGTTTGGCTAATTATCCTTAAATATTATTAAATTAAATAAATCCAAAAAATAAACGTGTATTTTCGTAATTTTACTAAAAAGTAATGAGCTTCTTAATCTCTTATTGCTGTGTAAAACGTCAAAAGAGCTTACAGGCACCAATTTTTTAACTTCCTCCCACCTGTCCGTCTTCTTCAGTCGTTTGACGACCCCAGGTGTTTTGGACTAATTACCGTTTGTTTTGTTAACATTATTACCATTCGTCAGGCTCCAAAGCCTTTATCTCCCTATCGTTGTCTCGGCAATCTGAAACTTTGCCGAAAAAGTTCACCCGGCCGGCCTGACTTTGTGACGTTTCGCCCTGACACGCTATTAATAATTCTGAAGGCACTCGGAACAAAAAGCTTTCGCAATCGCTTCAGGAAAAATAATCACCTGAAATGAAGAACACAACTTGTTCCGGAAGACATAACAACGGAAACTGTTAGATATTTTATCAAACAAATAAAATCTTAAATAATCAGTATTTTAATGTCACAAGTT
>JAGTXR010000621.1:0-25089 GCA_022606575.1 Glossosoma conforme | reverse complement strand
CCAAAAAAATTAGTATTTTTTCTATATTCGTGGTAAGTATCTTTGCGGTTCGTCATAAAAAAATATGAAATAATGCACAGAAAAACCGAATTTTAATTTTTTGTCTATTATAGAGTAGTTAAATGGAAAGAAAAAAAATTAATTAACACTTCAAAACCACTGAGTTCAATTTTATAGTCTTCTTTCCCTTCATCAGGACTAACTTAAAAGTGAAAAAGTCAGCCCTGATGAAGCAGGAAACCCAAACTTTTAAAAAATCAAACTCAGTGGTTCTGAATGTATTAATATTCTTACTCTTTTCCATTTCACCACTATAAAAAATATTTTATGTTTTATGGGATGAGCTATCCAGCTGAAAAGAAGAAAAGGGAACATGAGCATCATCATTCATTAAAGATATTACTTCAAAGCTGTAAAACAAAATATAAAATTTTATTAATATCTACGGATGAACATTTCTAATATATTTGTTTCTATGTATTTCATCGATTTATCATATTTCATCATACTTAATCATTTTAATGTATTGCCATCACATTCTATTGATTTTATGACTTTGATTTTTTAGCGTATTTCATCGTTCGAAATTTTTTCACGATTTTAAGTAAGATGAATGAAAAAATATACATGACTGATATATGAAAATATATTTGCCATTTTTTAATTATTCATATATTTTTTAATTTTCATCAAAAGCGTCTTGATTCATTGATTTTTATCACAATGTGTAAAAATAAATTGAATATATTTTTTACCTCTGAAGGTGACCCAAAATACATCACTACCCGATAGTAGAAGAAAACTGAATTCGGATAATTTTACCAATATGGCAAACGAGGATAAATTCGGAATCTAATCGTCCGATCGTCCGAAAAATAACTTTCAAAAAATAATGAAATCTGGCTAAGCAACGTTCTTCCGATGAAATCGACCAAATGCTTCTATTGAATAACTAAGCAATTAAAGCTGCCTTTTCTGTAAGATTTCCTGACTTTATTTTATTGCTAACAGAAATTGATATTTTTGTTTTGTGTTGGGTTGGTTAGGTTAGGTTAGGTTGGGTGCGCGTGTGACCGGGGGAAAAAATTTCGTTATCCTATAAAAATATGTTTCAAATTTAATTCGATAGAAAAAATATATTACCCCTATATTTTTAAAAAATCATGGAAAAAAGTGAATAGAGTTATTTTTAAAAACAAAAAAAATCAGTCTAAATTTAATACATGAAAATTGAAATTAAAAGACACAGCTAAAATGCACGTATATTTAGATCTGCATAGCTGTCTCCGTCCAATGTTTTTAGATGTCTCGTTCATTGTTATAACAACACTATGCTTAAAAGACGTAACAAAAACATTACACTTTTTTGGGTTTTAAATCATCTCAAAAGTTGAAAAATGGTGTAATTCTTGTCACTCAAGCATGTCATTATTTTTTGAATTCAGATATTTAAAAAAAAGACAATGAGCCTAAAATATGACACTGTGGAACTTATGAATTGTAAAATAATTATTTTACTTTATTATATTGTGTAAAAAATAATACTACAATATTCTATATATTAATTATTTAAAGTCACTGCCATCTAGCGATATTTGTTATAATTGACTGTTAAAGTTTCCAATTCCTGGAGAAAAAAAAAGGATGGAAACTGTAATATGAAATAGAGAAAAATTTTTCGTTAGTTTTCATGTATTGTGCTTAAATTTGAATCACCTAATTGAAAAAAACATATATTTACATATATTATATATATAAATATTATATATAAACATTTAATCTTAAAAAATATATTGATGTGGAAAATAAAATATTAAAATTTTTATAATATAAATTTTTTGGAATATATAAAGCAATTTAATAAAGAAGAAATAATTTACAACGAAAACGTCTTACAAATTCAAAATTTTGAAATATCTTCAAATAATTAAATACCTAAAAAATTTAAATTAGTATTATGTATTTATAAATAATATTTAATAAAAAAAATAGAAATCTTTTTCATTTTGGAATACTATCCGTTCCACCTTATAATCCCCGATAGACACACCCCAACTACATAAATGTGTTCGACCACCTACGAAATATACCTGCACCGTTGCCCTTTTAAAAACGGATTAAGAAAGCTTGAGTTTTTAAAGCTGCAGTCCCCATAAAAAAAGGTCATCCCAATGTCATCTAAGTAAAAACAAGGTAAATAAAAAAACTTTTGCTCAAAATATTTTAAAAACTTTGGTTTAATTTTAAAAAAGTACCTGATGATGAACATCGCAACTATAAAAAAAAAGCTGGTCTTCATTTTTTTTTTTGGTAAAATTTGAATTCGACTCAACGATAATTTTTTTTTCTTTTATTTTTAATTCCATTTTCAATGTTATCATCAAAAATAGTTTTAGCAGTTTTACAGGGGACCGACTGAATGTGACTGGGGCGTGGAGACCCTGTCACCCCTTTTTGGAGGGGCGTTTGGCCCGATCGCAAAAAACCTGATGATCCAGAAGTGCCACGACGTCGCCCACTTCTGGGCAGACAGGATCTGACCCTGTTTTTTCCCGACACGATTATATATAAAAAAATAGTAACTTGTAATACTGAATTGGCAAAAAAATATGGAACATTTTCCCGTTAATTATATAGTTAAAATACTGTTTAATAAAATCAACATAAGACATTGGGTAATTAGCTAATTATAATATTTTCTTTTTTAAGCTTTCATAAATATTTTTATATGTATTTATGTTGTAATATTGTGGAATAAAGACTAACAAAACTACGTAATGGCCATATAAGAAAAAAAAAGAAGAAGATTTATAAACTTTTTGTTTCGGTTTGTTGCTTGTTTTAAATTTCAGATTTATCGGCCAGTGTTTTGAAGTTCACACACAATTATTTGAACAGTGAACGAATTTAAAAAAAGAATATACTTATTTTCGTCAACAAAACAAATTTATCTTCATTGACATAACGGCGACCACTATTGATAATAATCATTTAGTTAGCTTTTTCGATGTCCAACCTTGGTATTTCTAAAAAATTAGACACGGTTTGTTTTTATCAATGCTTGATCAACGAATTTTTTGTCATTTTTTTATAATCAATTATCATTATTAATCGGGAAATCCAGACCTTTAATTTTAAGTATCTATATATAAAAATAAATTTGCTGCTGCTTCTGTCTGTGTATTTGATGCATTCCGCCCTATTAGTTTCGATAATACTTTGTCAATTATTGCTTTTAAAAAACAAAAAGATAGGATATAAAATTTATTTAATTACAAAATTAATTGAATATTTACGTAAAACATGAAACAAGACTATTGTAATACAAAAAATTTGAACATTTGGGGTTTCCCTTTAAAGTTAAAAGTAGGTACAAGGGGTTACTGAATATTTAAAAAAAAATTGATTTTCGTAAAACTATTTAATATTTAATTATTGACGACTTTTGTTTATCGAAATTTAAAAAAAATATAACGTATTAATTGTGTGTGATATAAGAGAAAGAGTTAATTATAGAATTCTAATTGCTGGTGGCTTCGGGTAGTATTATATCATAATTTTAAATTTTTAATTGAAAGTAAAATATTTAAAAAATTTAAAAAATTTTTGTTTTGATTGACAAATTTTAAAGTTTACATGTTTGGCCCCTGAAGACCATCTTTAATAATGAAAAAAAAAAAACAGGCCGTGGCTTTATAGGTATGGGCAAGATCCTATATTAATACACACATATTTACAGGTTGTGTATGGGGTAAAAAATTGAAAAGGTAATTTTAAAAATTAATTGGTATGTGATTAGTCTTAATTTTAATATTTTTTTTTTTTTTTTATTTTTTTTTTGTAAACACATACAGGTAAAACCGACAGATGGTGATAGTAATTTTTGTCTCATCTGTGGAATTCATGACCTACCATGGTGCATATTTAAGGGGGGGACCCCCAACGTCATAGACTACGGCCCGAGATTCACTCATCATCCTTTATTATTACAGGGTCTACTATGAATGGGGGGTCTTAGGATGACTTTTTTCTACCACCAATTTTAATTGATAGGGTTTGACTGAATTTACGGGGGATGGATCAAATTCACACCAACCGGGGGATTTGGGAAAATCGTTAAAACCCTTTTTTTTTAACTCCACGGGGATCAAACCCGGGCCTTTTGGGTTCAAACCAAACGCTTTACCATTGAGCTATGACAGCCAGCTGATAAAAAATTTTTTTTTGTTTCAATTTAAAAAGATATTATGAAAATAGGTATTATATATTTTAATTATAATTAATTTAAAAATTTTAATTATTTCACCAAGTATTGTCAGTTGATAACCTTAATGTTAGTATTATATCAATCAATTTTTGTATCATAGATGATCTAGATGAAACCCCCGCCCACACAAGATCTTATCTTTAAGTGGTGTGGTAAGGAATTAAAAAAAAAAAAAAAAAAGATCGGAAATTTTACTGTTAAAATGTATCTTTTTTTATTTGATTAAATAAAAAAAATATATATATATATTTTTTTAAAAAATGAATTTCAAAACGTAACATTCACTGTGAAATCAATTATCCACCCAAAAGAAAAGCAAAGGTCAAGAGTACAACCGCACGAATGAAAAGGGGATCTTTTTTCAGAAACAGTCGAGCGGAGAGCAAGATTGGGGAAAAAGATCAGTACAGCTTTCAAACCCGTTCATCTGGGCAGGGAGCAAGGGAAACAAGATTGAAACAATTAGCGTAAACCCCCAAAAACCCTTCCGAAACGATGAGCAACGGGGGGCAAGATTGGAAGCAGATCGGTACGCGTAGATCAAACCCGACGTACTCTGCATGCTGATTTGCATAGTGCTTTCCATTACGATCCTAAATTTTGATTACAATCTACCCAAGTAGTAATTGGAAAAATTTAAATTATGGTATTGTAGTGCCTTTATATTTAAAAATGAAAAACTAGTAATGTGCTGCACGAGGGAAAATTGAAATTGCCAGAATTAGATTCCCCCCAAACCTTTTTAACGTTGGTATGGGGGTACAAGTGAATCAAACATTTCTAGACAAACATAGAAAGCAATTTTATCACTACCACTGCCGAAAGCAAATCATTCCCTTTTCGTACAAATGGTCGTTTAGCAAGTCTCAGAAACGCATCGATCCGATGTTAATATCCGATTTTTTTTTGGCAAGGGGGAAGACGGATACCATTTTAACATCCCGTTGAGAAATCCACAAAAAAGATGGGGAAAAGACTAAAAAGTCAGTGCCATGAATTACTATTCATATCGATTGATGATTCGTGAATACGCTGAAAATCAATCCTAAAAGGTCGAAATTTGTTCTATCAATAAAGTTCCGGGAAAAAAGAAAATGAACGACCCTCAGTTTCCCCGTTGGTTCCGCAGAGTATATTTATTTCGCGATGCAGTTGTTAAATGATGGCGAAAAAAAAAAAACTTGTGTATCCCAAAAACACTCCCAAAAAATAAAAAAAAACATACGGGCGCCATTCAAATTTAGGTAAGAACAAATAACCTAAATTTATTGTTTCTAAATTTGGCCCCCTTACCCCCAAGTCCCTTTCCCAAACGGAAGGCGAGGGTCCCGACAGGGTTTCCCTAAAAACTCGCGGTTTCTTTTTTTTTTTTGGCATTGCAACAGCCGGGTACCGCATTATATTATAAATCATGATTTTCTTTTTAGTTCAAATGCTCAAAAAATCCAATTTGGGTAAGGACGTACTAGATGGGTGGCGCTGCAGGGGCAGGGTCCTGGGGCCCGGGGGTTTGGGGGTTTTACAATTTTTTTGGAAAAAAAATGCGGAAAAAAACCCCCAAAAGGGGTTTTTTTGGCCCGCCCAAAACCCCCGCTCCCTCCCCTTTTTTCCAAAAAAAAAGGGGTTCTTTTTTCCACTACTGATAATGAAAACTGAATTTGGATAATTTTTCAATCGCAAACAGATAAATTTGGATGTCGTCGAAAAAATAACTTTCAAAACTAATGAAATCTAAGCTAACGTTCTTCGATAAAATCGACCAAATACTTCTGAATACTTCAACAATTAAGCTACACTTTCTATAAGATTTACCTGACTTTAAGCACTACATTGCTAACAGAAATTGACTCTTTTTGTTTTGTGTTGGAGTTAAGTTAAGTTGGAATTCTTGATACGGGAAAAACTTTTCATTATCCATAAAAATAATTTTCAAATTGAATTCAATGAAAAAATACTATTATCTATATTTTTTAAAAATATCAGGAAAAAAAGTGAATAAGTTAAAAACAAAATATGATCATAATTTAATAAAAATTAAAAGACACTACATATTTGGATCTGCATATAGATCCCAATGTTTTGAATATCGTTTAATTATTATAACAACACACTATGCTTAAAAGACTGAACTTTTATGGTTTCAAATCCTTAAAGTTGAGAAAAATAATTCTTGTCCTCAACATGTCATTCATTTTTAGTTCAGATCATTTAAAATGTGTGTTCACAAGCCTCTCTTTCAGGTTAGCAAAATAATTATTTTACTTTATTATATTAACATAAAGATAATACTACAATGTTCACCTCGTAATTATTATTTTGAATCACTGCCATCAAACATTTATAATTGTTAAAGTTTTCAATTCCTGGAAATCAAAAAGGATGGAAACTTTACATAATGCTCGAGAAAAGAAATTTTCGTTAGTTTTCATGTATTGTACAGATTTGCAGATCTAATTGAAAGAAAAACTTATATATTTACACTCATATATAAATCATCTATAAACATTTAGTAATATATTATGGAGAAATAAACTAATTAAATTTTTTATAATGCTGGATATTTTGGAATATAAGCAATTAATAAAGGAAAATAATTTACAATCAGATAAACTGTCTTTACATTCATAATTTTGAAATATCTTTTGTTGCAAATAATTAAATCTAGTATTATGTATTTACATAAAATAAATGGCCAATAAAGCAGCAAAATCATTTTCTTTGGAACCTGTCAAATCTCATCCCGATAAGGCCACTCACATAAATGTGTTCGATACCTACGGATTGAAAGCGAGTTCTTATGGCTGCAATCTCGCCGGCTCGAATCACGCCTCAATGTCATCTAGGCTCATCTGGCATTTGCTGCTCAAAATATTTCTGAAAACTTTGGACTAATTTCAGAAGTACCTGATGAACATGCAACCTAAACATAACTATGGTCTTGTTTGTTTTTGAAATATTAGTTCGACTCAACGACAGTTTTTTTCTTTTTCTTTGCAATTCCACTTTCATGTTAAGTCATCAAAAATCTTCGTTTTAACGGTTTTGTGGACCGACTTTAGATGCGGCTACGGCGTAAGGGCAGACCCTGTCCGCTTCTGGGTATGCTGTGCCAATCTTCTGGAGGCCAGTGAAGCGGAAGTAACGCGCCATCGACGTCTTACTTCTGGTGAACGAGTTCTGTTTCCGACACGATTATCAAAAAATGGCTGACTTATAATACTGAATCATATGGAACAGGATTTAAATTCGGTATACCGTTAAGTACAACCAAATCAGCATAAAGACACGATGAAACGAACAGCTAATTATATCTTTCATTTTCGGCTTTACTAAATATATTTTCTGTTTATTTGTAATATTAATGGAACGACCATAAAGAAGCACATAATAGCCATATAAGAAAGAAGAAGTTGTCGGCGCATTTGTGTTCAGTTTTCGGCCTTTGAAACTTCAGTTATGGTTGTTTTGAGAGACTTCCACACACAATTATTTGAATCAGTAAACTTAATAATAATAAATCGTCTCACTTATTTTTTCATTAAACAAAACAAATTGCTCTTCATTGGCCCATAACGGCGACCCACTATGTGATGTCTTGTTAGCTGTTTTCGATGTCAACAACCAATTCTAACAAATTGGGCTTCCCCACTGGTTTGTTTTATGTCTTGATCAACAGATGTTTTGTCATTGTTTATAATCAATTATCATTTATTAATCTAAATCAGACTTTAATTTCAAGTATCTATATACAAAATAAATATCTTGTCTGTCTTTGATGATGCGTTTCAATATTGATTAAAATATCGAATTATTTTGTTAAAAGAATGGGATATAGATTTGGTTCATTCTAAGTCATTGAATACACGTAAACATGTTTTCCGCCTTCAGGCTATTTAATAAATACAGAACCGTGATTCCGAACGACAGCTGTTTCCTTGCTGGCATGGCGACAACAGTTACTCTGGAGTGTATAGTAGAATTTTAACGTGGGTGCTGAGATTCCGTTTTCAGACCGACTATTTAATATTTGGATTATTGATGACTTTTTGTTTGTCAGTTAAAATAAATACACTTGTGGTGTTGTACCAGTGAAAGGTTCGTGCCGTTCTAATTTACTGGTCGAAGCTGGATGATCTATATCGCGTTGTTGTGTTGAAAATAAAATGTTAATAAATTATGAAAATCATTTAGTTTGGTTAGCCTTGTTGTTTTAATGTTTATGTTCATGCTACAGACCATCTAATGGCGAAAAAAATAAAACAGGCCGTGGCTTTATAAGGTATGGATGCAGATCCTATAACCACTCTTTACAGGTTGTATTGTGTGTTGCCCAGTACAATAATGAAAAAGGTGTTTAAGGAGTGGTATGTAGTTAGTCTTGGTAGATAATACCAGATGTGATGATAATGGAATTATGATAACACCATGATTATATGGCCTGCTTAGCGCTGCGTTTGGAGTGTTGATCCACATAACGTCATGAACTACGGCCGGATTCACTCATCGTAACTGACCAAGCCAGGAATCTACTATGAATGGGTGGTGCTTTTTGTCTACACAATTTTAATTGATAGGCTTTGACTGAAGCGTTTGGGTGAAATGGATCAAATTCCTGCCAGCGGTGTTACTGGGCTCAGAAATCCTTTTTTTTAATCTCCATCGGGGATCAAACCCGCGACCTTTGACGCAAACCCAAACTAACACCATTGAGCTATGACGGCCAACTAGATACAATATTTTTTTTAACTTAGTTTAAAAGATATTATGAAATACTAGGTATTACTATATTTTTTAATTGCTAATTAATTCTAAAATTATAATTAACTTCACATAAATATTGTCGGTTGTTAACCTTAATGCCAGTATTATATCAATCAATTTAGTATCAGATGATTGTGAGTGAATCCACTACACACGGATCTTATCTTTAAGTGGTGTGAATGAAAGCCGTCACAAAAAAAAAGAAAAAAAGATCAGATCTTTAAGTACTGTGAAGCCTTATCTTTTATGTTGATTCGATAAAAGAGAAGCCTATATATATATTTTTTCAAAATTCGTTCAAACGTAACATTCATAAACAAAGATCATGCCACTATGACGAAAAGCAATGGGTCAAGGTAGCTCAAGCTTTGAATGAAAGGGCATCTTGAGCTTCAGAGTCAATTACGAGGAGGCAAGACAGATGAATCAGTGCACTTCCAAACCCATTCATCTGGACGGAGTGAGCCTTGGGAGAAGCATAAGATTGAAACAATTAGCATTTTGCGCCCAAACCCGTTCACATGAAACAGCAGGAAGCAAGATTGGAAACAGATCGTGCAATGAATCATACGGACGTACTCTGCATGCTGATTTAAAGCATAGTGCTTTCGATACGATCCCAGTATGATTACAAATCTGCACTGATTATTAATTGGAAAATTTTATAGAATTGTAAAGGTAACAATTGCCTTTATATTTCAAAAATGAAAAACTAATGTGCTGCACAGGTGGAAAATTAAATTGCCAGAATTAGATTCACCCACAGACCTTTATTAACGTTCGGTATCGGGTGATGCAAGTCAGATCAAACATTTCCCAGACAAACGAAAGTACAGACACTATCCGCTACCACTGCAGACACCGTGTTCCTTATCATTTTTAAAATGGTCATGTTTAGCAAGTCTGGAAACACATCTCGATCGTACGATGGACACGTATCGATTTATTTTGGCCGGGAAGACGGATACCATTTCAACATCCCGTTGAAATCCACAAACAGATGAAACGACTAAAGAAATTCGGTGCCGCTGAATTTTCATTCATATCGATTACAATTCATGAATACGCTGAAATCATATCCTAAAAAGGTCGAAATTTGTTTCTAGCATATTACGTTGTTCGCGGAAATAGAATGAACGACCCTCTGCATTTGATTAAATCAAACCAAGTTTCCACAGGTATGACATTACCGCGATGCGATTCATAAATGTCGGTGGCTGAAAACAAAAAACATTGTGTATCCAACGCTCAATAAAGCAAAAGCTTTATGGGCGCCGCATCGATTGGGTAGAACAACATAACCACAGTTTATTGTTTCTGGTTAAACTAAATGGTCACGCCTCAAGGTCAATATCCAGTCTTGGAAGCGACCCGACCGAGGGCGTTTCACGCCAAAACTCGCGGTTTTCTTTTTTTCGATACGCATTGCCGGGTGCACCGCTATGTTATAAATCCTTGATTTTCTTTTTTAGTTACAAAATGCTCAAAAAATCAATGTGACGTACTATGAATACGGTGGCTTTGCAGCGCGGACCGGGTCTGGCCGCTGATTATCTTTAATTTTGGGCCAAGTTTGAAGCGCAACTGGCTCTCTTCCACGTTCTTTCTAGAAATATAAAAACACCGACTGCTAAGTAATTGTTTAATATCCTTAACGACACTCGTGCATTTTTGATGGTTTGTTTAGCGATTTTTAAACAACTGGATATAGATCATGGCTTTCCAAAGCCCCTAGTTCTCCACGGTCCCCTGGAAGGAGGTGTTAAAATTCAGCCCTGGCAGAGAAAGAGCTTGATTATTTTATTGGGATAATTACCTTTTATAATACCTACCAAAATTAAAAAAATTATTATATTTTTAAATATTCTCAATATAATTTAGTAAAGCAAATAAAAATTACAATGAAATATGTTGGTTTGTCCGGACAATTTAAGTATCAGCATATATATTTATAATGCTATAAATAAGTATATTTAAAAGTGTATTGTTTTGTTTAATTTATAAAAGATAAATTTGGAAAGGGGTCTTGTGTTATTCTGTATCGGAATGGTGTTCCATGTGTCCTTTAAGTTTAGGAACCTATTGTATAGATTGTAATATACCATCCATTAAACAAATATGGGGAACACGTTCCAATGTGGACTTCCGGGCAGACACGTGTTCTGGGACCAAGCAGACAATCAGAGCTTACAAGAGCTGTGAAATGACGTAAATCTCATGATTGCTATGACGTCATAAGCTCAATAAGTCTCATGTCAATTTAGGATATTCTGTCATTTTTTTTATGTACAATGTAAAATAACTGGGTTAAATTGGACTCGCATGCGAGCAATTACATCAACCCTTCTCTTCATACTGACAACTGATACCAAAGTGTTTGAAAACTACTAATTTCAATATTTTATTTGTATTCTAAAGGCTGCGTGGTAGCAATGACGTGCTGAATGTGTCTCACGGCGCCCTGCATGGGGAGCTGGACTCAAGAGCTGGGCAAGGGGCGCTGCGGGGACGCTGCTGCAGAGCAGCTCTCGCTACATGCGCTGGGCTGACACAACAAATCCGGTAACTGTATTATCTTTTTATATTTATAACGCGTACAGGAGAATAGTGGTGGAATATACCATCTATGAATTCTTAAAGCTTTCCATTTTAAAGACGGCTAAGCACTGTATGTCGAGTGTCAATCGACTAATGTTATTATTCTACAGCCCGGCAATCACACATCATCCAATAAATCTCTGTAAAATAGAGGATTCATTACGAATAAGTGGGGCTTACGAGATGACTTTGTCCAGCACTGATTTTGATTAATAGGCTATGACTGGTATTTTACAGGTGAGGTATTAATTTGATGTAAACTGGGATATTATTATAAAAGGATGTATATTGTTTTTTCTCAGTTGAGTTTCGATCCCATGACCATCCTAAGATAACTGGTAATTTGCCTCTTATCCAATCATACTTAGCCTTTTTCTTCTCCCGGCCGCATACATACATTTTTTTGTCGATAGTCTTGCGTTTTTTCAGCACCGCTACGCCTTGCGTTACCTGCGCTCACTGCAAGATTGGTTCCTGGCGTCCGAGTGGCGCAGTACTCCCATCGCCAAGACGTCCATTGCCTTCCTGCAGGACATCCGTGTGCTGGACTACCGGCCGGACACACGGCCGTGGCTGCTCTCTGCCCGGCCGCGCACTGCCCGGGAGTTGTTGCCGCTGGCCAACACACAAGAAGATGACTGCATGGTACGAGGTGAGTCCACAATCAGTACAACCACGACACACCCAAATTAGTATTTTCTATATTCGTGGTAAGTATCTTTGCGGTTCGTCATATAAAAATATGAAATAATGCACTTAGAAAAACCGAATTTTAATTTTTATTTGTCTATTTATAGCAGTAGTTAAATGGAAAAGAATAAAATTAAATATTACACTTCGTAAAACCACTGAGTTCTAATTTTTAATAGTCTTCGGTTTCTCCTTCATCAGGACTAACTTAAAAGTGTTAAAAGTCAGTCCTGATGAAGCAGAAACCGGAAGACTATTAAAAATCAAACTCAGTGGTTCTAATGAAGTGTATTACATAATTCTTACTCTTTTCCATTTACCTACCACTATAAAAAAATATTTTATGTTTTATGGGATGAGCTATCCAGCTGAAAAGAAGAAAAGGGAATCATTAGCATCATCATTCACCTTAAGATATTACTTCAAAAGCTGTAAAACAATATATAAAATTTTATTAATATCTACGGATGAACATTTCTAATATGTAGTTTCTAATAGTTTCTATGTATTTCATCGATTTATCATATTTCATCATACTTAATCATTTTTAATGTATTGCCATCACATTCTATTGATTTTTATGACTTTTGATTTTTTTTAGCGTATTTCATCGTTCGAATATTTTTTCACGATTTTAAGTAAGATGAATGAAAAAAATATACATGACTGATATATGAAAAATATATTTGCCATTTTTTAATTATTCATATATTTTTAATTTTCATCAAAGCGTCTTGATTCATTGATTTTTATCACAATGTGTAAAAATAAATTGAATATATTTTTGTACCTCTGAAGGTGATCCAAAATATATCACTACCCGATAGTAGAAGAAAACTGAATTCGGATAATTTTACGCAATATGGCAAACGAGGATAAATTCGGAATCTAATCGTCCGATCGTCCGAAAAATAACTTTCAAAACTAATGAAATCTGGCTAAGACAACGTTCTTCCGATGAAATCGACCAAATGCTTCTATTGAATAACTAAGCAATTAAAGCTGCCTTTTCTGTAAGATTTCCTGACGTATTTTATTGCTAACAGAAATTGATATTTTTTGTTTTGTGTTGGGTTGAGTTAGGTTAGGTTAGGTTAGGTGCGCGTGTGACCGGGGAAAAACTTTTCGTTATCATATAAAAAATATGTTTCCAAATTTAATTCGATAGAAAAAAATATATTACTCTATATTTTTTAAAATTCATGGAAAAAAGTGAATAGAGTTATTTTAAAAAACAAAAAAATATCAGTCTAAATTTAATACATGAAAATTGAAATTAAAAAGGACACAGCTACACATGCACGTATATTTAGATCTGCATAGCTGTCTCCGTCCAATGTTTTGAGATGTCTCGTTCATTGTTATAACAACACTATGCTTAAAAAGACGTAGACAAAAAACATTACACTTTTATGGTTTCAAATCATCTCAAAAGTTGAAAAATGGTGTAATTCTTGTCACTCAAGCATGTCATTATTTTTTTGAATTCAGATATTTAAAAAAATGACAATGAGCCTAAAATATGTACACTGTGGAACTTATGAATTGTAAAAATAATTATTTTACTTTATTATATTGTGTAAAGATAATACTACAATATTCTATATATTAATTATTTAAAGTCACTGCCATCTAGCGATATTTGTTATAATTGACTGTTAAAGTTTCCAATTCCTGGAGAAATAAAAGGATGGAAACTGTAATACTGTAAATAGAGAGAAATTTTTCGTTAGTTTTCATGTATTGTGCTTGCAATTTGCGAATCACCTAATTGAAAAAAAAACATATATTTACATATATTATATATATAAATATTATATATAAACATTTAATCTGTAAAAATATATATTGCATGTGGAAAATAAAATGATTAAATTTTATAATATGGAATATTTTGGAATATATAAAGCAATTAATAATAAAGAAGAAATAATTTACAATCAGACAAACGTCTTACATAATTCACCAATTTTAGAAATATCTTCGTTAAATAATTAAATACCTGAAAAATTTAAATTAGTATTATGTATTTATAGATTATATTTAATAAAAATAATACGTAAATCATTTTCAGCTTTGGAATACTATCCGTCTCCATCTCTTATAATCCCCGATAGACACACCCCCCACTCCTACATAAATGTGTTCGACCACCTACGAAATATACCTGCAGCTCAGTTGACTCCTAACAATGACGGATTGAAGAAAGCTTCGAGTTATTATAAGCTGCAGTCTCATAAACAAAGGTCATACTCAATGTCATCTAAGTAAAAACAAGGTAAATAAATAAACATTTATGCTAAAAATATTTTAAAAACTTTTGGTTTAATTTAAAAGTACCTGATGATGAACATCGCAACTATAAAAACATAGCATGGTCTTCATTTATTTTTTGGTAAAATATTGAATTCGACTCAACGATAAGTTTTTTCTTTTATGTTTTCAATTCCACTTTCAATGTTAGTCATCAAAAAATAGTTTTAGCAGTTTTACAGCGGACCGACTGAATGTGACTGCGGCGTGGAGCAGACCCACACCTTCTGGAGTGTGCGCTGTGCCCGAGTGGCTGCACCCAGGAAGACCTGATGATGGCCAGAAGTAACGCCATCGACGTCGCCCACTTCTGGGCAGACAGGATCTGACCCTGTTGTTTCCGACACGATTATATATATCAAAAATAGTAACTTGTAATACTGAATCTGGCAAAAAAAATATGGAACAGTTTCCGTTAATTATACTAGTTAAAATACTGCTTTAATAAAATCAACATAAGACATTAGGCTGAAGCTTAGCTAATTATAATATTTTCATTTTTAAGCTTTCATAAATATATTTTTATATGTATTTATGTTGTAATATTGTGGAATAAAGACTAACAAAACTACGTAATGGCCATATAAGAAAAAGAAGAAGAAGATTTGATAAACGCATTTATGTTCGGTTTGTTGCTTGTGGCTTAAACTTCAGATTTATCGGCCAGTGTTTTGAAGTTCACACACAATTATTTGAATCAGTGAACGTAATAATAAATGAATATACTTATTTTCGTCAACAAAACAAATTTATCTTCATTGACATAACGGCGACCACTATATTGATAATAATCATTTCGCACGTTAGCTGTTTTTCGATGTCCAACCTTGGTATTTCTAACAAATTAGACACGGTTTGTTTTTATCAATGCTTGATCAACGAATGTTTTGTCATTGTTTTATAATCAATTATCATTATTAATCTGGAAATCCAGACCTTTAATTTTAAGTATCTATATATATAAAAATCAATGTCTGTCTGTCTGTCTGTCTGTCTGTCTGTGTGTATTTGATGCATTCCGACACCATTGACCCGATTGCGATAATACTTTGTCGAATTATTGCTGATACTAAAACGAAAAAGATAGGATACTCAAAATTTGATTTAATTACAAAAATTAATTGAATATTTACGTAAAACATGTTTTCATACAAGACTATTGTAATACAGAACGGCCAATTTAGAACATTGTGTTTCCTTGGCAACGCCGTAAACAACAATTCACTCACCTGAAGTTATTATAAGTAGGTACTAACGTAAGGTACTGAATATTTAGAAACAAAATTCGATTTTCGAATAAACTATTTCAATATTTGAATTATTGACGACTTTTTTGTTTATCGAATTAAAATAAATATAACGTATTAATTGTGTGTGATATACAGTAGAAAGAGTTAATTATAGAATTCTAATTGCTGGTCGGCTTCGGATAGTATTATATCATAATTTAATTATTAATTGAAAGTAAAATATTAATAAATTTAAAATATTTAGTTTTGATTGACAATTTATTTTAATGTTTACATGTTTCGGCCTTCCTGAAGACCATCTTCAATAATGAAAAATAAAACAGGCCGTGGCTTATATAGGTATGGACAAGATCCTATATTAATACACACATATTTACAGGTTGTATATGTGTGCGGGTACAACAATTGAAAAAGGTAATTTTAAAAATTAATTGGTATGTGATTAGTCTTAATGTGTTGAGATATTTTTTTTATTTATTTTTTATTTTTTATGTAAACACATACAGGATAATACCGACAGATGGTGATAGTAATTTTTTGTCTCATCTGTGGAATTCTATGACGCTTACCATGGTGCATATGGCTAAACGCTGCGTTTGGAGTGTTGATCCGCCAACTTCATAGACTACGGCCCGAGATTCACTCATCATCCTTTATTATTACAGGAATCTACTATGAATGGGTGGTCTTCACGGGATGACTTTTGTCTACCACCAATTTTAATTGATAGGCTTTGACTGACATTTTACGGGTGATGGATCAAATTCACACCAACCGGGGTATTTTAGAGCTCAGAAATCGATTAAAATCCCTTTTTTTTTTAATCTCCATCGGGGATCAAACCCGCGACCTTTGGCTTGCAAACCAAACGCTTTACCATTGAGCTATGACAGCCAGCTAGATACAATAATATTTTTTTTGCTTTCAATTTAAAAAGATATTATGAAATACTAGGTATTATATATTTTTAATTATAATTAATTCTAAAATTATAATTATTTCACCAAGTATTGTCAGTTGATAACCTTAATGTTAGTATTATATCAATCAATTTTAGTATCATAGATGATCATAGATGAATCCCACGCCACACACAAGATCTTATCTTTAAGTGGTGTGGTAAGCGAATGTAAAAAAAAAAAGAAAAAAAAGATCGGAATGTAAATTACTGTGTAAAAAATGTATCTTTTATATTTGATTAAATAAAAAATATATATATATATATATTTTTCAAAAGTGAATTTCAAAACGTAACATTCACTGTGAAATCAATTATGCCACCCAAACGAAAAGCAATAGGTCAAGAGTACAACTCAAGCACGAATGAAAAGGGCATCTTGAGCTTCAGAAACAGTCGAGCAAAGGAGAGCAAGATTGGAAATAGATCGAGTACACGCTTCTCAAACCCGTTCATCTGGACAGATGAGCAACGGGAAGCAAGATTGGAAACAATTAGCGTACACACTGCTTAAACCCGTTCACATGAAACAGATCAGCAACGGGAAGCAAGATTGGAAGCAGATCGAGTACGCGTAGATCATACCAGACGTACTCTGCATGCTGATTTAAAGCATAGTGCTTTCCATTACGATCCTAATTATGATTACAATCTGCACCCAAGTATTGTAATTGGAAAAATTTATAAATTATGCGGGTATTGTAGTGCCTTTATATTTAAAAATGAAAAACTAGGAATGTGCTGCACGAGTGGAAAATTGAAATTGCCAGAATTAGATTCACCCCCCGAACCTTTATTAACGTTGGTATCGGGTGATACAAGTGAATCAAAACATTTCTAGACAAACATATGAAAGTACAATTCTTATCACTACCACTGCCGAACGCAAATCATTCCTTATCGTACAAATGGTCATGTTTAGCAAGTCTCAGAAACGCATCGATCGTACGATGGATTGCAATATCCGATTTTATTTTGGCAAGGAGAAGACGGATACCATTTCAACATCCCGTTGAGAAATCCACAAACAGATGAGGAAACGACTAAGAAAGTCAGTGCCATGAATTACTATTCATATCGATTGATGATTCGTGAATACGCTGAAAATCATATCCTAAAAGGTCGAAATTTGTTCTATCAATACACGTTCGCGAAAATAGAAAATGAACGACTCCTCTGCATTTGATTAAATCAAACCGCCGGTCAAATCCTACCGGCACCAGGGCCGGTGGGATACACGGAATTTGTTGCCACCAAAAGAAACTACGCAGCCTACAAGCGCTTCTGCGCCACAGTATGCAAACATTTTGACCCACCATAAGACCAGACAAAACAAAGACAAAGACACAACAAAGACACAACAAGGACACACGAAAGACCAGACACAACAAAGACACAACAAGGACACACGAAAGACACAAGAGTTAACACTCCTCTTCTTGACACAATCTTGCAACCTGACACAAACAACAATTTCACAAACACACGCAATTAAGCGGACTGGCAACAAATCATCAAGGAAGGCAACCCGAAACACGCATGTAGTATACTAACTTCGAAACTAAACTGAGGTTTTGTCGACAAGCCGTATGCTGCGTCAAAGAATCGGGAAAGGCTCTCAGCAACTTGAAAAAAAAAATATTAAGCTTTTTGTAGTGCTCTGTGCAGTGTCTCACTCAGAAACACATGAACGGGGCGGAGGCGATGGGGAAAGACAGCGTGTCCCTATCTACACAATCTTGCAACCTGACACAAACAACAATTTCACAAACACACGCAATTAAGCGGACTGGCAACAAATCATCAAGGAAGGCAACCCGAAACACGCATGTAGTATACTTACTTCGAAACTAAACTGAGGTTTTGTCGACAAGCCGTATGCTGCGTCAAAGAATCGGGAAGGCTCTCAGCCACTTGAAAAAATATTAAGCTTTTTGTAGTGCTCTGTGCAGTGTTTCACTCAGAAACACATGAACGGGGCGGAGGCGATGGGGAAAGACAGCGTGTCCAAATCAGTCACATCCCAAATCATCAAGGAAGGCAACCCGAAACACGCATGTAGTATACTAACTTCGAAACTAAACTGAGGTTTTGTCGACAAGCCGTATGCTGCGTCAAAGAATCGGGAAGGCTTTCAGCCACTTGAAAAAAAAATATTAAGCTTTTTGTAGTGCTCTGTGCAGTGTCTCACTCAGAAACACATGAACGGGGCGGAGGCGATGGGGAAAGACAGCGTGTCCAGTTGCGCGCCAGCCGCCGCCGCGTACAGACGTGTTTTCGTGAGCTCCCGCTTCGCGCCTCGCAGCCAGCCAGCAGCTTGCAGCCCGCAGCCCGCAACGAAATCCCAGCTACAGGATCTATCCAGCATACAGCTAAGTGCATTTTATTATACCTGTGACTTATTTAATAACGAAATAATACTTAAAATTTGATTCCCGTAATAAATTGTATCGAAATTCGCTCCGCGCGGAAGCCCCGCCCCTTGCGCGGGGTGGTTCGGCACGAGTCCAAAAAACTTTTATTTTAAATTGCTTAAAAATATTGATATACACACTGAACTATTAAACTGTATACAGATCTACACCTATGCCCACATATTATTGATGAATATGTACTTGGTTGTTTGCTGGTCGGTCGTTAATCGTTGACTGGTGACTGATTATTCAGGTAATCATTTACTAGTTGGTATTGCTGATCGAAACGCAATTGATTAACTACGTTGATTCTGTGTATGTGATCAAACAACATCCCCTGTGCAATTGCACAAAAAAACAATAACCACAAAAAAATTCACATTCGGAACCGCCTGCACGAAAAACCGTTAAACTTTCCAAGCCCCGCCTCTTCGCTGTTGCTACGCCAGCCGAGCGCCGAAGCCCCGCCTCCGGCAAGGCGGCCATCGCGGACAGCGGCCATCGCTTAAACGCGCACCGCCCCGCGCCCCTCAAGCCGCTTCCCCTCAAGTCGGTACCCTGCGCGCACGAAACTGCGCGTTATTTACCTCATTTCTTTTCATTTCTTGTACAGAACACAAGAAGCCGTACTGCCTACGGCTCCCTGTACATATGTGGAGGGCTGTACTCTCTTGCAGTCCTCTTATTAGAGCAAATAAATAATAACAATCCATTCAAATACAAAAAGTAAAAAATTAAAATCCTTTCGTACGAAATTAAAAGCGAATACAAACAACAAGGTCGCGCACAATGCATGACCAGACTGCCTCCTCATCCTCCTTCTCTCCCCCCCGGGGAGAGATGCGAGGAGCGAGGAGGCGAGCGTTGCCGGCGTCGCGGCGATTCCCTCTCGGGGGCGTCACCGCGTCCGGTCAAATCGCACGCGTGTACGAAAGCACACGCGCGTGTGAGATATAGCGAAAGCTGCGCCCGCCCGCACAGCCGCCGTGTTGTGTCAATGCCGTCCCTCGCGCTTGCGCGCGGACGCGTGTTCGCTCGCGGACAACGGCGATGCGGCGCGCGGAGTAGCTATAGCAGCTATATTCTCGATAAAAGAGCACGCACCACACAAATTTAATTTGTTTTGTCGACCTCAAATCAGGAGAGACTAACCGCCGAACTAAAGCATATCAGTTAGCGGAGGAAAAGAAACTAACGAGGATTCCCCGAGTAGCGGCGAGCGAAACGGGAACAGCCCAGCGCTGAATCCTGCGGCCCCGGCGGGCCGCCGGGAAATGTAGCGTTCGGGAGGAGAGTTAAACATACACGGGCACTCCTTATTTTTATGCGAAATTTATATGTTCACGGGGCGTCGGCGGGCTTGCTCGTCGGCGCCCCCTTTCCTATCACCGCAAATAATACATGCACACGGGGCGTAGATCTTCACGGTCTGCGCCCCTTACTCTTTCACCTGCTTCGGGGACGTCGGCGGGCCTCGGCTCCCGGCGTTCCCCTATTTTTCTGTGTTTTTTGCTGCGCTTATTACCATAAATGACGTATGAAGGAATCGGCAGCCAAGGGGCTCTGGCTGGAGCGCATGGGGCCTTTTTGGCCGAGGTTGGATGTATAGGCGTTGGGTAGATGATCCACTACTCTAAAGTTATCTCGGCAGCTAACCACCCTAGAAGGCGGGGTGCGTTGTCTGCCAAAGCAGCACATCTCGCCGCTCAAGCGAATGTCATGGATAGCACAAATAATATTATGCCTCAGACACGCCGTGCTAGCAGGCGCGGCGTCAGCGCTTTGAGCTGCCCAGGCCGGAGCCAAAGCGGCCGGGCGAACGAATTAGAAGGAGACGGATGCCGAGTCGCACCACAAGTCGGAGAGTTCAAATGCGAGCACTGCACTCGTGTTTTCACCACCAAGAATGGTGTGGGCGTGCACAAGAGTCGCGCCCATGAGGAAGCTGCCAATGACCAGGTGAACGTGGAACGGCGGAATGCGCGACTCCAGGATGAGGAGTTGCACATATGGGCCCGCGCGGAGGCGACGATCATCATCGAGGGAGGGTGCCGATTCATAAATAAGGCCCTCTTAGATTGAGTTAGCTTGGTGAGATCCCTAGACTCACTGAAATATCTAAGGAAAAGTGCTAGCTACAAAAAGTTAGTTGAGCACTACCAAGCTACTCTTGATCCCGGGATAGCGACTACAAGCTCCGGTGTAAGCTCGTTCGATGGATCATCTACTTCGACGGTAGTATCCCAGACGACAACCCCCCTTGTCGAATGCATGAGGGCCCTTGCGGCCTCCATTACAGACGACATGGGCCATAGGGGACACGAGCTAGCGGAACTGGTGCCGCTAGCTGAAAGGGGCGTAGATATAGGTAGTCAGGTTGTAGACTGGCTCGCCAAAGTCTTCCCCAAGAATCGTAACCCTATTGTCGGAAGGAGAAACCGTCCCACCGAAACCGGCAGCAAAACCAATACGAACAAGGACACGTCGAAGCGACAAGCTCGACAGTCTAAGCGGAAATCAACCTACCAGCGTATGCAAGCGCTATACAAACGTCGCCCCGCGGTCGCAGCTAAGGAGGTGCTACAAGATAGCATTGAGGAGACAGCTGTAGCTCCCTCGCTTGAGGATTTCCAGACCTACTGGAAACCTTTATTTGAAAAGGACAGCTGCCACGTCGAACCAGGACAGGTGGTTAAACTCTCCGATGACCACCCCTTACTGCAGATTTTCGATAAACCCATATCGAATGCGGAGTTGGCCCGGTGCAGGGTGAGGGTCAGCACTGCACCCGGGCCGGACGGTATAAGCGCGCGACAATGGGGGAAGACTCCGAATACGATTGTGAGACTTGTCTTTGCACTACTTCAAACGTGTGGTCAGGCACCAGACGGCCTCACGAACACACAATTTTTATCCCTAAGAAAGGAGAGAGTGGAGGCAGGGCTTCCGACCGATCTCGATCGGTTCGGTGGTTCTCCGTCACTTCCACAAGGTACTCGCCTACCGACTTAGGTCTGTGGGTGTGCTGGACGAGCGACAGAGGGGATTCATTTCCGCCGACGGTATTGCAGAGAATGTCTGTGTTCTCCAATCCGTCATCTGGCAGTCCCGCTCTAAATGCCGGACACTACACCTAGCTTCCTTGGACATTTCCAAGGCCTTTGACTCCGTGTCGAGGGACGCTATCATGCACAGCCTGCGGAGTGTTGGTGCTCCTAGCCGATTTATCGACTACGTGAGCAAGCTATACTCCGCTAGCACGATACAGCTTAAGGTCGGACACAGGCTAGGCGAGCCTATAGAAGTTCGTCGAGGTGTTCGTCAAGGTGACCCCCTGTCGCCCTTGCTATTCAACCTCGTTGTTGACTTAGCGATAAGGGCGATTCCGGAGGGATTTGGATTCCGAATGGGAACGGACGCGAACGTCAGCGCCCTGGCGTTCGCAGATGATGTCGTGCTGCTGGCTACCACTGTAGGTGGCCTCCAGCATGCGCTAAATTACTATACGGACAAATTGCGTGAGTTCGGCATGCATGTCAACTCGAAGAAAAGCAGGAGTCTCTCTCTCGTGGCGTCAGGCCGGGAGCGCAAGGTCAAAGTCTGTGCAGGCGAGTTCCGCGTTTGCGGCGAAGTCCTGCCTTCTGAGACCGTTGCCTCCAGCTGGCGTTACTTGGGAGTAGACTTCTGTTACACAGGTATAGACACCGCCAAAATGAGAACAGAAGAGATTTACAAGAGTGGCCTGGAACGCATCACGCGGGCCCCTCTGAAGCCTCAACAAAGGCTTCAGATACTCAGGTTTCATCTGATTCCGAGCATGCTCCACGCCTTGACCTTCGCTCGCCTCACGGTGAAGAGGTTAAAGGCGATGGACATAGCCACACGAAAGGCTGTAAGACGGTGGCTGCACCTACCGAGTGACTGCTCACTGGGATACTTCCACGCACCCATCACTGAAGGCGGTCTGGGTATCGTCTCACTGCTTCACTCCATCCCCGTGCATGTAAGGGGAAGACTAAATGCGTTGTCGGAGTCCACATTCCCTGCTGCCCGTGCGTGTGCAGAACTTGACATTATAAAAGGGAAGAAAGAATGGGCCGAGAAAATGAGCAGAGGTATTACAGATACCAAAGCGGTAAGGGACCAATTCGCTCAGATACTCCACTCATCGGTCGATGGGCGAGAGCTTAGGCAGTCGAAGGACAGCCGGTTCTCCTCCGATTGGGTGAGCGCGTGCTCTGGTGGCATTCCCTCCGGGGAATACCTAGAGTACCACGGAGTAAGGGCGAACGCACTCCCTTGCCGAGTAAGACTGAGCCGAGGCAGGAGAGGAGAGGGCGTTGGGCAGATAGCGGATGTTTCATGCCGCTCGAAATGCGGCGCACCAGCCGAGACGGCGGCACACATTGTCCAGCACTGCCCAATCAGTCATGGTGGAAGAATACTCCGACACGATTCTATATGCGGATGTATAGCAGGCAATTTGAAAGAAAGGGGCTGGAAGGTGGAACAGGAGAAGGTACTCGAAGCGGGCGGCAGAAGGCTTAAGCCCGACATCATTGCCGTTCGCGGAGACAAGGGCTTAGTGGTGGATGCCCAAATAGTGTCCGGTGTGCCGGACTTGGACGCAACCTTCAAGGAGAAGGTAAACAAGTATAGTAGTGGGGCGCTGCTGGATACAATTGCCACAAGATTTAGCATAGCAGCACAAGACATCGACGTTATAGCGCCGACTATTTCTTGGCGTGGCGTGTGGTCCAAGAAGTCCGCAACTGCCTTACTGGCAGCGGGCGTATCGCGAGGCACGTTACGAGGTGTGACCACGAGGGTATTGTTCGGATCCCGCTTGAACTGGTCACGATTTATGCAAACAACTTCTGGGGCGAGAACGATGAGGGCATATAGGAGACCTCCTTAGAAGGAACTAATTCGTTCTCCTAGTCGTGGGGGGGATCGACGGTTCCGGCTACCTGCCAAACGAGATTCCCAACACGGTGCGGAGTAGAGGGCGGCCACCTGCCTCAAGACAAATGTAGTGCAATCGATCCACGGTTCAATGGACCTTTAGAATCAATCGATAACCTGTAAAATCATGCGTTGACAGTCTATAAGACTTTAAAATCAGTAAAAGTTCGCGACACTTCAAATTCGGAACACAGTAAAATCATGTGATAGAGAAACTCCGCATTGCGGTCCAACCGTGCGATCCAGATAGTCAGTCAAAATGGTGGGGTCTGCGTTGCAGACAACGACTGGGAGCGCCCCGTACGGTGATGCGTACGGATTAGAATCAAAGCGAACATTAAACCAAAAAAGAGGAGGAGCGCTCGGACGGGCTCGTGACTCCAGGATTGTCACTATGCGGGTGGCGATTATGCGCGAACCTTGTGCACTACACGCGGTCGAAGGTGAGTCTATTTTATTAAAATAGCCAAATGCCTCGTCATCTAATTAGTGACGCGCATGAATGGATTAACGAGATTCCCACTGTCTACGGCTCCCTGTACATATGTGGAGGCTGCACTCTCTTGCAGTCCTCCTATTAGAGCAAATAAATAATAACAATTCTTATTAAATTAAATTTTAAATTTTTAATTAAATTTTAAAGAAAAAAAAAAACAACAAGATGAACCGTACACCCGAAACGAAAAGATCCTCGGGTCGTCGGACTTCAGCTGCCTCACCGGAGCAAAGCCAAAGGCAGGAAATGTCGAGCGCGGACCCACGCAACGATCCCCTCGAGGCCATTGCGTCCAAATTCACCGACCTCTGCATGGGGAAGTCCAGCAGATGCTCGGTGGCCGAAAAAAGGCTACATCGTGGCATACCTGGCGGGCC